>BMAV01013002.1:0-466053 GCA_019973955.1 Trichonephila inaurata madagascariensis | reverse complement strand
AGGGTTTAACTTTAAAAGTTTTAAATTTTTTTTATATTGAATACATACATAAATTCTAAAAAATCTAACAAATTGTGAAAAGGGGGCGAAAATCATGGAAAAAGAATCTCAAAAAATAATCCGCAAACTAACCCAGGACTTTAGCAGGGTATATTCAGCAAGCGTTAGGATTCCACCTTTGCTTTCTGTATGAGAAATTTTACACGACGCTTTCAAATAATCAAAAATCTACAACAAGAACATATATAAACAAGACCATTAAAAACTCAAAAACAGTAGAAATATAATAGTGTATAAAACACACATATACATACATACATACTAAAACAGCAGTTGATACAGATATTTTTTAAAAAATCCCTACTCTTTCACAAAATAATCAACATTACTTCAACTTTATCATATGATTATTCGAAGCATTCTATAATCACTTATTTCGAATCAATTCTTACTTTAACCAAATAATAAGAAAATGTACCGTTAACCAGGGGCGTAGCTACCGCTGTATCAATGATAAGGGGCTCCAAAGCTACGGGGGCCCCTACATTTCACTAACAAGGCTCTTATAATTAAAAAAGGCCCTTTAGCAATTTTGACACAGGGCCTCAAAACTAGATACCCCAGTGCCGTTAACTAAATTTGATTATAAAATATAAAAACATATTGCTGATTAAAAGCTAATGCGTTTTAAAGAATAAAAAATTTCGTTATTGAATACAAAAAATATACTAACAATTTAAATTTGCATGCGTGTGTGTATATATATAGGCTAATTCTCTACAAACAAGAGATAACATCCAAACAATAACATTCGACAAACACATACAGTAGGAAAATCACACAATGAAGGACATATATAATCGAGATTATAAAATAAAATGGATGCTGCGGGTTTTATGAACATTACTGACTTAGGACGCTATTATAAAAATAATTTATATAAAAGAATATATATATATATAATAAAAATGAAGCAAATTTTTTTGTACATGTCTATAGGGAAATGTAATAGTTTCTAATATTTATGATAAAAGAAAGATTTTAATTTCAATATTATAAAAGTTTCTCATTGGGGGGTAATGTACATGTTTCTATATTCAGAAATATTGTTATTAATTATATACAACGTAATAAATTTTTTTTGTGTAAAAAAAAACCCAGACATTATAAATAACAAATAAAAATTTTAAAATTTTAAATATCGTTTAAATCAGAAATACCCAATTAATTTTTTTAAAATGGGTTAAAAAAATAAAGCTATTCAAAAAAAAACAAATTTTTTGGTTATAGTTATTCCATAATCTAATATTAGATTAGAAATTACTTACTATTTTTGATTCTTATTTACTCTGGTGTTTTTAAATTTTTGTATATAAAAATCAACTCTTTTTAAATTTTTTTTTTCCATTCTTTTTAAATCTTTTGTTAAGTTTTTACTTTTCCCATTTTTTGGGTTTAAAATCTGTATTGGGGTTAGAATCCGGCAACAATTTAATTTTTTGCACTCGGTTTTGGCGCGGCTTTGCATTTGTAAGTGAAATTTTTTTAGGAATTACCTCTACCTTGTAATGGATTTAGATTTTTTATCCATTATTTCCAAATTGGTTTTTGCTCAGTGTTATTTAAAAAAAAGGGGAAGGTTGGTGCCCAAAAAAAATGTTCCCCACTTTTATATAAAATTTTTTTTTATTTTTAAACCCGCCCCAAGTCAGTAATATTTCATAACACTGCAGCACCCATTTTATATTTATTTCTCAATTACTTTTTTGGCCCTTCATTGTGTGTTTTTCCTCCCTGTCTATGTGTTTGTCGAATGTTATTGTTTGGATGTTATCTCTTGTTAGTAGAGAATTGGCCTATATATATATATACACAGAGAGAAAGAGAATAACCAGTCATCTTTAATTTTTAAATTTTTTCCAATGTTCCAAGACTAATAATTGACAAAATGTTTTATCATCTTAGGGCATGTATAAATCATGCTTATTGACATTTTACACTGAAATTTCAGAAAGCTGAGCATTTAAAGGACATCCAACTTTTTAAAGGACAAAAGTCTTATTTTCCTGTAGCGTAGGTTGAAAATATACAATTTTTCCCATTCATAAAATATTTAACAACCGGTTTAAAACCCCTTTTGGGGTTAAAAATAAATAAATTGTTTCATCGTAATATACAGATAATGTTCATAAAGATAAGATCATTTTAAAGAAAATAAATTTTTAAATAAATTTTCCTATTTTTTAAAATTTTTTTCCCAAAACAAATAAAATTTAAAATAGTTATATTTTTTAAACCTCGAAGAAAGGTATTTTAAATTTTTTATCATAATTTTTTTTAATATACATATCTTATAGAGTGATTATTTTTTATTTTAAATTCAGAAAAATAGTTCTCTTATATATATATATATGTTGTCCATAGTGGTTAAAATTGTTAAATTTGATTGCAAGTTCCAGATATATGTAAAAAAAAAAATCTGAAAAAAATTAACTTCCTTTTTAAAGAAACATTTTTTTTTACTTTGAAAAAGGGATTAAAAAAATCATACAAATATTAACAATAACTTATTTAAACACTTTCTGAAAATGACAAATTACTTCCAGCTTTTTATGATACAAAAAATTCAAAAAGAGTATCGTCTTCAACTTGTTGATGATCCTCTAAATTTTCTACCTATTGAAATTTTAGATAAAAATACGAGCAAAACATATTCCTTACATGCCTAAAGTTATAAAAATTTCGCCAAATGTTTCTCTAAATATTGGAAAAAAAGGTTGAAAATCTGAAAGTCTTGGCAATCCGTTTTTGGATGTATGAAATTAATAATAAAAATTGCTATAATTTTAACTTAAAGAAAAAAAAATAAAATAAGGTGGAAAATACAGCAATAAAATATATTCAGAACTAAGTAGTATATATTATATGCGTGTATATAAGATATGTTGGGGTATATATATATATAAGATATTTAATTTATCCACCTGATTTCTATTATATACATGTGTGTGTCAAAATTTTTATAATGCTAACTTAAAGTAAAACAAGCAAGACAAATAGTAATATTATACTAGTAATGTTCTTATAACATATGTATATTATATATATGTATGTATGTGTATATCAGTTTATGGAAATTAACAATGATTTCTCACTAAAAAATTATATAATTCAAATTTTTTAAAAAGTTTTTATAAAAAAAGGAATTTTTGAAAAGGGCCCGTTTTAAAAAGGGGTTAAATTCTAAAAATTAAAAAAAAGGGTTTGGATACAAAAAGGGCAAAAAAATTTATGGATACAATGCCGCCGCGCAATATAATTCTGGAATTTCATTATCGCGTGATTTATGGATTCGATGGCCCTGTGTAATGATTTTGACCTTCAGGTGGAAAAAGAAATTTTTGAAGGTGTTTAAAATTACGAACCCTTTTGTAGCACTAGAGTTCTTTGTGCTTTGTTTTTTTAAAAAAGTGCATAGAAGAGCAGTCAGGAAGATGACGAATCAATAACAGGAACGAGGTATTTATTCTTATCAGAAAAGATGCAAGATGCAGTACAGATGCTTTGAATTTTGGAAATGTAAAATAAATATATATATATATAAAAAACTAGGTATTTCTCCTTAAAAAAAATAATGTCGATTGTAAAAATCACATAATGTGAAATTGGAAGTGTTCGTAACAGAATAATTAAAGAGATTATAATGTTGATAATTGAATTGTATTCTTGAGAAGGGTAGAATAGAGTTTTAAAAAATAATTTAGTATTTTTTTGAAAAAATTGAAACCCTTTGGCTTTTAAATTATAAAATAAAAAAAAAAATATTTCGTAAAAAAATAATTTAAAAATATTTCTCTTAAATTTAAAACATTTCCCTTTTAACAAAGATATATGTGACAAAATAAAACACGTTTATAAAAAAAAATTTTCCTAAAATTGGGAATAGTCGTATTGGAATAGGTTGTGGCATTAAATAAAAGGGGAAATCAATTTAAACAAAAAAATTTTTTAAAAACCTATTTTTAACAGAAGATAAAGATAACCATACAGAAAAAAAAATTTTCAATTATTTTACTGCATTATTAATGAAATTGAACGAAAAATAAAACGTGTGAAAAAAGTAATTATAAGAAATATTTAAAGCATTTTAATTGTTAAAAAATTTTTAAAAAATTACGAAAGCAACATGTAGAATTGCATCATTTTATAGCAAGGAAGGAAAATATTAATAAATATACAAAGACACTTTTTAGAGAATTCTCGGTATTATACAGTTTTTTTTCCCAACAATTTTATCAATCGCTGTTTTATTGCAATAATATTTTTTAGAGCAGGGAAAAAAATTTAAAACTTTTTATTTTTGTCAATTACTATTTCTTAAGCATAGTCGATTCAAGAGTACATTATTTTATTAATATAAGTAAAATACCTATTTAAAAGCAAAAAACAACTTAGAAACGTGATTCATTTTTGTTCTTTACAATGAATACAAATTTTACAATGAATAGTAATAGTGAAGCAATTTCGAAGCAACAGCATGAAAATGTAATACAACAAATTCTTAGGAATAAATAAAACAAAAATAAATGTATGCAACATTTATGGTTGGATTAAATTCAGATTTCAATTGATTCCCTTATAAAAAATAATCGAAAAGGCATGAATTATAAAAGTAATTAAAAAATCAGAAGATATGAATACATGTTAAAAATTCAAAGTTTGTGTAATGAAGAAAACATATGTAACAGGTATGAACACGTTCGATATGCAGATTTGTAATAAATTTATTAAATTTTACAAAAATCATGATTGGGGCTGAACTAATCTTTTAATAATAATAATAAAAACTCTGATATTGAATTGGTGTATTTTACAAATGATGGAAAATATGTAGACTGAGATGTGGTTCACGAATTTTAAAGAAAATATAAACTTCGACAAATAAAATTAAAACTAACGTAAATTTTTCTTTTAATTACACATAGAAAGCTTCATACTGCACAAATAATACTTCAACAATTTTTAGAAACTTTTTTTTTTTTCCCTAACTTCAAAAATTACAGTAATCACAAATATCAAGAAATATTTATCTCTACTTCAAAGCAAATATTTTTTAGTTTTAAATTGATTTTCTACAAACTAACAAGCATTCGTAAACGAAATGATGAAGCTTAGTAGAGAAGAGAAAGTAGTAGAGAAGTTTAGTAGAAGCTTAGAAAGAGTTTCATAGATTACGGTGTTAAAACTTTTTCACATTATGCTAAAAAGAATTTTGTGTGTGTGATCTTGCACACACACTTTTAATTTGATATTTAGTAAAATAATTACTGTGGGGAATGTGCTGATAACCAGTTAAAAGAAATTTCATTCAAAGCAATTTTATCTCAGTTGAAATAAGAAAACGCATTAAAAAAAATCCACCACATTTAAAATTTCACGAAAAGGCTAATTTAGTATAGTTTAATCAGCACAGCAAAAAAATTATAAATGTATCATGTACCATCAAGGTCAGCTTTTTTTTAAATATAATTTCAATTCAACGCTACAACAAAATTCAAGAAGGAATTTATGAAAATATATACTGGAGAAAATGAATTACATATAATAATCAATCCTTTAAAAAAATGCCTCATAAACAGCGCACGAGAGTGAAAAAAAAAATGGATAAAATAAAACAAAATGTATATTTTTTTTAAACCTAATCAATCTCCTGCAGGAAATAATGCCACACATACAATTACAATTGCATGCCAAGTAAGCAAAACTAGCAATTATTACTATTCGAATTGATCTTAATGAAGAGGAAGACCTTGAAACGAGTTTCAGCCGTTTTTAATTCGAATCATTAACAGATCATTATTTTTTATTTTTCCTCAATCTGATCCGGAATGTCTAGGTGTGTATTTCGTCAGACCTCGCTAGCTGCGGACAGAACTAGAAATTACAACTCTAATTGCTAGATGTGAGACAAAGAAAATTCATATTAAATGCAGGCATGAAAATATCTTCTATGCTTCTGAAGCGAAATAAGAATACCATTTGCAGTGCTAAAAATACACACACACAAACAAGGTGTGATTTTATTTTACTCGCAAGAAGAATATAATTAGAAGGTATTTAAAAATTATTTGTATGGTAACACATACACGCATTTATATGCAAGCTTAAGCTTTTACTACAGCAATCTTACTTCATCTTTGGTTATTTTCTCGTTTTATATTTTGTTTTAACACATTAAAGACTGTACCAGAGAAGAATATAGTGTAGACTGAATTTTCTTATACAGTATTTAGTCGAATCAAAGAGGGAATCCAAATTTTCCAACACGTTTTTGTGAAAAAATAAATACTATAAAATGCTTTTTATCGATATCCGATATTTAAGAAATTATAATAAAATTAAAATGAGAACTTATAAAGAAATGAACAATTCATTTATTTTACCAGTATTAATTTTTTTTTAAATGAATAGATGAACCTATAATTGATCTAACAATCAGTATTCTGTTCAATTTCCCTGATCAAACAAATTTTCCCATTTTCCATTTTAAACCAAACCCGATTTTTATTCATAACATTCGGAAAAAAAAGTCCCGCTTGGGATTCGAAAAAATAGGGGTATATCCGGTGGGCCCCCGATTTTTAAAAAATATTAAAACTGCGTAAAAAAAATGGTTTAATATTTCAAAAATAGTCCCCCTTTTTTAAAAAGGTGTTTTAGAACACTGCATATTAGAATAATATTATTAAACACACACACACATATATATAGTAGCGAAAGGGGGAATTTTTTTCGGGGGGTGAAAAATTCCCTTTTCTTGTTTCGCTCCTTTTGATTTTGTCGATTTTCGAAAAAAAAAAAAAACTAATTATTGAAAAAAATAATTAGCATTTTTTAAAAAAAATTAATCACTAATAACAAATATTAAAAATTTTTTTACGTATATATCCCAGTAATATAATCAATGGGAAAAAAATTAAGGGTTTTGGGGGGGTCCAATTCCCAAGACCCCCGTGCCCCTGTATATATAAAAACCGAAATTTTTTTTTAAAATGGGAATTTCAACAAATAAACTGTGTTTAATTTTTATGTACTTCATGCGATAAAATTTTGAAAACGAAGAAAAATATTTCGAGTGTGAAATTAATAAATATTTGCGCTTACCTTTTTTAGAAGTAATTCTAAGCTAGAAAGCTTGGATTTAAATTTCATATTATTTGCTATCATGTTTATAACAAATTCACGAGTATTATTTCAAAGAAAAAAATTCATTTTATAGCATAAAATGAATTAGAAATTGAAAATAATTCTCCCGGGGTTTTTATACGAAAAATCCCATGAACGAATAATCCAAGTGAACATCGCAAAAATCTATTGAAATCTTTTCCTGAAAATTCGAAATCTAAAATTTTTTTCTAAAAGGAGGATGTGCTGAAGCTTTGGAAAAGATCAGTTGACTGACCAGTTGACTCAACTATAACTGAATCGAACTCTTCAACCTGCCCAAATTCCCCATTAAAAACCAATAAAAGACTGCTTTTTTGGTGACCAAGCAGTAAAACTATTTTGGGGGAAAATTTTCCCCCGGAAAAATTTGATTTTAAAATTTAAACTTAATTTTTTCGTTAAAAAATTTTGAAAATTTTAATCAAATACAATTAAATATTTCGTTTTAAATTTTTTTTTTTTTTTTAAAAAGGATTCTGATTAAAAAAAAAAGTTAAAACTTAAAGGGCAATTTGGTGGGAAAAGGTTTCCATGTTTGGGAAAAAACCCAAAACAAAAAATTTTGCCCTTTTGGCATTTCCCTTATTCCTTGGGGCGAAGGGAAATTTTAAACAAAACTTTCCGGGTAAATTTTTAAGAAAAAAAATTTTTTCAAAATTCAAAAAATGTTATTAAAATTTTTAAAAAAAATAAAAAGCCGGGGTTTAAAAAATTCCTGTTGGAAAATTTAAGTTAACAACTTGTACAGTGTGTATCAACACACACATTTGTGATAATTTAAAGTTGTAATTGAAACCACACAATGACTAACAATTTTCACATATTATATAACATGTAATAAAAAATTTACGTTTTCTACGGTAAGAATTTTAAAAATTCGAATTTTTTTGTAAGTTAAACATATGTCAGATAGTCGAATTTATTTTTCTTGCTGTAATAGCATATGGTCAACCGTTCTAAGCTTACAATATTGGCGACTACAAAAAATAATTTTCGCCCAATCCGCGGTCTTATGCAAAAATACGAGGTAAAAAAATAGATTGTGCCAAAAAAAACATGCCAAGGAAGCCAGTCTCAGAGCTGCCATAAAAAATTCTTTTAACAATTTAATTATATTTCGATTTTTTTTACTCGCGCTTACATTTCTGATTATATTTTATTACTATAATACATCGACGGATAGATAAAAATTTTACATAATATTTGAACGAATTTAACTACAAAATGTATGTACGACAAATTGATTATTGCTATATAGCATTCTTTTTGAAAATTAACTTCATTATTGGTACAAGCAGGTATTTGAAAAGTTTTCAGGTACAATTTATTCATAATTAAAACATTATCCGCTTAAGGGCTGATAATCATAATGCACCTTTGATTTTCAGTTCATCTTATAAATGCTGACATTGATGTAAAAAATAATTAACAATTAGAAAAATAAATAAGATTTAAAACAAAAAAAAGTATTAAAAAAAACTGTTTAACTCAATAGAATTATTAATATTTAATATCCATGTGTTTTAGCAGTTCGTTATAGTAAAAATATATGTCAAAATAAAAATTATATTTTGTATTGTTGTACGATACGTCGCTCAGTAATGTTTACACGTACATTCGAAAACACAAAACTTAAAAAAAAAAAAAAATTTTATAAATTGAATAAAGAGCCGTATTCATTCATTAGAAATGTTAAACTTATCACAGATCGCAAAACAATCAACAACGTAATAATGAAAAAAGAAAAGAACAACGACATTTTTACAATAGTATCGAGAGAACGTAAAATTCTGTCGACGTTCAAAGTCCTCACGTTGGGTGAGTGAGTGAAAGTTTGAAGATCGGGATGCCAGCTCAGGTGCACATCCTCGTCACTTCGCCGAGATTCAAAACTAAGTAGTTCATTTTCTCGTGTTGCTTCGATTGATTTGATTTTCGATTAAAGTCGGCACTTTAAAGCAAAACCAGGGTTACTGACGACGCACCTCATAAGTTTGTGCTTCGCTCAAGTGACGAGGACGACACCCAGAGCTGTCCCTACACTATCCAAAATTCAACACCATGCGGTAGCGAGGACTTTGATACACGACAGATTTAATATGCATTATAGCCTTTTATATAGAGGATTTTCAGTGGCAGCAAGACTTGAACAAGACTATCCGGCTATGAGTTCGTGTCTATAACCCTTCGTGTTTCTTCGATTGATTGATTGATTGAATATTAACGTCGCACTGTTCAGCTACACGAGGGCTTTTGGTGACGGACCACGTCATTTTGAACCATGGTCAAGTGACGTGGACGACACCTGAGCTGGCACCCCCTCTCCTAACTACCACACCACACCAACGGGAGGACGTTTCAGCTCTCGATAGATTTAACGTGCATCGCTGCCCTACACGGTGGGTCTTTAGTGGTACTGGGCTCGAACTCGTGACAAGGCAAGCCACGATCCGATACCTATACCACTCGGCCACTCGTGTTTCTTCGAAGTTAGACGTTAAGGAACAATCAATCAATAAATCGATCTACGTTTTGTATTTTAATTGCTATATATCGATTAGTATATAATCATCCAAGTTTTTTTACTTTGTTTCATATTTTTATTTGATTTTATCTATTCTTAAATTGGTTCATTATCGTTTTTAAATCTTCCTTTATTTTGTTCATTTTTAAAAAAATCTTAGTGCTTTGTTTAATTGCAAAATAAATATCTAGGTGGCGCCACTATTTTTTTTCTTCTCGAATAGTCTTTCCAATTTTTTTACGTCATTTCGGGTAGGGAACTTATTATGGAAGGTTGAATTTTCGATTTCCAGTAATTATTTTGCACGTAAGTTTTTTTATTTTATTTATTTATTTATTTTTATTCCTCTCCTTGTGACATTCATTATTGTTCTATTTTCTTAGCTTCCTTTTAATATATTATCAGGTTTTTCTTCCACGTGTTGTATTATGCTTAACTTTTCAACTAGTTTTTTTTTTCCTATTATGTCGAAAGTTTCTGCTGAACAGGGAAGGTAGGATCCGTAAAGCATTGCTAACCCTATTTCGCTGGCCTAATTCAGCGACAGCTTTAGAAATCATAATAGGTCTCCAGTTTAGTCCAAAGACTTTTGTATCTACATTTGTTATGTATGGTGAATTCCAATTTCTTCCTGCTCTAGCACTGTAGGTTCTAGTGCTTCTTCACTGTTATTATATATATATATATATATATATAATTTAAATTACAGAGATAAAACTGAATCGAATAATAAAAACTAATTGTAGCAAAATAATTTATTTCTTTAAGAAACGCACGTTAGTCGCATCTATAATTCGCTGAACACTTGGGTGGTTTCATGGTCCCAAGAGCTTTATTGGTCAAGAACATTCCATGATTCATAAAAAGCGTATTATGCACAAGAACGAAAGGTTTAATGGGAAAAGAAATTTTTCTTAAGCAATAATATAACTGACACAGCTGTTCTATAAATCAAATGGGCTCCACACCAAGAATACAAAATTCCACCAAGAAACTGATTCATTGCTTATAAAACATCGCATTTGAAGCACGTGAAGGCTATTGATGAGGAACTTGGTAATTTTAAATCGATGCAATGACCACGACACCCAAGTAAAGGACAGTGAATGCCCCCCGCACAGAAGTCCTCCCCTCACCCCCAAAAGGAGGGGGCAATAACTACTTGGAATTCGTAAATACCATTTGTTCCCCATGTTTTGATTTTATGAGCGCTCTCACAAAGCAATTATTATTCTCGTTCCAACAGGTTCTAGAAGATGATACCATGGGAACTTTATTTACGCGATCAATCATGTTATTGTTTCTCATGTCACCTTATCGATAGTGTCAGAGAAGGTGCACGAAATTCATCGAGACAAAGGAATAGTATTACAGACATCACGTCTACCAACTTTGAGCACCGTGTAGGTGGACAGTACAATTTGGCTGTGAACCTCCCCCCGCAATTTTGAGGAAGAGGGAGTGGTCGAGGATCTTCCATCTTACGATTTACGACTCTATGAATATTCAGCGTGCCCAAAATGTCAGTGGGCACATTTACAAACATCCATGCCTTTTGCGGGATTCGAACCCACGTCGTGCAGAATAAAAGTAAGACTATCGGACTCCGGCTATACAGGCAAAACAACTTTAAGAGCATAATACCTTTCAGTATGGGACGGAAGTGCCCAAAGATATCCAGCGAACGGCAATGCGACAGAAAACCCGCCCAAAACAAGTTACATGATCAAAGGAGGGACGATTTTCCCTCAGAAGAGTATCACTTCACCAGTCTTCCATTAACCTTTAGGAGACAGCGGTTTTTGTGAGAAAAAAGCCCTTAAAGGCGGCGCTTCCAGCGAAGTTTACTTCCCCTTTTGCAGCTGATTGATGGCACCATAAATCGGCGGACAAAGAAGCAGGGTACTCGGTGATATCCGCTGAATGGTAAGGGATGTTCGCAGCTTAGAAAGTCCCTAAACACAAATAGTCTCCCTTTCTTAGGGAAACATGTTTCTTGGAGAAACCATTTACTATGTTTTCAGTTCAAAAAATTCAAAATTTATTTATATCATTTTTTTAAAAAAAATTCTTACCTTGTTTAAGCTGCTTTTCACCTAGATTTCCTCTTCGATGTTATTAGGCATAGAAAAAGCACAAAACAGTGGTGATAATGTAAGTATTTCATAAAAATTAAACGCTTATATCATTGTGAAAGGTAAAATGAAACTAATTCAAATTTAATTGATTTTATTTAAGAAAAATTTATTTAAATTTTGATTTTTCAATTAAATTTATTAAAATAGTTATAAAATGTTTTTTATTTTTAATTCGATTTAAATGTAGAATTTGGTACACACCTGGTGTTAAAACTTAAAATAGTCTAATTAGAAATAAGAAGTAAATAATATGATTCTTGCATAAAGAGGCTACATATAATTATAATTAAAAATACAAAAATAAAATAAAAGCACAATTGCTGTTCATGTCTTTATGTTATAATGTAAAATTCAGACTTTCTGTTGGATAATGAGTAAGTTTAAAGCTCTTACGAAGTATTCACAACATCTGCATATTCAATAAGCAATATTGTCATAAATCTTTTTGGAAACTTCATTGTTACTCAATTTATAATTGTTTTCTTTTTTTAGAACATGCCAAGAAAAATCTTAAAATTTAAAACCTCTTAAAATTTTCATATATATCTTCCATAAAGGAATGATAGATTTGATGTATAATTGTCATTTTTTTTTATTTTTCCATTCTTTTTTAGAACATGCCAGAAAAATCTTAAAAATTTCGTACTCTTAAATTTTCATATATATCTTCCATAAAGGAATGATAGATTTGATGTATAGTATCATTTTTTTTATTTTTCCATATTGTGATACATTAGAATTTCATAGTACTCAACGAATCCTAAGATTAAATCTACATTTTATTAACAAGCATTTTCAAAACTTAAAATCTTATTTTACTTTGATCTAATTCTTTTTATATATACAGAAAATTATAATAAAACATTGCAGCAAGTAAATTAGATGAATAGCAGTTAAGGTGTTTCGGAGTATGCTATAAAATGTGAGCATCCTAAGCCTATAAGTGTTGGCCTTGTTGAATAGTGCGACATTGCTTAGTCTCTACATGTTTTATTAAAAAATGGTCACGATTAGGGTTCCATTTACATAATAGTAGAGCTGATACGCATAAAATCAAAATCCTTACATTGTTATGGTGTGGAAATAAGTGGGGGCTCTAGCACGGCTATCGTTCTCGTTACTTGATCGTCATTTAAATTACGAGATCCGTCTTATTACTTTTGACCCTAATAAGAACTCGTAAATGAAATATTAATAATTTATCCAATTTACCTCGTGTTCCTAAAATAAATTCTTTAAATACACATTAGAAATTTAAAATTATACTTTTTCCATCATTAATAAATTGTTTTCATTAGTAAAAAAAGAGAAAATACTTTGAATTTTTAGTTTACTTGATAGTAAAACGCAAAGAATAAGCTGATATCAAAGACAAAATATTATGCCTACAAACATATTTAAAGTTTGTAAGTGGTTTTACATTACCACGTTTTTTTTTGGTTTACATTACCACGTGTTTTTTTTGTATGAAATTTAATGAACATATTTCAGAGATACCATTGGATATAAAGAAAGGTAGGATATTTATATTATTGTATAACTTTATTCTTGAGTCATTATTGAATTTATTTTTAGTTTTGAAGGGAACTGAGTATAATAAACTGATGCCTTTATTCCATTACTAATTATTTGTAAATTAAGATATTTTATTCTATATGAAAAATTAGTGTTTAAACTTATATATATTTTTTAATCAATCAAAACCTTATCTTAAAAATATTTAAAGTTTTATTAATAACATAACCTAAAACTCCCCACATCTTATAGTAATGCCTCGTTATTGTTATGTACTCAACTGTTCATCAAATAAGATACATATCCTTACACATTTTCCCGGCTGTCCATCCTATTTGAATGAGATAACATATTGATTAAAATTTTTCAGTGAATTGCTAAATATTCTTAATGCGGTTAATGTTTTTGAAGAACTTTGCTTTATTAATTCTGTTCATCATGTTATGGCTATTCAATCTTAAGAAAAGTATGTTTAAATTTGTAATACAGGAAAAATTTTGCAAGCTGAAAAATAATTGCGCTTTTCGGATAAATATGGTATTATTTCACTGAAAAATTTAATTTCAAATTATTCAGGAGAGGTATTTAATGTTAAAGTAGATATTAAGGATTTCAACGAAGTATTAAACAATTCAAATAAATTAGAATTATCTCAACAGAAGAGAATAAAAATTTTAATGTATACATTACAGGTTATGCGTACATAATATAAAATTCCGGATGCTCCGATTGCAGGTTGTATATTTCTTTCAAATAAAGAAGATCAATTTCGAAAATTGAATTGTTAATTATCTGTTACAAGCACAACAGAAGCATACTTGGAATTATATGAGGATTTGTGGAATGCCTCGCATTCGTTTCATTCATCTTGTGTAAGTGTAAAACACCTGCAGTTTCGTATTTTTAAAAATATTTATTACATTTGGAATATATGCTTAATAATTATTCAAAAAAGCGCAATGAAAAAATTTTAACAGTGCAGGAAAAATCGAAAAATAAAAATATAAGGCCGGATTAGATCAATGTGTTGCTTTTATATTTCACTGTTTATTTATTTAAATATTCAAGCATCGATTGGTACATTATTTAATGTACATACACTTATATACTTCATTTTTTTATTCAAAATAGATTTTATGCACATGTTTAAAAGCCAGTTTGCATAACTATTAGCAAGAATAATTCTATTTATTTACATTATTCGTTTAAATCATTTCATGAAGACTTTAGCATTCGAAGGATGTTAAATGTAAAATACTATTTTTTAATTAAAAAAATTTGTTTTGATTTAAATATTTTTACCTAGAGCACTAATATTTATTTGTAAAGCATTAAAAAATAATTAAAAATTGGTTTTGAACCATATCGAAGGTACAAATCAAATGATTCAAAACTTGAAAGTAATCAGTACATTTGTCGCATTAATAATATATTCATGAAAAGTTTTTTTTTTTTTTTTCAGATTTGAGTAAGAGTATTCTTTTTCTAATGTATATAGCTTTCCTATGACGCATAATCTAGAATCTATTTTAGCTGTATAATTACTGTGGTATCTAAAACTATTTATTGTCATTTCTATATTTATTTGTATATATTTTACATGAATTGCATTCTTTATTTTTATATATATTTTTGCATGAATTTTGCATTTGTATATATTTTTGCATATATTTAACCTTTATTATGATTAATTGATTACAGCAAAATGTTGCTAAATTCACATGTATTTTTATTAATATGCCTCTAATGCTTTACTTTTCATATTTTCTTTGCAAGTAGATGTTGCTTTTGTTATTTTATCTGATTAAAAATATTTTATATTGAGTTAGTTTTTACTTAGATGTTTCTTACATTGTTATGAGCCTTTCACGAGTGTTATTTCCCCCCTTTTCCTGGAAAATATTAGACATCTTTTTAACGTATTGATACATAACTTTCATCTGAAAATATTCTAAATGAGAATTACAAAAAATAATCATTATAAATGTGGAAATATTAGTCTACGACCTGAAAAGAAATAAATGTCGTAAGCTTTATATTCCTGACAGCCACTGTGACTAGCAAAGCATTCCCTCCTTTCGTGACGTCATCAAAACTCTGTCGCGGCCTGGTCCTTCAAGATGACCTTGATAAAAGCCGGTGTCGCAAGCCACTATACCGACGAAGCCTGCTTGCTCGCCATTGGTTCCTCGTCGTAGTGGCCTCACCTTCCCAACCCCCCAAACCAAGAACTCATTGCAAAGCCCACTCAGTTCCAGATATGAGGCAGAGGTTGAAGATTGAATTTTAAAGTTGGATATTAAATATTTCCATCAGACATTAAAATTTCCGTAAAATATAGTAAATATTCCTTTGTTTTATTTAAGAAACCTGTTGATACTTGATGATGATACTTGATACCATATATATGTGTATCACGCGAAATTTATTACCGATCATAAATGTAGCATCAATATCTTTCATAGTCGCCCATCCGGTATAGTAGATATAGACGCTGACTGCAGTGCCGTAGGGTCTGGGTTCGAATCCGGGTAAGACATGGATGTTTGTGTAGTAATCCTTCTCTTTGAAGTATGCTTCACGCTCACTTCTATGTAAGCTCTCGTGTGATACTTTGTGGTGCACGGGATTATAAATGTTCTCATTTCTCATACATACATGCACATATACATTTCATATAGTTAGTAAACACGAATTTTTTTCGAGAGTGAAAATTTTTTGTACTAATGAAACGACCTCCATCTTCCGATTTAATTCACTAGTAAACCAAACTAAGTGCCCTTTAAATAAACAAAATATTATTGAATCCGAGTTCCATGTTTTTTCAAACCAAAATATATATGTCCTACTACCCCCGATACCATCATAAAATGCTTAACGTGGTGCAGTGGCGCACACAAGGGGGGTCCTGGGGTCCGGACTCCCAAAAACCCCCTTTATTTTTTTTCCCATTGGTTTATAATTCTAGTATATAATACGTAAAATTTAATTAAATATTAATGATTAATTTTTTAATTTAAAGCTAATTATTTATTCAATAATTAGTTTTTACTGTGTTTTGTTCCTGAAAATCGACAAAATCAAAAATAGCATGATACAAGAATGGTGAACTTTCAACCCGGACCCCCCCTTGAAAAAATTCCTGTGTGAGCTACTGGTGTGGTGGAATGAACTAATCGAAATCAACGACCAACCAACGGTAGATGTAAGAGCAAACGTTTTCCATGGGAAGGAGTCGGGCCCAAAGTAAGGGATAAAGTTCTATAGAATACGAAATAGAGTTCTAAGAGGACCTTTTAGGGGTAGAAAGAACACCGTAAGAGTGGGGAAAGGCACTACTTTCATTCAGATACTACATCCCCCTAAGCGGATTGAATAGACCAGTATACTGTGGTGGGAACCGAATTTCAATCGAACTGTTAAAGAATTGTTCGAATAATAATGTGTTCCAACAAGATTTTTTACAATCCTATGCTCTTAGAAACGGTATGTTATCTACTGGATGCCATATTGCTGGTTTAAATTCATAAATTTATTCTTCAATGCAGTCGAATTTCAGCAATAAGTTCCGATAGGCGTGATAGCAGCACTAACTTTAATCTCGAACCTTAGCACTTAAACCTCGTGCACATTGCATTTGAGCCAACTTCAGTACAGCACTGTTTTTACAATGCCAACGCTTATTTAAAGCCTCGCCTAATGCGAGTACATTCAGTCATGCGAGGTGTGGATAACCAGGAAGGTTAAGAGGATATTCGCAAAGGAATTATACCGTCTATGGGTATACAAAATGTACCGAAACGGCGTGGATTTTTCAAAGCAAGACAAATGTTTTTGAATAACACAAAATAAATTGCTAGTATCACACGTACACGTTTCAAGCAATTTTTCGTTCAATTCGTGCAATTTTTACTCAGTTGCCATAGCAACCGCTTTAGAACAATTTTTTGCTAGCGAGCTCAAAAAGTTGTTCCAAATAAAATTGCTTGAAATTCCACCCAATGGGGTTCTTCGGTGCCCTACGTCATAAACAAGATGGCGGCTCCGGTTTCGTCTAACATTTCAGATATGCCGTATAATATTTTAATGGTGTATAATATTTTATAACGGTGTATAATACTTTAAATAGAATGGTGCTCTATTTTTAGTTTACACCCATCAACAATTGCGCAAGCGAAATGAAAGGAATAATTTTGGATGTTCATTTTCCGAAGCAGAAAAATCGGCGAGTAATTTTTCAATGTGGAGATAGAGCGCGGCTGACGTCAGAGCGTGTCGTTTTGTTTACGGCAACCCTTCAACCTCAGATTTGGCCAAAAATTGGACGAAAAAACTGCATGAAAAATATACGTGTGATCCGGCCTTTAGATGTCAGACGCTCTTGAAATATACGAGACAGTATTTTACGCAGAAAGTAGGATTGGCAGATTTTCCCTTTAGTTCATAAAATCTGAAATCCAACTTAAGTTTAAATGATTCCGACAACAGGTGAAAATTTTCAATGAGTGTGGAATACAAAAGCCTACTGACTTCACAGATGATTGGATAATGGAGACAATGATGTGTAAAATCAAAGTGTAACAGTAAGTAATTTTAATCGAGCTTTTTCTTTATTTTTTAATAAAAATTGTTTTGCATGTATAAGAGACATTGCATCTTTAATTTAAAAAAAAACTATTAAGGTTGAATTTTAAGTTGGATATTAAATATTTCCATCAGACATTAAAATTTCCTGAAAATATAGTAAATATTCCTTTGTTTTATTTAAGAAACCTGTTGATACTTGATGACTAACGGATTATTTACCATATATATGTGTAGAAAGGCTAAATGTAATAGGTAGGCAAATTTTAAGGTGAAAATATAATCTTGTTTGAAAATTAAAAACCTCATTAAATATAATTCGTTCAAGTCGTCGCAGCATTAGGTAAAAGTAAGGATGGAAATTTTGCTTAGTTAGAAAGAAAATATATTTAAGATAAATCGTATGAGATATAAAAAGTGACATTTGCAAATAAATACATTACTGTAGTAAATACTGAAACGTATTAATGTGATGCGATCCTGCGTTATAACTTCCATTAAAAATAGGAGATTGCTGAATTTGTCAGTTTGTTAAGCAGAAATTGTTTTTTAAAAAAAGTTAACTGTTGACTAAAGAAAATCGTCCTGCTCTCGATTCATTTTGGCATTGTATACATATTTAAGGTATCCGACTACGTTCGGGGCGGTGATTTTGTAAAAGCATATAAATGGATAGTATTTATGATATTTAGTGTCACTTAGATTAGAAAATGTATATAAAATTGTTTTAAGAATAGTATTACAATAAAAAATTATTTAAGTGCAATATTTTGACAAAAAATGAAGATTGAATGACCCATTTTCAAAATATTCTCCTTTTATGAAAAAGGCTTCTATTATAATAATATTTTGCCTGTCTATAGCTCAGACCTCTGTACAGAGGCTCCACTAGAATTTTTGAAATACATAACTTAGAAGTGTGTTTATCCATGTTTTACGACAACAGAGGAGAAAATTTTAAGAAAAAAAAGCCGATAATTATTTCAATGGGTTGTAACTCTGAAAATAATGAAAATTTTTCAAAACTCATAGTTGAGAGCCTCTGTACAGAGGTCTGAGCTATATACAGGCAAAACATTATTATAATAGAAGCATTTTTCACAAAAGGAGAATATTTTGAAAAACGGTTTTTCGAAGTTAATTTTTTGCCGAAATATTGTATTTAAATCATTTTTGGGGGTCACAATATCCTTAAAACAATTTTATACATGTATTCTAATCTAAGTGACATTAAAAATCATGAAAATTATCCATTTATGCGCTTTTTTAAAATCACGGTTCCGAATGTAGTCTGATACCTTAAGAGCAAAGCAAATTATGGAATATCAAATTCAATCGCAAGCAGTTTCCCTCCCCCCTCCCCAACAGACATTGAAGCTGCCAAGATTAGAGAAATAATTTAATTCTAATTGACTATAGATAGATAAGGAAAAAATAAATTGTAAATTTTTACTTTAAATATAACAAATTCCCAATTCAGTGAAATAAAATGATATAAAAATATATATATATATATATAATTTAGAAAAATAATCATTAGTCATTAACTAGAATAAAGTTTAAATTTTCTCCGTAATTTTCGGGGGAAAAAATTCTACAACACAAAATACAATGAGGTCACTTAAAGGTTATTTTAAATTAAATATTTTTCCTAAAAATTAAAAATATTTAATTTTGTATCATGAAAACAAGAGGAGAAAGCGATAAAAATAAAAAACATAGAACCGACAGTTCAAAACAAGTGCTGGATCAATAAATCAAATATTCTTAATAGGTAACGAAACAAGGGGGGGGGAGGTGAGAGAATCGTAAGGGTTAACAGGATTATTTACCTAAAAATATATCATCCCATCAGATAAATTATCCAGCATCTACATGCATCGTCAAGCATCGAAAGAGCCATGATAAAGAAAACGCCATACAAGGAAATTCTTGTTTCTTATTTCAGTGCTCAAGAAATTTCATATAATTAAAAAAAATCACCCAAAGGGTTAAATTTATTTAAAGCCAATAATTAAAAATCAATTAACTTTGTTAATGAATTTCATAAATTAAATTTATACATACAATGCAATAGTAAACGAATTACATACATAACGGATTTACAGAAAATCAACACTTACCGGTCGCTATAGATGCGATTCCACGTATTTAAAAAGCGTGATTACTATTCCGACATCAGATGCACACTACTTAAAACAGGGAGAAAACGGATAACGCGCCGAGATATAAACCAGGTGTTAGAACGAGTCCCCAGGACAAAGAAATATCCCCCTAAAAATACTAAAACCAAAACCCATATTACAGAAAAGAAGACTCTATATGAAAAAAATATATATAAAAAACTATATCTATAGTTTTCATGAATCGAAGGGGCCGCAACAGTCGTTAATGCAACAACCCCCGTGCCCCTAGATGAGGTATGTTTTTGTACAGGGCCCCATTGTCACTGGGACAACAAGGAGGTCTGGGACACAGGACAAATTTCTGTTGGGACAAAAGCGACAGGGGGATCTTTTTTTTCTTCTCTCTCTCCAAACCTCTTTAATGCTGGTATTTTATACGTATCAACGATATTTTTGAGCTTCTTGTTTTCTCTGTAACTTGGGAACAAAACTACCCAATGACTAACATGAATTGACTGGGGGGGGAGTGCACATTTAAAAAAAACTAAGAGGAGAGGGATGGAAAAAAAGATGATGGGGAATAGAATTCTTAAAGAAAAGTGGAGCCAAACGTGGGAAAGTCGGTGTCTGATTAGCATCGCCCGACATTTGTCAATTGTGCTCGAAAGCCCTTATGGTAAGGGAGGGAGATATAGTCCATCAAACCCCCCCCCGAGGACCTACCTTTTCTTCTACAAAATGGAAGCAATGGTAGGAGCTCCTCTTGCGAAAGGTGACACGTTTACTCTTTTGGATAAATCTCTTAAACAAAAGCCATATATCCCCCTCAAACAAAAAAAATATATCAAGAAAATTCCCGCAAACCCAAATATCCAGGTGTTCTTTAGTCTCCCTTCCCCCCCTCCCTCAAATACATGGGGCGCAGGGGGTGGAAATCAGAGATCTATGCATACATACACCAAAAGAAAAAAATAAGCAAAATTGTGCGGTAGGCGCAGACAAAAGACTCGGCAATGGTTGGACAATATGTTTACTGTGGCTATACTTTTACTTATTTATCTCTTCTCACTCCCCTCCCCCCAAACCTTTCCATTTTACTTTTCAAAAACACAAAGAAAGCAGGAGCTACATTTTTGAAGAAAGGAGAAAATGATTGTGAATGTCCACCTAAGATAGTAAAAGAAGCTGACAGTTGCGACAAATAAACTGTAAGGGGAAAAAAATAAGGGAGAGGGGGAATAGTTGCGGAAACCCTTTTACCCAAACTCATATCTAATATTACTATTATTGAAACCCGGCCTACTTAAAAGCTTCACTTGATCTGTTTTGCAGAGGGGTACTTCTTTTATACGTTACGGAGGGGACAATGGTCATTTTTTGTGAAGATTATGGGTCTGTGAGTGACCATTTATGACCTGATGGAGCATGAATTCTGTAGGTCAGCGAACTTTACTTTCAAAGGCTGGTATTCAAAGAAATAAATAAAAATAAGTAAGATATAATGCAGCTGCTTCCTCCCAGAGCAAGTGAAAGAAAGAATATTTATCCAGAAAAAAGAATTTTATTCAGAAATTAAGCATCGAATATTCCAATAGTTTTTTTTATATTCAATCGTATAACATGTTTTACATTTACATAGTAAACTGTTTTACTTATTTTTTTAATTTTGAACATGGCTATTTCAAG
Organism: Trichonephila inaurata madagascariensis; assembly: GCA_019973955.1. Classification (NCBI taxonomy): domain Eukaryota; kingdom Metazoa; phylum Arthropoda; class Arachnida; order Araneae; family Nephilidae; genus Trichonephila; species Trichonephila inaurata. Next base: position 444,253 of record BMAV01013002.1, on the reverse strand, counting down.
GGTGAAAAGCAATTTATTTATTTTTTTATATTTTTAGTGGACGATCCTTTGGTTTACAATAAAATCTTGCATGCATGTACCGAAGCTAGTTGGTTGATTGATTGATTAGTTTTAACTGAGCAAGAGTGACATATTTGGCTTAGATGCTCCAAACACTCACCAACCCATAAAAAGACACGACTCATTTAAATTTAAGTCAGTAAAAAAGAAAAGGGATAGTGGAATGAGAACGGCAGGACTGAAATTACAGAAATATTGCTAAAACATGACATATGTTTACTGAAGAGAAATCACGTTGGGGTATTAAATTCCAAACTTCTTAAGAAAAAATAAACCCCTGCCGAAATTGCATGCACCACATGCAACCACTTGATTTGTTTATTCGGAGAAAGGCCTCTGTGGGTAAGAAAAAAAATTAATTTTAGATTTCGAAAAAATATATATTTAACGATTACTTTTCCCCCATAAATGTTTTTATAAATTACTATAGCAGTAATAGAGTCTACCGTCAAAGTCGTACCTTTCATATTCTTATTTAAGATAATAACACTTGATATTTATATACTGTAAAATCCTTACCACATTTTATTTTAAAATTGTGTATATAATATTTGGATTAAGATATTCAACATTTATAGGCGTACATGCATTAATTTTGAAATGATTATTTAATACTATTTTTTTGCAAAGATATACATTTGTTTCAAGATTGTTATCACGTTAACTTAACACAGTCAGCTAATACAGTTTTATTTTTAATATTGATGTCGTACTAGAGCAACCGTAAGAGCTGGCTGATTAATTTGATTTTTAAGTTACGTCAAACTCTGAAGAAACACGAGGGCTATTTGGCGACGGATTTCGTAATTTTAAGCCATGGTCAAGTGACACGGGTGACACCTGAGCTGGTAATCCCCTTGCACACGTAAGAGTTGGCACCCCCTCTACGAGCATCGACACTACGCCAACGTGAGACTGAGCCCTAACAGATTTAATGTGCTCCAATCCTCCCTTCACGATGCTTTTAGTGGCATCAATATTTGACAGAAATAACCCGCCACCCTTGAGGTCACCTCCATCACCACTATGTTACCGCATTATTCCCATATACCAGTGGTTCTTAAACTGAGGTGCACGGACCCTTGGTGTTACCAGCGTCTTTCCATAAGGGGTCCGCGAAAGTCTCATTTTATGTTTAAATGTCCCTCTTTTACAGACTCTGAAACACTTTTTGGAAATTTTTTTTTAAAAAGAGGCTGTTTTAGATTAGATCCCTAAATTGATTACTATACCAGATCACTAATTAATCCAGTTAAGTACATTATTTATTTAAAATTAATATTCTTAATTAAATGTTCATTATTTTCTTAAAGGGAAAAAAGTGTAAAAAGGTCTATATTAGTAACAGAGGCAGTATTAACATTATTGAGGAATCTTTAAATCACTCAGCCGTGTTATGGGGGGCATCGTGGGGTCCACGATCTTAGGCCAATACGTAGAGAGGGACCACGGTGGTTGAAAGATTAAAAATCACTTGTCAGAATTTGAAGGAGAGTCCTATTCAACACGTAGTTACTCCTTTTACTTTGCATGTTGCATTTTTTCGTGGAATCAAAGACTCGTTTGACGTACAGTACTTAAACAGAGAAGACCAATTCGCAATGGGGTTTAACCTTACCAAAAATAAAGGATTACAGTACCCCCTCCTTTATTTATAAAAGGTGGCGCAAAGCAGATCTACTATATGTGATTCAAGGGGATCTTAGCTGACACAATAAACTTTTAAAACTTCAACTCTCGCTTAATGAAACTGAAATGGCTCGTCAAGCAGCAATTACTGTTACCTCACAGTGTAATAGAGACCAGAACTAGTACTTCTGTCTTATGGGGTCTGGGGCGTCTTAAGGCAAGGACCCCCACCAAAATGGGTGCCTCGTCTCGTTCTCGACTCAGCCTCAACCCTAGATTGCCCAAGGAAGTCATTTTGATTGCTTTTTAATTTCAATTACAAAAACAATTACATATATAATGCACAATTTCTTAGAATTTTTTAGAATATATTTTTTTTTCCCCAAAGTGAAGTAATTTTTTTATATATATATCGTTAATATTTACTAATAACTTGTTATGACTGTAAATATTAAAAAAATCAAAAGTTAATTTTAAACAAATTTCTTTACACATTAATCATTCTTTCACAATGCAGTCATTTTGACTGCTTTGAGGCAATATAGGTATATACTAAGTTTCAGTCTTTCTAGTGTTAATAAGATAATGATACGAATAATTTCAACGGTTTTTTCCGGTTGTTTTCTCCGAAAAACTGGGAATTTCGGACAAGTCAACTGGCTACTTGTGATGACCATCGTCCATATGTAGGTCTAAACCTACCACCATACGCCATCATTACCCCTTTAGACAAAATTTGGCAATCTGTCAAGCCGGTTTGTGCGATTGTATGCCATGCACATTTGTTTTGGGGTTATTGTTTGTACGAGTATTTGACGACGTATGCTATGTACCGTTTACTCTTCAGGATCATATGTGGGGCCTACATTCGTGCAAAGGCCCAGGGCCTTAAGACGTCCCTATATGTGGTGGCATCATCATGTCAATCACAAGATAGACTATGGAAAAAACAAACATATCTTTTTTGTTATTTATAATGAATACACTCATCAGTTCATTGTAATTGCACTAAACACAATTACCATGCTGCGTATCACTGTCCCGAGAAAAAAAAATTACATTTGCAAACGAAAATCTTTTGAAATACGTGAGGAGGGGGGGATAGTGAGTTATGAAAAATGAGGTGTTTGACAAACGCAAATCTGGGGCATTTCGCTAAATCATTACGATCATTATCAACCCTTTCTAAAGCCTATTATTTCTGGCAGTACAAGTACCTGCTATTTCAAGAGAGTTTCGGTCACTTTTTACTTTAATGATGATCGCCAGTGGACACTGGGGTGGGTGGAAATGAAAAGGCGCGACTGGTAAAAGACCCCATTGCTATAATTGCTCTGTCTAATCGTTTTTGACCGGAAAAATTCTACAAATAATTTGGCTAATAAAAACATTTTTTTTTTTAATACCGCGTTCATGACCACTGGTCTTTAAAGGCCCAGTGCAGACGCGTGGCTTTGAATGATTCCAAACGCCCAATAAACGTTTCCCCTCATTCCTATACTAAATGAAAATTTTCCATTGAAAGGGGGCTCTCAGAGAAGGGGAGCAGAACAATGAAAAGAAAAATTATAAAAATAACGACGGCAGACCGAAAAAAAACCTGGGAAGAAAAAATATCCACACACTAAAATCAACATACCTGTCTCACATTTATACATACACGCCAGTATGTAGTATCATTATAATATACTGGCACTTAAGCTAATGAACTGTAGCCAATTGCAGTTTCTGTTCTCTTCTCTCACCCCCCCCTCACCTCTTCTTCCGCCCACTTTTCGCAGAATTCGCCTGTACAATAAACAGTGGTTGTCATGGATACGATAAAGCAAACATTATTATATAGTGCGAGAGTGAAAAGAACAAAAGAGTGTGGAAGAGAAGAGAGAAAAAAAGTGGAAAAAAAGAAACTAAAAAAAAAAAGAACGAATTTGTATTTTCTGTGATGTGTGCCGTCAGATGAAATCAAATAGATACTCAGGTAAGTTCTGAGTATTATTTTTTTTAAACACTCTTTGCCCACCCCACACTTTTTTCTCTCTTTCGTTCTGCGTTTTATTTCTGTTTATGGAAAGTGAAGGTAAATAATAAGCAGGTAAAAATCGAATGCACCCGACCATGATCAGTGTCAGAGAAGACAGGTTTGTGTTCCTACACACACTCCCCCTCTTCCAAAAAAAAGATCTTCGGAGAAATTTTTCTTTCATTACCGGGAAGATAATGATATTTAATATGAAGTTCTGAATCGGACAAATTACTTTAACTATAAATATCTGTATATTTATTTACTTTAATAAAAATTATATATATACTACAAAATTCTTCTGAAATTGGCGAGGCATGTTAATAAGTGGGGAAAAACGTGTGGGAAATTATTAGTTAGGTTTCCATGTATTGCAGTATAAAAAACTATTTTATATCGGAACCAGGGGAATAAATTTTAAGAATCCCAACATTACACCCTCTCCCTCAAGAGTTTTTTTTTTTTAATTTATTTATTGCACTTTTGCATTTACAAATATATAAAATTCCAACACTTCTTAGAATAATATTTAAACCCTTTGGAAGGGGGAAAAATGAATGTTCTAAATTCAAGAAAGTGCTTTCATATCAGTGTTTCTATTCGATTTTATTTTTTTTTCAAAGGGTCTTTATTTCATAGACGATATTGTTATATTCGCCCTTCACACACGTCGACATTAACTAGTACAAAAAAAAAAAAATGCATATTTACTAAATGATTTTGCCTTTTTAAGGATTTACTATGACAAACTAATGTATGCATTATAAATATACGAATTTAAGTTTGCATTTTATGAAAACTAACATAAACATGTCTTCCACAGTTTATGAAAGGTCTTGAACTAGATAACATTTTACAAATAAAATTGTGCCAATATTAATTTTATAGTCTGATTTCACATACCTATAAACAGTAGGATATTTATTTTGTTATTCTAAAATTTAATTTTAACAAACCCATGTAAAATATATTCTATATTGCCTCTTCAAAATTGTAATTTTAAATTAGTTTTTCCTTGTACATATTTTAGAGAAAAAAACTGCATTTGTAAAATACAAGTAAATTCCAACGACGCAACATGCAAAATGGATATCTCTGTCACAACCACACGAATTTTATGATTTTGACTACCCCCCTTTCCCCCTCGAAAATGTGCTTCAAGATTTAGTTCTGCTCTACGAGATATTAGGTAATGCACAAAAGTGACACTTCAAAAATTTTCGATAACTCCAAAAAACTTATGGGCTTTGAAAATGCCATCACAAGCCATGACGACAAATAACGATAATACTAATAAAAAAATCTTCTTAATCTCCTGATCTTTACACCCCAGATGTTGATTAAAATAGCAGATCACGCAATCGAAAACGACCCTTCAAGATAAATCACACGACTTTCGATGATCTTAAAACAATTAACCCTGACATCGCCAGACGACGGGTCAAATTGCTAAACATAAATATTTCGGACATAATTTGCTAAAAAACCGCTGACGAATAGACGCGCAGTTTTTCTTTTGCTTCTTTTTTTTTGTTCTTCTCCAGAAAATTTAAAGATAAATGAATTCTAAACATTTATTTCGCCGAAAAAGAAATCAAAAGTAAACACACATGCTTACATCATTTGAGGAACCCAAACTTAGTTAAGATGACTTATATTGTTTTGCCAAACGATATTCAACACCTTGTTTATTTAATTTGCTCACAAAAGATGAAAAAAGGGAAGTGTCTGCGAAAACACCCAGCGATAATAAAGACTAGAAATCGTCTGCTTTTTTAGAAAGTTCTACAACGCAAGACACAAGAAAGGTTTAACGTTTTTTTTTTAATGCATCATAATTATTTCTAAAACCCAAGGAAAAAGCAAGATTATATCCTCCCCCACTTTTTACTTTTTTCGGACTTTGAAAATTATTTGTAATTGGAAATATAATATGCATTCTCTTTTCTAATCTGGCCTGCCAGACGATTTTCGAGTGAAAGTGTGTTGCGTAGAAATGTAAGCGTTATGCAACTGGCGTTAATCACAACACGTCACACTTGCCTTTGCATACAGTTTCCAGCAGAACGTGATAATACCTCAGCTGTATTTTATCGCTTAGGATCCGTAAAGAGAAATAGCTTTCCAAATGCTTAAACTTGCTTTATTAGAACCAGACAACAGGTTCCCTTTTCATTATTGGAATGCATTCCTTGCAAAATAAAAATAGATGCGCGAATGTAGAAGTTAGAAGGTCATGATTTACTACATAGAGCTCTTGACGCCTAAAATGGTTCAGGCTTTTTTTACATGTGGCACTTATGGAGCTTACAAGTGTTGTTCCTTTCACAAGCAAAGAGAGAGAAGGAGAATTCATTAAAATCCATATTTTATTCCAAAATTTCTCTTATTCATGAATTTTTTTCCTATTTTATATCCCCTTTGAAAACTTAAAAATTTTGAATTTCCTCTGAACACTAAAGAATACAATTGCTTTCATTCTAAAAAAGTAATTCCTTTTTCAATTCCTACTATTATCTCACACTCTCTCTATATATTTATCTTGGTGGAGTTTTTAGTCGTTAATGATATACATTTTGAAGAGCTCAATTGAGCTGAAATTTTCTATACACTATTGTTTTGGGTAAATAAAAAGATAATTTAATTATAATTAATTAAAATTAATCGACTGAACCTAATTATTTAAAGAATTACAGATAGAACTACGTTGGTTTCATTTTTAGTGACTTGGGTCAAAACTTAAAATTCTCACGTTTCAAAGCATTCAGTTGAACTTAAATTTTATATACACGATTGTTTTGGATGACAATACGATACTTTAATGATAATTAATAAAAATTAATTACCATTTAATGTTGTAATTCTGTCATAATTATTTACATATTTATATTTTAATTGTAACTATTTAATAAAAAGTAGCTAAAATAAAATTTTTCTTTGTTGATCGAAGGAGGAATTGACTTAATTTGTTTTTTTTACATTTGTTTTAAAAATAAAATTGATGAGATCGCGTGTACAAATTTGAATTGAACAGTATATGAGAAAAGCTGTATATTTTTCAAAACTTTTTTTTTACTTATATATAAATACTTCAATGTATTATATCCCCCTCTCCATTATTAAAGCATGCACACACAGGGCCGTTTTTAACTTCCTGTGAGCGAATTTTTCCAAACAGCGAATTTTTTCTACTTGACCCCCAGCCTTTGAAACGTTTCTTTCCAATGTGAATCATCTATATCACGCATGCGCATATAAGCAGGCATTTGCTTTGTATTCAGTAGAAAAAATGTTTCTATGAAAAAATGTGTACTATGTTTCGTATCTATCCTTGTTATACGAATTATTACTTTTTAATGTATTTAGATTTCTGTTAATTCTATAAATACTCGTAATGACGTGATAAAAATGTGGAAATATAAGCTTCAATACTTATAAGAATCTTTCCAGAACAAGACAATGTTTACAAAACTGTTTGCATCCCTGATTTTCAAAGAACTCTATAAGTAAAGAGAAATAAAAAGGGTAAGCACTTTAAATTTCTAATTTTATATGAAAAAAAAATTATTATTTTTTTTAGATTTTCTCGATTAGCAAAACATTTGACTACGTAACCGATTAATTTCTTCCGATAGTATCAAACGCTTAAAATGTTTGAAATATAACTTTTAAATTACTCTACTTGGGTAAATTACGTTTTTCCCAGCAGTTAATTCCAAAATGCATAGTTAAAACGAACGTGCCGGAAAAAAATGAAACAAAATTAGATCTGCAACTTGAAATTTTTCAGAGGTTAGATGAACAAAACTACAGGAAAAATATTTTGCAATAATATCAGTAATTATTTGTTCATTTTTTTTTACGTCGATTGTTTATAAACGTCAGATTTCGAGGCAAAAGTCAGACTATTAGTGACAGACCTCGATTAGTGAAAGATCTAATTTGAAACAAGAATCGCAAAAAAAGTAATTATAGTGAATCTTTTACTGGGTGGTTGACAGCATAGAAATAAGCGACTGTTTAATTCCTAGTAAAATTTTACTAAAAAACACTGAAATAATATGTTTAAAAAATCAACAATTTTTGCTTACTGAAGTTTAGGATTGTTTAATATTATGAATGTGAATTATTTGCTTGCTCTTCCAATAAGATTTGCTCGTCTTTATATTTCAAAATGCAACCAGTTTATTTCCCCCCAATGAATTTTTTCCATTAACACCATATGAGTCAGGGCGGTCAGGTATGTTCGTACTTGTTCGTATGTCGTTGGTACTTGTTCGTCAGGTATGTTCGTATGTTGTTGTTTTTATGCCACCTGATCGGCAAAGTTCAGGTATTCTGGAATCTTTAAACAGGAAACGACAATATACCTTTGACCCTTTGGACCCTTCCCTCCCTTGTTTGTTGCCATTCTTTAAGCCCCCCTCTTTCTACAATGCGAAACGAACTTAACAGATGACAATCTTTCGTCTCCAAATGAAAAGATTTTCTGAAAATGTTAAGATTCGTTGATTTAGGGGGAACAATACCTATGGCTCCCCAAAGAGTCTAGTTTGAAAGCTTCCAAGAATTCCTTCAAGGACACCCACCATTCTCAAGGTTAATGCGAATAAGCAAATTAATAATAATAAGTAAGAAACGAATTCAGAATATCTTTCTGTAATACATCAGGTCGAAAATTTATAAAAAATTCCACAACTTTGGAACAAATATTCTAAAATGTGCTGGGCTCGTGTACAAGTATGTTTGTGCATGACTTTTGAACAGATATCAAAAAAGCACGTATTTTAGAAATCAGACCTGTACTTATTTCAGTGATGCTTGGAAATAGGCGAGTTTTAAACTGTTTAAAAGTTGAATACTTAAAAAATGGAACCAGCTTTAAAATTCTCTGGACGATAGAATAAAGTAATTAGTTGGTTCAATAATTCATCTTTATTTATCAACACATCAACACTGAGAACTTCACCTTTAGAACTTGAATACCTCAGCCAGTGGAAGTTTTTTTTTTTTCCTTCGTTTCCGTTGGGAGAAGTTTTTCTAAAATAGCTTCACAAATTCAACCAGCAAACCAAGACCCTCTTCAACCTGTTAAATAGCTAAGTGTATATATTTCACAGGTCTGGCAAATATTTACAAATACACTAAAAAGTATACTGTTCATTAGGATTTAAAATTTTAAATAATTTTAAAATTTAATGTTAATGCTTTGGACAGCAGAATCAACAATTTTTACATGATTTTCCTTATTTCTTTAACAAGATTTCGGTAATATAACAGATGCCTACGAACAAAACCACTATAACTATGTAGAAGATATACAGGTTATGCGGCCAGAAATAATTGTTTAGTCGCGTAGGTCTTATTAATTATAAATACTGCTTTATCCTCTTCGGTAATCTCATTTTAAGTGTTAATGAGGGGTTAAATCATGACCAAATGTTGTAGTTTGTCGATAATTAATACAAATAGCCTCACAGTCGTTCTCAATCTGAGCGAAAAAATCATAAAATTTAATGTTTTCCTTTCGAATATACTCATCTTTTAAATGTTGAATTTCAAAATTCTGTAGATAAAATGTTTCTACACATTTAACTAATCTTAATTCATAAAATAAAAAAAAATTTGCAGCTTAAAATAGCGTTTATTAAAAAGCATAACATAACTGTCCATTTACGCTAATATAAAAACAAAATTTAGAAAACAGTAGTCAATCAAACTTTCCATGTCCACATTTTGAATAAATCCATGTATTTTTTTGTCATATACAAAATTTAAAATTATATTCGTAAAGTAGTTTAATGACTCGAGAATGAATTTATGTCTCAAAATATATGTATATATTAGTATTTCTATAAAAATTCATAAATTTTGTGGTAGATGAAACATAACTGCATATGAAAATCAAAACTTACCAATTGAGATTTCAAAATTATTTCTCCTCCCTTCAACCGAAGCAAACCATTTTAACAACACAAGTAATTACACCGAAAATGAGACTTAAGATAAAAACTTCAACGCAAACGAAAATTTCCGGGAAACACACAACGCCACCAACGATTAAAAATACAAGTGATATACAAAAAAATGCTACATAATTCCGCCATCAATCTGACAAAAATCTTTTAAAAAATAAGTATTAAAACAATCGCAAATGATGAAATGTAGACATATTAATAATCAAAAAATATAAATGTGAAATGGAAATACTGCCATTCCGCTGGCAACACACAGAAATCGAAAAATATATTTGTCCTCAGTTGCAAAGATAATTGCCAATTATGCCAATTATACAATACACGGCAGCGAAATCTACACCTGACAAGTTACATACATAGTACAGATTTTTAAACCACTAATCACGTTTCCAACACGCTCATATCTGATAACGGATAAATGCTGCAGTCATGGTTTTGAAATATATATACTATAATAAGAAATCAAATATTAATTAGTTTTTCTTGAAAAAAAATCCCCCTGTCATCCTAGTTTGCATAGAAGATTGGTAAATCAACTATTACAAATGAAATGAACAGGAAGATGATAGCTAAAGATATGTGTAAATTATATGTATAATATAGAAACCATAAAGATAAGAAAAGAGAACTAAAGTGTGTCGCTTAGGGAAACATTTAAATTAAAGTAGAAAACTCATAGTATAAAAACTGAACTATATAATTAGATGCAATATCAATTTGTATCAGTTTTCTCGTTCACAAAAATTTGTAAAGTTGTTAAAAATCCTGGTGTGCTCTAAGTTACATATGAGGTTTTAATGATACACAAAAAAAATAGCCAGTGGAAGATATGGAGCAAACCACAACAAAGCACTTTATTTCAAGCTACAGTAGAAACCTACTTTCAAACCATGAGACTAGGTTTACTAACAGTACTTAGAAAGATAGTCCAGACATACGGATACAAATAATTTTTTCATCTAATTAATTCTCATAGAACTGTTCATTTTCAAAAAGAACATTCATTTCTGTTTTTACCAATTGCAGTCTTGGGGACATATTTAAAGGCTTTGGCGACAAATTTTCAGATTATCTATTCCAAAGCAGGTAAATCTTTCACAACGTGGTTGAAAAAATGCAGAAATTTTCCCCTCAATGCCACAATTTGAAAAATTACTTTGATAGAATCAAAGAAGGAATCTAGATTATATTGCTCTCTGTGAGTTAGGCACCAGTTCTAGATTTATGACCGCCATAAAACGTGTTAAAAGAGAGAATAACAAAATGTCCAAGAAATACTATAAAAATAGGGAGAGAAAAAATTGAATCACAAGAGAAAAAGTTCGTTATATAGAAAATGCACTTCGCTATTGGGAAGTTATTTTACGAAGAAAATCGTGAAATATTCTTGGTTCCAGAAAGAAGTTCGCTATATAGAGGTTCTGTACTATGGAGGTCCAACTGTATTTTTAGACATACTTTTCTTCAATGATAAGATGTTTTCTTACCCAATGAGCTCTAAGGGAAAATAAGTTTTAAAAAAAGAGAGAAAAAAAAATCACGGATTAAAAGAAAGAGGGCCAGTCTCCAAGGTATAAATAACCAAATTATCCCAAATTTCAAATTAAGCGCGTTTATTCGTCAGAATAAAATTTACAGAGATTTAAAAATTTATTATACCAGAAAAATTCTGAAAAATTTATCATCGTTAAAGAAAAAGTTTTCGAAAATGACACACACAAGAAATCGTTCAAATTTGAAAACAATATAAAAATTACAACTGTATCAAAATATCAATACATTTTCCACGTTCACTTTTAAAACAACAAAAAGCAAAAAAAACAAACCAACACGAATTAGTTTTGATGCTCCGATAGAAACTGGGAAAGGAGGATGAAGGTGCAACAAGAAAAAGAACAAAATCCCCAAAAAAGAAGCATTCGATAAGGTATATTCTAACAAAATAGCAGACGACTCTTCTCTTTCATATGCTACTATTTTTATTCTTTTTTTACTAGCTGCGCCTTCGGCTAAAATGTAGACTCAGAATGATCAGCTGAGAGTCCTGATGACGTCACGAAACAGCTACTGCGCATGTGCATGTAAAGTCCGAAAAATAAAGAGACGAAAAATGTGACGGTAAGTGATTTCTACCTCCCACCTGCAATAAAGAAAAAGTGCAGGAGGTTTTCACAGTAGATACAAAGTTTTTCAACAAATACGGAAGAGCAAAGAGATAGTTTCAAAAAAGTGAGTCTGTGAAAAGATCAAATTACATGACAGTTTCCGATTCTTCTTACTCCTGATACATTTGCAGGAAGGATTTATTGGGTAATTTATAAGAGGATTATATTTCTTTATCTGTTTACGCATTGCGTTGAAACTTTGTGTAATGTTAAGCAATAGTTATAATTTTGCTTTCGTATCAATTTTTTTTTAAATAGTAAATAATTTTTCTTTGAATTTTGAATGTTTCATGATAACATTTTAAGTATCCAAAAAGAGACACACACAAAAAAAAACACCCCACATTTTAAAGCAAAAAAATACATATTAATGAAAAAAAGTTTTCTCATCAATAGCTATGCAACAATGAAACACACAATACAGTTTTACAAATACGCGATTACCAATATTGTAACATTTATTAATAATCTTTAAAAAATTTCAATATTCTTTTTTCTTCATTTCTTTTTTATTTTCTTTTTCCTTTTGTAAATCTATAAAACATTCTGCCCCACCACATTTTAAAAAATGAAATTTACTCAAAAAATGCTTGTCATCTACTGTAATTATTTTTCACACTCTTCCCTCTAATTAATTGATATTCTTACACCTATATTTATCAACACAAACTATATAATACACAACTTTTCATTTTTTTAAATTTTTTAGAAACGAAAAACGTTTATGTATTTTAAGATTTTTCAACAAGAAAAAAAAATGGATCTCTTAATGTTGCATAGATCGTTAATAATACTTTATTTAAAAAAAGAAACAAAAAACACACACTTTGCACATTTTAGATATGTAAACAATACATTTTTGCGGTATGTATTGATTTCATAATTTGATTTTTAAGGGTATTTGATGTTTCTCTCTAAAATAAGAAGTTTAAATTGATATTTGGGATGGGGCTTTAACGTGTTGCAACATCGAAACACTTATTTCAGTGCTTCTGAAACTTTCACTATTCACGACCCAATATTCAATCATCTTTTTCATCGCGCCCCCCTCCATACAATAACAATGCTTGAATTCACAATACTATACTTTCACACTAAAAAAAAAAGCTACAATACTACTTTACCCTCTTATATGCTACCAACGTATATAAACGTCTCGCTCTGCCAAAACATTAATTTTCTGGACATATATACGTCTTTCCGAAGTACAATCTTTTCTGTGCACTGCTATTCATAAAATTATTCCGAAGGCTTTGGAATGCAATAAAAGGGCCTTGACAGTATTTGCAAAGGATTTACTCATTTTAGAGGATTTGCTTATTTATTTCTTTTCTCTCCCCACCGAAAAACATCAAAATAAAGGGTGGAAAGGGTGGCATTGAGGAGCGAATCACGTAACTTTAAATCGGCAACTAAAGAATTAATTATAAACCGTAAAAATTATCAAGATAAGTGTTAATACACAAGTCCAGGGGGTCACTGATAATTATCAAACTTGTTCTTAACTTAATATTGTTAAATTAATAATGATATACATTGCAAAATACTGATACATTTATAAGTGTATTACATCAGTGTAAATGTGTATTTTATATTTTATTACATCAGAAAGTATTTTGTTTGTTTACTTTCAGTAAATTTATAATTTTTTAAATGATCTTTTGTTTTCGACTTTTCAAAATGCTCGCGCCCCTCTTAGAGTTATCACGCGCCTCAAGGGGGCCCCCAAAGTTGAAAACGCTGACTTATTTACATCGATTTCAAACCCTTTATCTGATATCAGGAGCGCTGCGAGAAATTTTTCATGTAAGGGGTCTTCCATCTGAGTTCATATCTCAAAATAATTTCAAATATTCAAAGCCTATATGTTTGAAGTACAGGATTTAGAAAATGATTTTTTAAAAAAAGGAGAAATGAAAATAAAACTATCAGTACACCGAAATCTTTACGCAAGGGGAGGGAGAACAACCGCCCCAATCACTACCCCTATAAAAAAAAGCTCCAAAGTCAAAATATTTACAGATAATAAATGTTAACATTTTTATGTTTGGCTATCATTTTTTTTTAAAATTTGGCTATTCAATTTTTAAGCCTGGCGTGACAAAAAAAAAAGCCAAATCCCACAGACACAATATTTCAGTATACAGAAATATTTACGCATGGGGAGGGAGAACACCCCTCTTCCCATCTCTACCCCTATAAAAAAATCCCACGAGTAACAAACATAATGCAAATATTCCCTTAGAAGCTCCAAAGTTTCAAAATATTTACAGATAATAAATGCTGATATATTTATGTTTGGCTATCATTATTTAAAAATTTGGCGATTCAATTTTTAAGCCTGGCGCGACAAAAAATGCCAAATCCCACAGACACAATAGCAGAAGGGATTTAGCCCGGCGACTGGATGCTTATCGAGGGGGACCTCTAATATATATATCCAGCTATCTAATAACAAGAAACAAAATGCGGCAGAAATGCAGACAGTTCGACTGTTAATAAGTTGACGTCACTAAGCCCAGTGATGCGAATGGGGTCGTCAAGCGGTTGCCATGGATACGGGTAGGGAACATATTTCGATGACGTCCCAACTTATGACCACTACTGGACGCTGCTTCAAGCCTGGAGGGCCCAAAAGCGAGAAAGGGCTCAGTGCTATCAATTAATTGGGGGTGAACTATTTTATTGAAGGCTTTAATATGAAGGTCGGTGCGGAGGCAGTTGCAGTTACGGAACGTGGCAGATTGTTAATAACGCCGCTTCAAGACACGACGGGGAGAAGCGCGAGATGGTTAGGGACTTAGCCAGAAAACACTGTGCGGTTTTAGAGCTGATGGTTAAACAAGTAACATATAAAAAAAAATTAAGTCAATTCCTACTCTAAATGGATGAATAGAAAGTATTTTATTAACGATTGAAAATTTGAATAAAATATATAAATATATATATGCATAGGAAGAGAGCAGTGGCGCACACAAAGGGGGTCCAAGGAGTCCAGACCCCCCCCCATAACCCTTGATTTTTTTTCTCAAATCCTATGTATATATTACGTAAAATTTAATTATGTATTTAAAATTAATTTTATTAATTAATGCTAATTATATATTCAATAATAAATTTTGTATTGTTTTTGTTCCCGAAGATCGACAAAATCAAAAGAATATGTTGAGCAGCGTATTGGAACATGATACCAAATTGGGAAATTTTCGAACCTGGACCACCGCCTTGAAAAATTTTTGTGTGCGCTACTGAAAGAGAGTGAACTAATAGCAGGAATTGAAAAAAGAGCGTGATTTGTCTGCATTGTTGTAACAATGCACACCAGGTTTGGCTGAAAACAGGTTTTCGACGCCACCTTTTGTATTTGTTTTAACAGCTACATTGTTTCTACAATAGAGACGAATCTAAGTTGGCGTAAAAAACCGATAATTAATTGCTTTAAAAAACTGTATTAACATCAAGTGTCATCCACTACAAGTTTAAAAAAATTTATTTGAACTTGAATGAATGAATAGAAAGTATTTTATTAACGATTTAAAATTTGAACAAGATAAATAAATATATAGAGAGAGTGTGCTAATAGAGGGAATTGAAAAAACAACGCCACTTGTCATTTTTCCCCTTATTCATTAATTAAAGAAAGCGTTTAAGAATATAAATTATCCTTTAGTTAGATTTTAAAAATACATATATTCGATTCTAAGTGCCAATTAGTTTGGCTTTTTAGTTTAGCTGTTATTAGTTTTGGTTTTAGTTTAGCTGTGTTAATCACATTTTTTTTCCCTTTTGATTATTGATATTTAAACATTGCTATAAAGTTGTGTAGCAGTTTTTTCGATGGGTTTTTCCAATTTTGAATTATTAGGTATTTAAATCAACTTTATTTTTTTTTCTTAGTGCTCACAGATTATGTGATAAGGTTGACTGTGAGGGTGTGAGGTCATCTAAACGAGCGGTCACTAAACGGTGGTCAGTTGAAAATTTGATAGCCGCAGAAAAACTAGGACAGTTATATTTTTATATGAAGATCCAGTTTAACACAAAAACGACAAACAAGAAAACGCATATAAAATACGGATTATATTTCAATTTTAGGTATAACTTTAAGTGAAATTCCTTCCGAGTCTAGCGAATTTCTAGTTACTTTAGAGCACGTGTATCCTATTTTAAATGAGTTACAACCATGTAAATTTGTGCTAACACTTCAGTTTTTTGATATTGCTTTACGTTATCGGTTTGTTCTTGCTTTTCGATTAGTTCCTTTTCAGTGATATGTAAATATAAAAAGTGTAAACCAGTGACAATATAGTCATAGAAGTCCACCCTATAGTAGTCAATTCTATGAGCGGTTCAAAAATAAAAAATTCTACATTTAGTGGTCTACAAAGTTCTAAAGTTTGGTGACCGCTTACCTAAGCTACATGGATTATCTCCAAAATCCATTGCTTTCTATATCATTTAGCGATCCCTGTATTAAAAAAAAATGTGCTACAAAATGTAAATTATGGTAAAAGAAAATGTAAACCATTTTAAACTCTGAAAGGGGAATCATTTTTTTTTTCAACAATAAGTACCCCCAAAAATTTAGTGGAAAACATAATAATGGAATCAAAATACAAAAATAGTGACTAAAAAAGGGGGGAGAAGGAAAGAGGGACATAACTTTCTCTTTCTTATTTTTCTGCTTTACAGCGCCATTAATTCTGTTCAAAATCGAGGAACATCTGCGGAAGGGGCCCTGAACAAAAGTAGCCTCGGAAGAAACGTACTAGAAAAGGCCAAATCCCATAATTGTTGAAGCCTGACTTTTTATTTTTTATTTTTAGTCTTGTTGTTCAATAAGCAGTGGCAGAGAGCTTCTCAATATCCCTTTGTTACAGATATATGGGGTAAAGAGAGTTTCCTTTTTAAGTTCAAAGTAGTGTGAATAGCAAAGAGAATAATAGAATATGTAAAGGGACCGCGTTTCATTTTTAGGTAGGATCAAGGGACCAGGTGTTCCTGCAATCAGTGAACCAAACACAGTGACCTGAAATTTGAAAATAGGTGCAATTAACATTGAAGTAGAAAAAAAGCCCTCCAAAAAAAAATTTTTGCTACCGACAGGTATGAAAGAATCCTTAAAAATGTTAACACAAAAAACACAATTTTTATCCTAGCCTTATATAGCACGATTTAATGAAATTCAATTTAAGAGGCTGCAAATATAGATAAAAATGTCGAGAATATTATGGGATCAAAAAGAACCATTCATATTCACTTACAATACAAATGGATATGAAACACCTAGATCAACGGTTCTTACACTGTGGTCCACGAACCTCCGAGGATTTCCAGCGTCTTTCTAGGAGTCAGCTAATGTCTCATTCAATTCCTACTATTAGCTCTCGCTCCCTCTCGCTCGCTCGCTCCCTCAATCGTTAATAAAATACTTTCTATTCCTCCAATCAAGTTCAAATAATTTTTTTAAACTTGTAGTGGATGACACTTGATGTTAATACTGTTTTTTTTTTCAAATATTAATTTAATTTAATTAATTACTCTTTTTCGACGCAAACTTAGATTCGTCTCCATTGTTGTAACAATGTAACTGTTAAAACAATGACAAAAGTTGGCGTGGAAAACCGATTTTTCAGCCAAACTAGCCAAACCGGGTGTGCATTGTTCAGACAATGCAGACAAATCATGCTCTTTTTCTCAATTGTTACAACAATAAAATATCCCGCTTAACGCTCTTTTATTTGAATTGCGGGATTCCCCGAAATTGCACGCAGTGTATGCTGCGTGCAATTATAAAGTTCAATTCAAGTTTACAAGATACAGTTCAAGTTTTTAATCGTTAATAAAATACTTTCTATTCATACATTAAAAGTAGGAATTGACTTTTTTTTTTTTTTCTTTTCTTTTTTACAGACTCTGAAAGGCCTCGTAGAAAAATTGAAAGATGTACCATCCTAGACTTGATCACTGAATTGTCCCCAATGAAAAAACTAGAACATGTATTTCGATCAAGAATACACACAGATTAAGTTTTTTTTAATATTATTATTGTTGTTCACAACTACATAATCATTACTAAAATGTAATATTTTCAAAAATTCTAAAGTAGAAACACATGTGCAAAGATTAAGAACTGAATTCATAGCGCGTTAATTCGATAAATGTGTTCAAAATGTGGGGGTCCGCGATGTCAGGGTGATACGTAAAAGCCGCGAAGATCCAAAAACTAAAAACCGCTGATCTAGATAATAAAAAATTATCAAACTTGTATAGTTTGTGGTTAATGATTTACAGCCCTTGCAATTTTTTTTCACAATTAAAGAAAAACATTCAATTCAAAAAATTATATATTTTTTTTCTTTTTAAACCTTTGTCTAAGATCTGGCTCGGAGTCGCATAATGGGCTGTTTTAGTTGAAACTTAAAATCGGAACTTTATTCTCTTTCCAGCAGATGGGGAAATTGCGGCCAGAATTTAAAGGGAAAAAGCGAGGATATTTCTGTCAGTAATATTGAATAATCAAGGATGACTGAGTACTGACCAAGTTTAAAAATTTGAAGTCCGAAACAAATCCAAATGTTTCTAGAAAGAGCTACACAGTGGCGCAACGTACAACCCGCAACCCCCATCACGGGGAGGGGGAGAGGATTCTAGGGGGCCCAAAGCCAGATGTTATGGTTTTGTAATCCTTTATAAGATGCAGCTTGAAGCCCAAAACCTGACTTTGCGGGTTGATTGTAACAATATTCTCCGTTACGCCATTGGAGCCTGACCTGGCCTGGCACCCCACTTTCCAAACTTCGACACCAGCTTGATAATTTCGATAGCGTCAAACTGCATCAGCCCCTTTACATGCTGCGTTTTCAGTGTCACCAGAACTCGAATCCATGACTGTACAGAAAACAACGCTGGCCACGAGTTCGCGACTGTTGAAACTTTACAACCTAAACCATTTTTTACATACTAAAGTGAAACTATTGGAGACAGACTTTCTAATTTCGAACCATTGACAGGGAGGCCACCTGAGCGCCTTATGATAGCCTCGTAACCCTAAAATAGTGACAAAGAAAGTATTAGAAATTCTCCGAGCTTACCATGGTAGCTCGATTTCTTGTTTACAATCGTTTCCTTCAGCATATGCTGTGCACAAATGTAAAATCAAACCTGTGGGATGCTGGCACACTTTTTGACAAGAATAAAATTCTACAAAAGGTTGGGCAAGAAATGAGATTCCAGAGATTCAAACCACAACAGAAGAGAATAAAAAGAGGCTCCCTGCCGACCTCCCCCTTATGTGTTCCCATACGATATTTTCCCTAACCTGAGTAGTGAGGGGGTGGGAGAGGTCACAAACGATAACACAACAGCCTGCCGTCCATTTCGACCCTGATAGAATTCCTAAACTATAACTTAAAAATACCCATGCAGTGCAGCGCTCCCTTTCCATTCCTCTCTTATTTTGTCCCTCTTGTCCTTTTTTACGACCCATAAAAACGGCTCGAGTTGAGAGATTGTTGTCCTAACATTCTAAGGGACAGTAGGGGGATGGATACAAGAATAATAGACGATTCTCGCAGAAAAGAGATGAATGCGTTGATGCCGTCCGATATAAATACCGGTACTTCACGAATTCGAAGATAAAATATTTTCATACAGCAGATACACATTATTTTTCTACTTATTTGATAAAATTTCTCATTGGAAATAGTCGACCCACACCCATATTTATGCTTCATGACTAGAAACAACCTCCCCCTCCACCACTCTTTTAAATAATCACGTATAAAAAAGTAACCATCACTTCATATACAACAGAACACTACAGTACAAAAAATTACCAAGTATTGGTTGTTTATTTATTAAATTCGCGAAGGCTATTGTCGATGGACTACGATAACTGTTAACCACAGTCAAGTCAAGTGATCGACACCTGAACTGGCTCGACTGATTTTAAGTGTATGAGCTTTTCTATAGACTACATCAGGTACCCGGTTTTTAGTACACCAGGACTCGAATCAGGACTCGAATCTACACATCATGATCATTAAATTATCATTTTAACGTTTAATCTGCATAAAGGCTAAACAAATGAAAAACCGTACAGTTATATGGAATGTCTCTAGATATTGAAAGGTCCTTTGTGTGTTGTACAGCAGCTCGATTGTATGAAAGACGAAGCATTTTCCAATTTGAACACGTGTTCTGAAACATCGTTGGCTAGATGACCTGAGTGCCTAACTCTGTCAAGATTTAACCTCTCATCATTAGGATTTTAAATGACTATAACATAGCTCTCACAGCCATGTATGCCACCTTCCACGTCTTGAAGATCACCTTAAGGATGGATGGCAGTGGATGGCAGTCTATTTTTGGGCATCTGGACTGATACACAGTCCTCAATCCCATATCTTTAAGAGTCTTTGAAGTGGGGCTTGACTTTCGTGGAATTACACAGTCTGCGATGTAGCATGCAGGCTATTGGCTGCGACGGTGGAATCCGGGAGAAGGGGCTTAAGGTGATCTTCAAGACGTGGAATGTTCATACATGGCTGAGAGCTATGTGGGTGCTCTCTCATTGGTTGGAGGTGGAAGTGAGTATAGCCTCTGGCTGGCTGCCCATGGGGATAAGTAAAATATTAAAAAGTAGAAAGTGGAATACGCTTGTCCAGTGGGGTAAAAGATAGAAAAATAATAAAAGAAGAAAAAAAATTAAAAATTTAAAAGTTTACTTGGGTGCAATAATTACATAATTATTGCGAGGATAAAAATACCTAAGGCGGGTTGTAGGAATCAGTAGGATTCTTCTCGCCTTTGGTATTGTCATTGCAGTTATAAACATCTAAATTAATCATATTTGCATTGTTTGTAAACTGCAAGTTATTGAAAAATTTATGGCAACTTTTGAATGTGAGCTTTGAAACTATTGATTTTTAGAGCTTTGTTAATGTAATCATTTCGCATATAGCGACAAGCTTTTACGACCATTCGAATATAAGAATTTTGCACAGTATTTAAAATATTTATATTAGTCTTAGCAGCATAACCCCAGATGGGACAAGCGTAAGCAATTATGGGACGCATGACGGCTGTATAGAGAAGCACTTTGTTATCTCTGCTTAAAAGTGAGTTCCGGGATATTAAGGGGAAAAGTTTAAACATGATTTTCCGGAACGATCACCTTAAGGATCACTCCCGCATATCACCACCACAGCCAATAGCCTGCATGCTATTCCACAAAAGTCAAGCCCCACTTCAAAGACTCTTTTAGGATAGGGGATTGAGGACTGTGTGTGTGTGTGTATCAGTCCAGATGCCCAAAAATAAGACTGCCATCAACTGAATGACCATAATGTTATGACCCTTACCTTTTGTTATGTGTTTTGAGAAAGTTCTGGCCTCTTTGTATTAGGTGGTATTCACACATTTTGACAAAGATAAATGAGAATGTAACAAAAGCAAGAATGCTTCTAGAAAAAGGAGTGTCATTCTGAGAAAAATAATCACGCAAAGGGTCAAGAAGTCACGCGTAATTAATGCCGACCCCCTACCAGTGGAGCACACAAGGGGGGGGGACCCCCCAAAGCCCTTGATTTTTTTCCCGATTGATTATAATTCTAAGTATATAGTATGTAAAATTTAATTATTTGTTAATGATTAATTTTATTAATTAATGCTAATTATTTATTCAATAATTAGTTTTTACTGTGTTTTGTTCCGGCAAATCGACAAAATCAAAAGAGCATGTACGAGAAGGGCGGATTTTCAACTCTGGATCCCCTTGAAAAATTCCTTTGTGCGCTACTGCCCCCTACCAATGATCGCAGATAGATTTACCGACTTCTATGTGACTGATAGATTGAAAGTTAACAAACGTCACACTTTACAGGGACGATGGTTAACTCTGACACCATTCAAAATAAAAGGTAGATCTTTTGACGAAATACCTTCAAGGTTAACCCAATTCAGGTCTTTTGACCAAACCCTTTGACCAGTGACCTTTAGCGCAAAGGATCAACTTGAATACCCCTTTTACACAGAATTCCGATGGACGAGTGAAGTGGACAAAGCATGGAACTATAAAATGCTATTTCATCATGACAATTTTTAAAAAGCCTTCAAAAAATTTACCAAATTTCTAATTTTTGCTTTCATATTTTTATTAATTTACAATTGATCGATAGAATAAATACTTACAAACAAGTTAAAAAAAAAACTGCCCAGAATCTATATTATGGTAGCTTTGATAAGTAAAAAGTCTTCTCACATTGATCAATATAATCATGTTAAATTATCTCTGTGTAAAAGATGTATTGTTTTTCTTTATTTTAACTATTCTTTGTATATTTGAATACATAAAGAAAAAATTTTCGATACATAAAGTTAAAATTTTGTGTGGAGAGTAAATACTCTACTTTGTTAATTGATATCCAATTACGTTAAAAATGTAATTAGTCAAAAATCGTATTTTCTTGTTACTCTACCTATTGTTATTAAAAGAAATTACTGTTGCATCTGTCAAAACAAATATTGTATAAACTTTGGGAGCATTTTTTTATTCAAAAAAGTATTTTTGTAAGGCTGATCTCAAAAGCGATCTCAAAAACCGACACAGATACATGCATGGCATTTCACATTGTTTTTAGTTTTATTTTTCAATCAAATAGCTATGAAATCTGATAATTTTAGGGTAATTTATAGTATGTACTAAATATATTGAAAAACAGAAAATTCTTAGTTTACAGCCATGATTGGCTGCAACTTCTGTAGGAAAAAGACATTTTTTTAGGTCATTCACTAGAAGTACTTAAAAATGTGTAGAAACATTTCCTTAAAAAATAGAACAGTTGTAAAATTTGAATACAAAAAAATTCAGCTATATGTATTATTTCTAACTACATTTTATTATTATTATTATTGCATATAAAAGTGAAACTTAAAATATAAAAACAATAAGATACTTTTTGAAACATTTTTAAAAAACGAAAATAAAGGACTACGACCTTAGTTGTACTTTATATGCATCTCATATTTCAACATGGTTGAAGCCTTATAGTATTACAAATTACGTTAAGTAGCCCCCTTCAGCTAAACAAATCTACTTTTACAATAGTTAATATCTATTTTCAAAAAATATGTCAGTTTTTTATTTTGTTATTCGGATTCAAGAAATTGCTTAGAATAAAAAAAAGTAATAAATAAAAACACTAACAAATAGGGGGAGAGAAATGATAGCTATAAATAGAAAATAACAACGATAAATTGACGTGCATGATACAAAAATTTACAGAACATTAAATGTGTCACTAATTAAAATAATCGCAAGTAAATAATTAAGACAAAATCCATAAAAATAAAATGCTGATCTTACACATCTCATTAAATATATATAATATCAACTACAGTCATATATTGCTTAATCGCATTTTTTTACGCATGCACAATCGCACACAAAATCACAAAATATCTTACCAGAAGCTTTAGTGATGACGAAACCATAGACAAGAATTAATAATGAAAAATCTTGCAATATATCCACACAGTCACGGTATAGAGATCTAACCACAAATCCGTCTCACCCAAGACCTTCTGCGCGATAACAAATGGGCGAAATTGGGTAAAAACTCACAAGCAACCAGAAAAAGTTTATTTACAAGAAAAGTAGAAGCGAAATTAACAAACAAATTTATGCTCCTTGCAACCTCGACAAATGAAAGATAAGGCAGACAGTTTACATATTGAAATTGCTTTCCCGAAATCAGTCGAAATATCAGCAAAAAAGGGCAATGGAAAAAAAAGTTGTTGTCGGAGACGAAAGATAATTTCTCGCTTACATAATCCTGTGAGAAAATAATAAACTGCTTATTGTTGTATGCGTTGATAAGCAAAAAAAATGTCAATTCTGTCCACTTGTTGACAATCAGTGGTTCAAGTAGATTGTGCGCAATTATGAAAAATCAGTGATCTAGAAAATATATTCTCAAAATTTTTAAACAATATTTAAGTTATATTACTTATAAGTTAAATTATTCAAACTGAATATCTAAATTTCAAAAAAAAAAAAATCCTTCCTTATACAAAAATTTTTGATTCCATTTAGATGTTGTCAATTTGTCAGTATAAATTTATCATTACAAATTATAGTACAAAACGTTATCAGTTTTTATCGTGGATTCAATAAAATACAATATTTATGGGGAAAAAAATAATTAAAGAAATTATAATGTAAAAGCAGTATACAACTGCGAACAGTTTTAACCCCTCCTATCTGGTTGATGGGTTGTGATTTTATACGCTATATGGTTGGATAAAAGAATTTTGGTGATCGAGGCTGTATTTGATTTGTGCTACTGAAATTTTAACTCACAAATGATATGAACTACAACAAATGCAAATATCTTGTACAGGGAGAAAAATTAAAATTCAGGCACAATGTTTTGTTAGTGACAGATTTCCTAATTCTAAGTCAAGTTGGTTGATTTTTCATTGTCGCATTTCAAACCAACACGATGGCTTTTAACACAACATGACGACACCTGACCTGGAAGCTCACTCTTCAAGCTTCCGTACCACGCCAACGAGAGGGCTTTGAATCTCGACAGATTTAAAAAGTGCTCTAAACGGTCAATCTCTTGTGGCACCATCGAGTTGACCTGAATTAATGCCCCTTTAAAGGTATAATTGATTGATTGAATATTAACGTCGCACTGTTCAGCTACTCGAGGGTTTTGGCGGCGGACCACGTCATTTTGAACCATGGTCAAGTGACGTGGACGACACATGAGCTGGCAACCCCCTCTCCTAACTACCACACCACACCGACGGGAGGACGTTTCAGCTCTCGACAGATTTAACGTGCATCGCTGCCCTACACGGCGGGTCTTTAGTGGTATTGGGCTCGCACTCGTGACAAGGCAAGCCACGATCCGCGCGATACCTATACCACTCGGCTACCGCGGCCACCCTTTAAAGGTATAAGAAAGTCATTTAAAATGGATTACTTTGTTTAAAACTATGTTACAGAACGAAGACTGCATCGGAACTTTGGTACCTCTCTCTCCCAACTCTTACGTATTATAATGCGTCTTAATAGTAGAATCCATTTCATTTCTTACGATGAATTTTTAAGGAAACAAGATTCGAACTTAATGTGATTCCATGACCCAACATGTGATTAATATGTCCATGATAAATGTGTCAAATTCAAAATGTAAATTTAGCAACATTCTAAATTTGACAAAAACGAAAAGTTTACTACACATTAAACTTACGAGCTAAAACTCAGTGCAATTACGATTCTCTCTACTCCCTTTAAAAAAAAAATTAAAAGAATATTTTAAAAATATGCATTTTTACATCTATCCTATGCTATATCATTCCGACTGATGGTCCAAGGATTCTACTTTTCTAAAAATAATTATTGCATGCTCAGTTAAAAACATTTACAAACTGATTTTTAAAAAAAATTTTTTTTAAAAAAATACGAAAAAAAACTAAGATAAAAGAAAAATTTGGCCCAATTTCTTCCTTCTAAAACTCGAAACAGTCGTTCACGCAATATCAGCCTTTCATCACTACTGCCCTCTCTCTGTCACTCCGAGTACGTTGAATTTGAGCACTTAAAAAAAGGAGAAGTGCACCCAAAAAATTCCAAGTGACAGAGCAAGCAGGAAGTGATGCCTTAATTCAACAGGTAATCTGATCGGAAACGTCTGCAAGTCAAACGTCTCTAATTTCACTTTTTTTTTATTACGCACTGCTGATAACAGTTAGGCACACGTATTGCCTCGCCAGACTGTTGTCAATTCTCCAAAATGATAACCGCAAAATCGCCAGTGATTAATTTACAAATAGAGATAAAGGTTATTAAGCTAAATAAATAAATGGATGGAGAAGAGATGTTATCTGCGCTTTTCCCCCACTTGGAACCAATTCATCAATAGTGATTAACTTTTGTTTGTCTATTAGGTGGCTGTTTATGCACAGCTTGGATACGAACCTAAATTTACTGTATACCCAGTGGCGTAGGTACTCAAGGATACCCTGCCCATAGTTTGCGTTCCATGGAACCCTGGGGTTCCCCCATTCACAATAAGAAAATCGGAAAGAAAATTATAAATGTGTACGCAAAATGGATTCACGTTCTCTGAATTTCATATACCCACTAAAATTTAAATCTCGTCCCTGTCGTTAAGAAACTTAAAAAATTTATTTCTACATAATAGCTTTTTTTCTCCCTAATACTTTTAAAACTTTTATTATAATATAATAAAAGATTATAAAATATTTTATTTTTATATATTACCAACTAGATTGTTAATATTTTATTGTTTACTATTCAAGGTTCCATGAAATAATTGTAGACTCGTTAGTACAATGTCTTGCAAAACTAAATAGCTATTCAATGGAAAATGTACCTGTTGTGACATTCGTTGAAAAAAAAAACACCTGCAATAAAGGAGACGGAATAACTTATGGACCTATCAACAGATTCGATGTCAAAATTCTAAATTTAAGCATGGACGTTTCTAAAAAAATTGTGTAGCAAATTCATGCAAAATACACAGTATATCTCTAAACATTTAATGTCATTCAGAGCAATGTGTATAAGCGAAAAATATTTCTCCCCATAAGTGGCTACAAAAACAAAGTATAGAAAATAATTAAGCTCAGAATGTGTAACGCGATTGCAGCTAATTTCAATAAGCCTAGACTTCGACAGTTTGTGTGAAAAAAAATCAAGTACATACCCCAGTTACTAAACATAATGTATGGGTGGGTGATACTTTAGTTACAAATTAACATTATTAATGAGTAAATATAATATTAAAAGTAGATAAAAAATTTTAATAGATGCAATAGGTGGCGCACACAAGGGGGGGGCCTGGGGGCCTGACCGCCCTCCCCCAAAGCCGTTGAATTTTTTTTTTCCGATTGATTATACATAACTCTAAGTATATAGTACGTAAAATTCAATTAAATATTGGTTATTAATGATTAATTTTATTAATTAATGCTAATTATTTGTTCAGTAATTAGTTTTTTACTGGTTTTTTTTGTTCCCGAAAATCGACACAATCAAAAGGAGCATGATACAAGAATGGACTTTCGACCCTGGGCCCACCCCCCCTTAAAAAATTCCTGTGTGCGCTACTGCCTCATAACAATACGATAAAAAGACAGGTTTTACAACCATCTTTTAAAGATACGAACTCATACAGGAATATTAAATTTTGAAAATTACCGTATTGTAAAAGAAAAGTTATATCATCTGTTACTTTGAGTATTTGTGGTTTTTCAAATTCCTCGAATATCTTGCGAAATTCTTCATTTAAGTAGTTTTGTGGGGCCCATAGCGCATTTGATGTGTTAATCTTTAACCACCAATCATTAACCACAGAATGATTAGAATACATCAGAGGTGTCAAACCCAAAGAGGCTAACTTGGGTCAAGCAAACAAGATTTAACTTAAAGTGGGCCACAAAAAAAAAAAATTCATATTCACAGAAACTTTGTTTTATTTCGAATAATACATATAATAAACATGTAAAATAACAAGAAATTTTAAATGTTTACATCCGGACACTTGACATCGTCTCTAATACTATCTTTCCAATTTTGGGGATTTTTTTTTTAAATTTTTATTATATATTATTGTGTGCCGATATACTGGCCGGGTCGCAAAAACGTTCGTTGTGGTCCACATGCGGAAAAATACATTTAGAGTTAAAAAGCCAAAAAAATTACATTTAACTCGCAGATCTCAAAATATAGTGGGCTGAATTCATGACTATCACATGATAAATGAGAGAAATCATGTGTTCCCCTTTAAAATCAAGACTGACAGTTAACTTGTACTTGTTCTGATTTCAAAATTTAAATAACATTTCAGATCTAATAATTTGGTAAAAATGTTCATCAAGCATTAAGGTTCTTTTAAAGGTTTCCAAAATAAAAAGAAAAAAAATTTTTACAAGCACTTCTAAATCAAAAGCATTTTGTTTACCTATGCACGTTATTAGCAAAAGTTTATGTAAAAAGGAAAAGTTGGCAGCGTGATTAAGCGCATGGACATCGACTGAAAACACATGATTGTAGCTATATGACTGTGATGTCACATAAATTTAATCCATTAGAAATTTTGATTCCTCTAGAATTAAATACCTTTTATAATGATAATGATGAGGCGAGGGGGGAATAGCTACGTGGAGAAATTTAAAATCAACACACACAAATTTGCTTTTAATATCAAAACTCACAACATCTATCGTTCGTATAGTAACCTCATACGTAAGTAAGATTTTAAATCGTTTTATATTGCCAATTCCATTAAATGGTTATCAACCACAAAACTTTCTGAGCATGACAATGCTAGTCTTCAGATAATTCCACATACGACAGAATGAAATTCACTCGCATACCCCTCAACCACCCATATTACAATCCTATCCAAGATCTAATAATACAAAGCAATAAAAAACGTATCATGGGAATGGGAAATTATCTACAAGACAGCTCAATCTAAAGTGAGAACTGCAAATAAGAAAGAAAAAAAAACATTAGGTTAGCATCAGAAAGGGAAAAAATCACGTCGAATAAAGAACAGAAATGGAAAAATTTTCCCTTTTACTCGTCCATAACGATTACAGCCCCAACACATTGCTTGATTAAAAAAATATATCAAGAGATATAGGGCGATTATTTATATAATTACAGCATTCTTCGCAACGGAAAGAATAATTCGGAAAAATTTTCATACGCCCTCAAGAACACACCCCTGGAGTCACGTGGGCCAGAAGAAAAAGCAGACGATAAAAAAATAATACTTCTACGGTCTTGCCACCCCATCTACGGTTAAATTGTGTATTTGGACCTAGCACTAATGAAGCCAGTCTTAAAGCATAATATTTATACAGCGATAATTTCTTCTGCTTTTTTTTATAGCTTTCTACCTTATGTATATAGTCAAAGGCCTTATTCCGAAGGATATTTTTACGGGTGTAATTTTTCCAGCATCTGCTGGTAATTACAGGTTTTCACAAAATCCGAGGTGGTGGTGTATGTTAAGACGGTGCTCAAATTAGAGAGGGTTTTTTTATTGTTATTGTATTTATTTCTCCTTTTTCCCCTATCACTTTTTCCCCCACTTTTTTCCCTTCTGCTTTTTAACAGTATCAAGACCGAAAATTAAGGATTGTCTTTTAGTTGCTTGGCATTGTTGCAAATGAAAACCAAGTATTAGAATATTTATTTTACACATTCGCAAAAACACAACACAAGGCCAGAACAATAGAAACGGTGTATAATGTAAACTTAATATTAACAAATACAAGTGTCGCTTTATTTCTAAAACATTTCCACCACGCATGAAAAGGATAGAATGGGGGGGAGAGAGAAATAAAAGAAATCAAGTTTTAGATTCAAAATAAATGAAATTATAATGTCCAGTGTTGTTGTACGAAATTCGACGATACCACATTTTCTCTGTGGCATCTGTAAATAATAATTTAAAACACATCAAGTATATTTATTCCGTAGCGAAATTTCTACCAGGATATTGAAGGAAGTTCTAATTATGAAAGATAAGTAAAACATTGTTTAAAAAAAATCGAGGTAACATTTTTTTTTAAAAAAAAAATTCATTTGTTTTTTAATTTACTAAAAATTGCTTTAAAAAATATAATTAATAATTATTATTTAATACACAAGTAATTAAAAATATCAAAAATTATTGATAACAGATAACTAATAATTTATGTTAAGTTATTAATCAAATAATCAATCAAGAAATTGTAACAAAATGGAGTGAGAGCAGTAGCGCACACAGGAATTTTTCAAGGGATGGGGGTCCGGGATCGAAAGTTCACCAATCTTGTATCATGTTCCTTTTGATTTTGTCGATTTTCGGGAACAAAACACAATAAAAAACTAATTATTGAATAAATAACAATAGCGTTAATTAATAAAATTAATCATTAATAACAAATACTTAATTAAATTTTTCGTACTATATACTTAGAATTATAATCAATCGGAAAAAAATCAAGGGCTTTGGGGGGTCCAGACCCTCAGACCCCCTTGTGTGCGCCACTGAGTGAGAGTTTATTACCGTTGGACTATAAAGCAACACATAGGCTTATTGGGGAAGGTCCTCGTAGTTTTGAATCATGGTCAAGTGACCAGGACGACACCTGAGCTGGCACGGTAGGACTTGGAGCCTCGACAGATTTAATGTGCATCAGCCCCTGTACACGGTAAGTCTTTAGTGACACTGAGAGTTTGAACTCATGACATGTCATCCACGAGTTCGCGACCATGCTCACTAGGCTACCCTGGCTACAGCATAGGACTTGAACCCACGACTAGACAATGCCGGCCACCATCACTTAGACATAAATACTCGACTACCGCCGACGCAAAAAGATGCTTTTATGTAATTTTTGAGAAAAAATTCATCTGCTAAGGTGTTTTATTTAACGCTATTCAAATGTTTCCAGTAAGAAGTATTTATAAAATTAAAATAAATTAAAAAATTATCCCCCCCAGGTAAAAAAAATTCTAAATCCTGAAGCTATTTATAATTTTGTGGAAATAGAATTTAATAATTTATTTCTAAACAAATAAAGATTTGTAAATATATTTTCAAATCATTGACTTTTGCCAAATCGTTTTACAGAAAAAATCGTTAGTAGAAATGTTACTGCTCTGACTGTTATGCAATCAAAAAAATTAAATTGTTAGGTGTAAATTGAGCATGAAAATAGGTGGTATCACATTTCACAATAATTATAAATATAAAAGCATTTAAATATACCATCATCCAAGTTTTAAAAAAGGCTACAGTAGAAATCTGGGAAAACGTTGCAGTAATCGGCGCTCAATGTTGATACATCATTTCCCTAATGCGGTCAAGATTCACATTTGCAAAGAATTTTATTTTAATTTCTCACGGTTGAAACCTTTAATTACACAAAAGTAGAAAACGCCCCCAAAATGGCTTGGACAAAAAAAGATAAAGTAAAAATGGTTGAAACCGAAACAATTAAGATGTAAATCGTTTTTCCTGGCGCCATTAATTCAACGCCAAAATCGCTTTGAACAGGTTTTTCCTATTGTTAAAATAACAGCTTCATGCGGTAAAAAAGGGAGAGGGGAAGGAAAAACAGACAACATATAAATAAAATGACACACTTTTTCAAAAAGCCTATCGTTTCGGAATTATATA
Organism: Trichonephila inaurata madagascariensis; assembly: GCA_019973955.1. Classification (NCBI taxonomy): domain Eukaryota; kingdom Metazoa; phylum Arthropoda; class Arachnida; order Araneae; family Nephilidae; genus Trichonephila; species Trichonephila inaurata. Next base: position 413,178 of record BMAV01013002.1, on the reverse strand, counting down.
AAACATCCAGTATATCTGCATCTTCTCTGATTGCCCTTCTGTCAGAAAAAAAGGCAGCTGGCCTGATTTGGCGAGGAAAAAAAAAATAAACAAATAAACATTCGAAATCACCAAACGAAACGAAAGAATAACCTTAATGCATCCAGCGGGATTTAAAAAATAAAAATTATTTCGAATATAAACAACTTCTTTAGAAACAAGAGAGACACCCAAAGCTTGTCACGAATGAACTCCCACAAGCAATATGCTAATTTCGCCATTTCTTTTTTCGTTCGTTCTTCTATTTTCTTCGAACACTGGTAATGCACAATTCATGCCAATTCCAGTTGTAATGAAAACTAGTAAAGCGGAGTGTTACGACTACCTTAGGAATATATTTGATTTGATTTGATGCCGATAAGCTTATTGCTTCACAATGAACTAAATTCATGACGGTCACGTGATAGATGCTATCACGTGTTCTCCATTGAATTCAAAACCGACATTACACTTTTACTTGTGTTCTGCTTGTAATATTTCGACAAAATATCAAATTTGATATTTTGATAAAAAATGCTCCATAATATTACGATTTTTCAATAAGTTTTTCAAAATTAAAAAAATCTCTTATATGTGTACTTTAAATAAAGTACATTTTGTTTACTTATATGTGTGTTATTATTGTCAACAAATATGTGCATTTTAATAATAGTTTCTTTAAAAAGCAAATGTTGGCAACAGCGGAGAGCACGAACTGATTGGCTGGAAACAATTACATTTATCATGTGACTATGACGTCACTTGAAATTAGCCCATTGCGCGCGAGTGTTTCATTCCACACGATTTATTTTCAATAAAATCGAACTTTAAAGAATTTTTTTAAAAGCTCTTGGTATAATTACATCGATGCAGCTAATTTTGCAGACAGAAAAAAAAACCCTTTTGCAGCAAATTAATTTGGATATATATATATAAAACAAACACATTACATTTTTTAATACATAAATGTTGTAATATTTAGAAAAATGCAAAGACTTCTATTTTTTTAATACTTAGATCTGTATCAAGGATTCGCTGACATCTTCGATCGATTTATCGGTTCTTTTAATTTGATGACACTGATAAAATATAACCGTTCGGCCTTGTGAGAGGAGAAAAAATTGCTGAATAATAAGTACGTTCCAAAAAACTTTGTAAAATTCTATATAGAATGCTAATCCCATCTCTTTTAATTTCAAGAACTCCTATTTTTTTGATGACACATTATGTTTTTGAAATTATAAACGTACTTAGATTTTTATACGAATCTCTTTTTGGGTTGGCAGGAAGGTAATTTCGGTTTTTAATTATGAATGTTTCTGCACAAAAAAAGGTAACGTTCATTTGTCAAATATTTTCCACTCTGTTCAATAACCTGTTGCTATTTTTTTTTCAACACGAATCCGCTCTCATTGAGTTTCTGGTCCCTATTAGCAAAAAACTCCACCATGTGTGTTTTAGGTCGGTATTGTTAAAATTTTTACCATTTATTTTGTAAAATTCAAAATAAAAGACAACAAGATGGTGGAAGGTCGGGCTATCAGGATACGACATCCCTTCCCAACAAATTTCCAATAATATCGCATGTCTTGCTAAAGATTGTGTTAATGATGTATTTTGAACCCTGATCTTTTTAGATAATGTTATTGTAGACGATTTATTTTTCATCCCGACCTTGCATCATCGGATTATCATTTATATCGAAGTCTACAAAACTTTTTATATAAATGGTAAAAATTTCAGCAATAATGATAATCACAAAGTGCACTTGGTTGAGTTTTTTGCTGATAAGGACCAGAAACTATGAGCTTGAATCATGAAATCGAAAGGAAAAATAGCAACAAATAGTCAAACAGAATGGACTAATTAAAGCTCATTTTTAGTAAAGAAAATTTTACCTTAAAAAAAAAAATTACTTTGTCAACCCAATAATTTCACTAAAATTAAAATTTTAATTTCTGTGTGACTGTCAAAAAATCTTGGAAAAATAAAATTTTATATTTTGTAAATATATGCACCTTAAAAATTCAAGTTTGATAAAATTACCAAAGAAGGCATATCAAAAGGCTTGAATCGCAACATTGTTTTAAAAAACAAATGAAAAGTCATTAAGAATCGATTAATTTATTCTACAATCGATAATGATGTTAAATATCAACCACAGGAATAACTCTAGTGTAACGCGCACTTAACTAATCCATTCTGATCCAATAACGATGTCACGGGAACTCACAATCAAATGATTCCAATACTATCAAAAACCATCTAAAAGAAATTAGATCAATTATTCAACGGGCAATTGTTAACTCAGATATTGATTACCCATTGAATCTAACTCCATTACAGAACAAATAGTAACAGTTTATCTACTGATTTGAGACGCTTTTTCTCCCGCAGGTAACCTCAAAAAAAATTCCATTATCAAATCCAAATCCCAAAGTGCAAGCAGTGGAAAAGCAAGACGTCATCAAGCATCAAACCTCCAACACCCTTCCACACCGACCCCCTTACTGACGGCCCATCCCCCTTCACCCTTTTGCTTACCTGATGAGAATCTAATGAAAGGAAATATCCCAGGTGTGTTCGTGAGCCCTAGTGTGGGCGGCCCCAAATAAAACCATCTTAGAATCATTCACGCGGTGCCACAATCATGATGATGTGGCAACTGAATGTGACCCTGTTTCCCACGGTGTGGTCCCCCCATAGGTAAGACGCAGCATCTGGCCCACGTGACCAAGGAAGACAATGGGCACGAAGAAGCAGACGATAAAGGGCTAATTGAGAAGAAGGGGGGCAGGGAATTGGCAAGACGATTAAGAGAATGGAGAGCACTAAAGTCGTTTGGAGGAAGCAAAGGGGGTATTCTCCGGAGTTAAAGCGCTTTAATTATCAATCCTCGCAAAGGTGAGATTGAGACGGGGACAGGCTTCTTGGGAAAAAGGACAAATGTCGCTAAAGACAAAGGTCGTGGTCAAGCATGTGGAATGGTAACTTTTTTGCGATGGCCGGATGTGGCTCGGACACTACTAAATGAGCTTTCCGATTTGCAGTTGGCGTCCCAGATTGGTGCAGAGAGGGGGGGGAAAATAAAAGCGCATGGTCCCGGGAGGATAATTTGATTGGACTATCGCGTGACGTGGGCGACCGTTGTCCAGAATTTAGGACGGGAATGCGATGATTTGTTCGGATGGAACAGAAATGTAAATATGTTAAAGGTAACTGGGGTGGTTTAATATCTTGTAAACAAAAAGGTTAAAAAAAAGGGCATAACCCATTCCAGTTATTTTTAGATTGAATTATAAGTTCTACGAGTCTTTAAAAAACATAGCTTCATTATGTTAGTAAAAAAAAAATTTTTTTTACTTTGGTCAACTAAAAATTGCAATATTTTACGAAGTACTGGGGAAAAAAGCATAACTTGATTATTATAAGTTTTTAAGACTAAATTTAATATTTTGATTCAAATCTTCAACAATATCATTTGGTTATAAACGTTGAAATACCTTTCATTTTTTGTAATAAAAATTATGTCTTTTAATTGGTCAGAAATTATTATGCCTCTCTGATTCTCAAACCACCTAGAAAATTTATTTCAAAGACATCCAAGAACAAGGAATTTTGAAGCAGCTGACACTTGTATTGGTGTGGTAGTTAGAAGAGGGGATGCCTGCTCAGATGTCGTGCACGTCACTTGACCATGGTTCAAAATTACGTGGTCCATCGCCAAAAGCCCTCGTGTAGCTCAACAGTGCGACGTTAATATTCACTCACTCACTCATCATCTTTACACAAGTATATGTTTACTGAATATAAAAATTATAGCTCCCTCCACGCGTTTTAACCTAATTACTTCGTTGATCTAAACTATAAAGGGTACCATTAAACTACTACCCTACATTATAATTACTACCATTAAAGTTAAGAAGTCTGTACAAGACCAATCAGAAGTAAAAAGTATAGATTTTCACCGCAAACAATTACATATTTTTAAAACTTACTTGCCCTGTGTGTTTAAATATAAATTTCATTTTTATCAAATCTAATCTTTTCATTATTAAATCTAATTACAACCTAAGAATTACACGAAAAGGAAGGTTAATTGTACACAGTAGCGCACACAAGAATTTTTCAAGGGGAGGGTCCGGGGTCAAAAGTTCACCTTTCTTGTATCATGCTCCTTTTGATTTTGTCGATTTTCGGGAACAAAACAAAATAAAAAACTAATTATTAAATAAATAATTAACATTAATAACAAATATTTAATTAAATTTTACGTACTATATACTTAGAATTATAATCAATCGGAAAAAATATCAAGGGCTTTGGGGGTCCGGACCCCAGGATCCCCCCTTGGGGTGCGCCACTGATTGTACATTGAAACAGTGGCGTACATAGACTAAATTTCTCTTGTAGTGTGGTAGGTACATTCTAAAAAACACGCAGACGAAAAACTAATATATTTTTATAAAAGATTGATTTTTATAATTTATCTTATAAAACCACAAAAATTTCATTTTTACTTCATGTGTCAAAATGAAAGTTTATATACATATAGAATGGGTTTTGATCTTAAGAGAACACAACATAATAAACTTATAAATGAAATTTGAATGTTGACAACTATTGGGGCATTTTTTTTTTATATTTGAAAATACACATTCCCATTCTTTTAATTCTATTACTTAACATTTGTTGAAGACAGTCTTAAGAAAATGAACTACTGTGATGTCAAAATAAATACTATTGGTAATACAATTAGCGACAATTATACTTCTCCTGCATTATCCATAAATTTTATGAGAAAACACCAAAACAAACGACAAAAAAAGTCTTACTTCGGAGTCCGACGACTTCTCCATGGAGGACCGCGTGACTCGCATGACAGCACGCGGTGATTGGTCAAACCCAAAAACATCTTCCAAAACCATCATCCACGCCAGCTTTTACCCCCTAACACGTCCATTCATTCCAAAAAAGACTAGGTGAATGAATGGACAAAGCGAGCCCGATGGTGACTCGACTTCACACACTTTCCCTACAACCGGAAATGAGATTTAATTGCTTGTTAATCAAGTTCCGACACAATCAGAGGCCAGCTTCATTAATTCCCTAATAATAAGACAACGCACGGTGCAAACTTTTCGGCCATTACGAAGCTTCAACAGGAAATGGCTTAAAACCGGAGGGGGGAGGCAGAAGAGGCTCGCGCCTCCCTCGCCAAGTCGTTTCTTGATGACAGAAAAGACAAGGGGAAAACTACCCTTAGAGGAAGGGAGGGGGAAGGGACTCGGCACTCTCATTTAGCCAGTGGAACATCCGGGCTACAAGTCAGGTTAATCAAATGTCTCACCTTTCGGTTATGGGCTTAATTACCGGCGACCTTGAATAAAGACAGCCACGAGCCACCGTGTCATTTTCTCTCCTTTCGCGCTGTCTCTGGTAATTTCTGGATGTGCATCCACAACAACAAAAAGGCAAAAAAAAAAAAGAAGAAATGAGGGCTGATTTGACACATTGTTAAAATTGTTACATTTAACTTGCTCCTGAAGTGTTTAAATGACAGCAATTGTGATGAGGGAAACGAGCTTCCACAGTTGTTACGTGTTCACGCTTTTAAACCATTAACATATTGCGTGCAAATTTTTAGTTTTTCGGGCAATCCATTAAGAAGGAAATCAACTCGCGGGCCAACAGGAGGGTCGTTATATCGTTAGAGAGGGATAAAGATGACGAGGCGATACAATTTCTGATTACCAGAAGGAAGGAAACTCAAAATTTAGCCACTTTTCCCCCACGCCGGTCAAGGTATTTCTCAAAAGGACAAAGCAATTATGATGTTTCATTATTATTATTATTACTATTATTCAGGACGAAGGAACCGTGAGAAAAATGTGAAGAAAGTTGGGGAAAAGTTTTAAAAACTAAATACAGGTGATTTGTTTACAATTTTCTTTTTGAGAAGTAAATTATTTTGTAAAAAAATACTTTATAATGTATGTTATACTAAGCATGATCGAACACAATAATATTTTCATTTTTAATACATATCTTCCAGATAATCTTACACGTTTAAAATGTCACAGATATTGCGGATTCACATTAAAGTCCACTTGCAGAAGCCTAGTGACTTAAGATACATTTTTCAAAGCACAAATTAACTATATAAATTTAAAAATTTCTTCATCAAAGTCAGTTTAATTCTGTTCCTTTTTTTAAAAAAAAATAGAATTAGTTATTTTATTATTGAAGCAAAATTACAACGATACAAAATTTAAATATATTTATTTTCAAAAGAATATTTGATAAATTTGTGAGTATCCCTAAATTATAGTTACTATCTACTGTTAATTCCTTATTTTAGCGCAGTTAATAAATATTGTCTAAAAATTTTGACCCCCAACGATCTTTACTTTTATAAATATACATATGCACAAATACACAAAAGTCGTATATAACTTTTCTTTAAAAAAAACGACTTAAAATACGACATAGCACGTTTTAAAGTACAGAAAAATGATAAAACAAACCGGAAACTGTTATGCTTAAGTAATACTTATAAAATCTACAAACTGTTTATGAATAATTTTAAATTCAACCCATCTTCACAGCTTGAAGCTATTTTTCTGTAATATCCATTCTGTAATATCCCACAGACCTCTGTCTTGTTGGTTTACATTCTAAAAAAAAGTAAACGAAAACTCCAAGGGGTAATCTCTATACTAAAAGTTAAGAACAATGGCGTAATGAACACCCCCGCATTAAGGGGAGGGCAGGGACTCTATGGGGCCCAAAGCTTGCCTGACGCTAAGTACGTATTTGTGCTTGAGGCCCAAAACTAGAGTTTGCAGGGGGGGGGGCTAATGTTCTCCATTACGCCACTGGTTATTTACTTCGTTTACTCAGGTTGATTTTGTATTCGGTAATAAGTTTAACATTTAAATATTTTTACGTGATGTGTAAAGGTACATGGTTTTGCAATCCTTTGTGTATATATATATATAAGATCCAGCTTGGAGCCCAAGACCTGACCTTGCGAGGGGGCCCAATTATTTTCCGTTACGCCACTGGTTAAGAATCTATTGGTCTAAGAGGTGGGGGAGGGTCCAAGCACAATCACACACATTTTTATACGCCACTGGTAATAACATAAGCAATACTTGAAAAATTGGATGCAAAATCTCGCAAGACGCAAAACAACCACATCTATTACTTATAAGAGCTACTTTCAAAATTTTAAGGAAGGTTTTAAAATAAGTCTAACAAATCACAGGGAGGGGGGATATGTCCGTTTCAATACAGATCCCATTCAGCGAGAAACCACACGCTTTCCCTTAATCAATAGTTTTCAGCGTCTAACAATGCTCCTCTTGAGGATAATCATTCCAAGACATGAGTAAGGAGACAGAAGCCTATCTGTAACAACCCAGAACTGTTTGCAAGACGCGGAGACCCTTATACAAGTCATGACAAATTATAGCAATAACATTTTACACAAGCCACGATTACCCTTACTAGAAACACACATTTGCCTCGTGAACGTACTACGATGAAATTATTTGTGGATGTGGCGAGATTTACATAATATGCTGGAGTATATAAGGGGGAGGGATTTATCAGTACAAGTATATATAGGGCTTTACAAAATCAAACATGCAGATCCCAAATAATTCTGATGTGGAAAAATAATTTGATGGGGAATAAAAACAATTTGCTAGTCCTATTCACTCATTTTATATCAAAATAGTTTTTGTTTAGGGGAGACTGGGAGAGAGTTTGGTTTGATTAGTTATGAGTGTTGTCCAACACAGGGACCATTACTGACGGATCTCCCGCGACGCCCACATTGAGGGGAAGGACTGACTGACCCCATGCACGTATTTAACAAATTATGAAATATTAAAGACAAAACCTGACTTTACAGGGGGTTAAGTTCTCCGTTGCGCCTATGCGGACCTCATAAAATTTGAATCAGGAACGAGGACAATACCCGAGATGGTAACCCTTCTCCAAACTACCACACCACGCAACCTGGAGGATTTTGAGCCTTGAAGAATTTAACGTGCATCAGTCCTATAATAGGGGGTAGGGAGGGCACTAAGGCTCTCAATTCAAGACGCACCGACCACGAGCTCTTAACCGTTATTACTAAATTGCCGCGGTCACAAGGGCTATAGATGAAGGTACTTCGTAAGTTGGATCAGGTTTCAAGTGAGGAGGATAACACCTCCGCTGGCACGATTCTCTAAATTACCATACCATAGCAACATAAGGATTTGTAGCCTGGACAAATTTAATGCGCATTAACTCCTCTGCAAGGCGGATCTTCAGTAGTATTAGGATTCAAACCCGCGACTCGAAAACGACGGCCACGAGTTCGAGACCAGGACCACTAGGCCAAACATCGTGGTGTTCATACGCGAATAAAAAACCAAAAAAAAAAAAGACAAAAAATTTGACTGTCTCAAATTATCAGGGTTACGAATTTTGTCGAAGACAGTTTTCGAGATTGACTCCACCACAGACTGTACTCAAAGAGGGAAAAAACCTTAAATATCCCCCAAGGTGTGGTGTGGGAGCTAGGAGAGGGAAGAAACAAAAAAAGCACCGACTCATTTAATCATGACTCAAAAAGTGAGGTCCATCACCAATAATTTTCGGTTTAACTTTAAATCATCGCTAAGTACAATGATTTACAAGCCATTTCTTGCAACAGCATCACTGTACATTACTTACAAATGCAAAATCAAATCTAAAATTCAACAATCACACACAAGAAAAAATTCCCAGAACCATACATTGAGCGATCAATTACATAAAACATTATACATCCTCATCCAAGTGGTGCATTAAAAACAAATTGCATGTTGGGCAGTGCACTAAATTAGTAACTGGGTTCTCCTTAAACATCTGGCCCCGAAGAAAGATTTCGTGGAATACTTTACCAACCTTCTGATGTGACTTGTGCTAACAACCACTTTTTTGGAAAGACATTGATGGATGGGACGGAAAAAAGCAAAAAAAGAACCACGCCATCTAGAGATGATCGATAATTAAATAAGCATGAAAACGGCAAATGTCACAGAAGAAAAGTAAATGTTTCAGGTATCCTGTCAAAAAAAGTACAAACAAGTCGGACACGAAGTGAAGGCTATTTTCTACAAAGTACTTACTCCCTCCTCCTCCTCTTGCTTTTACATTTATGAGAAAGCTGTTACTTAGCAATATGGAGTTGATTCCGCGAATTTCTTGGTTTTTGTTGCGGTACGTTATGAAAAGCGTGATATTAATACTAAATGATCAAATTATATCTTTTCCTCAAATGTTTAAGTGGAAATTTTATTACATATATTTAAAATTAAAATATGCGTTCATCTTTTTTATTATTATTATTAATTTCCGTTCATAAAAAATGTAGTTTTTGACTGGGTCATAAGTTGAAAAGAGCGTTTACTAATGTCGTATTAAAATGCAACACCAGGGCTATTGGCAACGGACCTCGTAATCTTGAACCATGGTCAAGTGATTAAAACGACACCTGATTTGGCACCCCTTCTCCACACCAATACAGATTTAACGTACATCAGACCCACTACAAGGCGGAGTTTCCGTGCTTTTAGGTTCCAACTCATGGCACGCCGACCCAGTGCCGGTTTAAGCTCATTTCGGGCCTTGGGCGCAGATCAGCGGGCCCCCTTTGCACTGACGGATCATAATTTATAACCAGAAAATCTGTTTAAGTCCAACTTAACCGGGCTACTGGGTTCTCACCCCAAGGGCCCAATGGATAAACCCGCACTGCGCCGACCAAGAGATGGAGACTCTATAACCACTAGGCTACGACGGTTCCTGGTCTTTAGTTCAAATTTGATTAAATTAAAAGCGAATGTTAATGGTTTCTGAATTTTAAAAAACAAATCCGAATTTTCTTTTAGTATTTCATTGGCGTTGTCACATTTTCATATCACACAAAAATTACTAATCTATACGTTAGACGTGTTGTTTCAAATCCCCTTGGAGCAGCAAAGCCTACACCAAGTCCATTTGACCTTGCCGCATAATAACGTCACACACCAGGTTTTGATCTTCAAACAACTATCCCAGGGAAATGCCCCAGCAGTCCAGAAGATGATCAGGAGAAGCAGGGACAGGTAAAGAAAGACTTGAACCCCTGGATAAATGTCATATCACAGGGGTGATCGCATCTAAAGCGCGCCAAGACCGTCTGAGGGGAGCCATGGAATTCCTGCACTGAAAAGAAAGGCCAGGAATCTTAGGTGCGTGCCAGTGGTAAATATGTTAGACATGATTTCAATAAACAAAAGCAGTATCATAATCCATTTCATATTTGTAATTATGCTGAGATTTGCAAGTGAATTTGATTAGTCGTTTATTAGAATCGCACTTCAAAATAAAACGAGTGGCCAAGTTAACCTAGTGGCCATCGGCCACTAACTCGTGGCCGGCGTTGTTCAGACGCCAGTTCAAGTCCTGATGCTACTGAAGATCACTCCTGTCGAGGGGTTGATGCACGGTACACCTGCCATGGCTCAAAGTCAGTGAGTGAATATTAACGTCGCACTGTTCAGCTACACGAGGGCTTTTGGCGACGGACCTCGTCATTTTGAACCATGGTCAAATGACGAGGACGACACCTGAACTGGCACCCCCTCTTCCAACTACCACACCAACGGGAGGACGTTTGAGATCTTGACATATTTAACGTGCGTCGCTCCCCTACACGGCGGTTCTTTAGTGGTACTGGGCTCGAACTCATGTCATGCTTGCGATGAGCCAACACCGTGACCACTGGGATACTGCATCCCACCTGTCATGGCTCAAAACCCTCTCTTTAGTACGGTGTGGAAGTTAGGAAAGTCGAGTGCCAGCTCCGGAATCATTCTCGTCATTTCACAGTGGTCCATCACAATAGCCCTCATGTTTGTTTCCTTATAGTGCGACATTAGTAAACACTAACTCGAAACACGAAATCCAATTGTGACGAACCTAGTAATTTTGAACCACAGTTAAGTAACGGGAATGACATCCATCTCCAAATTTCCACATCACACCATGTTGATGACTTTGAAATTGGGCACATTTAACCTGCATTATCTACTTTACACAGCGGGTTTTCAGTGGTACCAGGGCTCAAACTCACGACTCAATAAAAACAACGCCGGCCGTGATTTCGTAACCGTGACAACCGTGCTCACACAATGTAGGTGAGAATTTCAAAATAAATCAAAAGCAGGATTGCAAAAAGTTAAAATTAAAATTTATTGTTGAAGATTACAATATAAATTGGCAACACACACACACAACTGCAGGAAAAATCCTTACATTACTACAATTTAAATATATAAATATTACCTTATAGGACTGAAAAGCTACACATGTTCAAACTGTTTACATCAATTTCTGTGATTAATTGCGTTTATTTTCACCGAGGCATATACTGACCACTTCATGCGCGATCCCATGGGAAAACAAGTTTTAAGAATTTTTGAGAGTGTGGGAAATATTTGACCGGAAGGTATTCGAATACTACTTTAAATACCACGAAATTGTTCTAAGGCCAAGATCCGAGTATGAAAGACGGTATATTTAAGTATTGCATTAAATAAACTTGTCAAAAATATTTCAAATCCGAAAGATCGTTCCACCAGTAGAATACGAAGTTCAGCTTGGGAGCGACACAACTTCATTAATCACGAAAAGATACATCAGAGTAAAAATATCAACAACCGTGATAGCACAGGTGACAATTTTTCATCAACAAAGCATTTAGTTCTTCCAACCGAAACGAAGCAAACTTTCCAAAAACAACACCTTTACTTTGTTTTGTTTTTAATGGTGGCAAAACAAAGCAGAAAAAAAAGAAAAATTCCGACACAAACTAAATTAAGCGTATCCAATAGGAAAAAAAAAATAGAAATGGTGTTATATCTGCCCAAAACGGCTCCCAGAAGAAATTAATTAACCAATGAACTAGTTCAACATTGTTGAATCAGCAACTTCCTAAGGCCGCGATTGGTCCTCCAATAAGAAACTGAAAAACAGACCAATTTATCGTAACTTATTCTCACCTCTGCTTTGCATACAATAACGCTTCGATATCTAGATTAACAATGACCACGAATGAGTTTTAAATCCATTCGAAATGAAATTCCTTCGTATGCATGCGTCCATAAATATTCCGGTATCTTCCAGGTATTAAAAGAAATCGTGTACCGGTTCACCCCCAATTGAAAACCAACAATCACGACCGATGCGGTCAAAAGCATTTTTCGCACTCTTTTGAACTCATAAAGAAAGTGGAGGGGGAAAAAAGGTTCGAATATAAGATTATTCCATACAGAAATCTCTAAATTACCCTAAAAACCATCTCTCGCATTCCCCTTCCTTTAAATATATGAGCGATAAAATAAAAAAAAAATACATTGCACGAATACTAACGAAATCACTATTACAACACGCCTGTGCGTAGTTAGCATACAAATTTACAAAAGGGTAACGCTTGGATGAATGAAAATGATAGCACACAAGAAATGTGTTGGAGGGGTGGGGGAGGAGAAGGTGAGTGACTTTTCCCTCCCCACCACTCCATTATCCCTACACTAGAACAGCGCATCTTTATCACTGTAGCAGAACTAAACCCTTTTTTTTTTTTTCTCTATTTTTGTTGATATAAAGAAAAAGCGCGCTTAAATCGTTGTCAATCGTTTCCGTTGTGAAGAATCCAGCAGGGAATTGTGTGGCTCCTAAAAAGGTAGATCACGTGGCGACGGTGGCGCCATCTTGCGGTGCCTCGTTTTTTATTTTATTTATTTTGGCACGTTTCGTTTTGACCGATGGATGTCATAACGGTCCTTTGCTTCACCGAGAGCAATTAATTATCTGTACATTTTTAATTTTTTCTTTTTGTGCTCAATATCTATATATTTAATAATGGCTTGCGATTATGTGAAAATCAGGAGATTTTTTTTTTTTTGCCAGGAAATGTGTTTTGAATTTCGACCAAGCTAAAACTGATATTCAGTATTACATAAAAAGAGAAAAATCCTAGTGAGGTAAAGAGGAGGGGTCGGCAATTTTTTTGGCTTGGGGACCACATTGTGAATGCAGAGGATACCTGAAGGCTGCACCTTTTACATGATTTACATGCACCTCAGAAAAGGTATAAATTGTGCCATAAAAATCAATGTAATATAAATAGTGGCAATTTTTTTATGCGAATTTATTTGTTGTGTTAATTTTATATCTATAGCTGAAGTACATTAATTTTAGAATCAGTATAATGCGACAAATGTATCCTATCATACTTTTCTACATTTTTTTTTAAATCGGGAGTAAGATGGCTTGTTGAAATTCTCGTCTCACAGCCTACAAAATAATGTCACACAGCGAGTTTGCATCAATATTTACTTTCGTTGATCTTTATCCTAGAAAAGATCTTCATGCAAATATATGTTGATCCAAATATAGAGAATATATTTTGTCTATTCTGACTTAGTGGATCGCAAAAAACTCTTTGCGGTCGTATTTGGTCCACGGGTCGGTATTTGACCATCCCTGATGTAAGATATAGGAGAGTCGTTATTAAATATTAGAGATAAATTAGAACCAAAAAGAATTTTGCTAAGAAATGAGAGAAAAAAAGTAAAAACATAACGAAATGAAAACCATAATTTTTCACACGTGCATAAAAAAATTATTGAAAGAAAGAATGAAGTAGGACATTTTTTTTATCCTCAAGATAATCTTTTTTTCACACGTTCGTGAAAAAATCAGTTACAAAAAAAAACAGGCAATCATGCATGATATTTCAATATTGCATCTGAAAATTTGACAATTTTTTTAATCTCCAACTGTTACACACATAAAAAAATACTTATCTATTTATACATTCAATACATTTGTATATTAAAAAATCTTTTATATCTTTTAAGAATAAGAACAGTGTCAAAAAATAAAACAATCATTCTGACGTACGTGCCGATACGGGAAAACCCCCACTCAGCGAGATGCAGAAGTTCATATATTTTAGAATTAGAATTTTTGCCTGTCATTCAATTTAACAAGAAATTCGCGATAATTTTTCCTCTAAAGAACGGACACTTTTCTCAATCACAATTTAAAAATTTGTCATGTTTGATGTATAAGTATATACATTTAGACTGATATAAACAGAACAGTTTCTGCCTTATAATGCAAGTCTCACAATTGCATCACCTTTCTTTCACCATCTTTATGTTTTCTATTGCTTATATTTATGGCTTCTAATGAAAAAAAAATGCTTTGTGCTTCCTTAAAAAAAAAGGCCCAAATTTAGATCTATGTAATAGACTGCGTACTCCAATAACATTGACTTTCATGTGAGCGTGTGTGTTAGCAACACATAAAATCACTGTCTTCTTTCTGAAGATTGACAGCTAATTGCTAAGTGTTCTTGTTTTGAATTCTATTAAAACCAAAAACGTACATTTTTGTTATGCCTAATGTAACATCTCCCCAAAAACCAACAACAACAACGTGACACATATTTGCTCAAAAAACGCATTTTTCAGTGTGGCAATTTATTAACTGCAGGAATGAGGTAAACAAGTAATTTAATTGATTAACAAAATAAAACAAATGCTTAAATATATTTAGAGTTGAATTTTTCAAAAAAAAAAGAAATTCTTAGCAAAGAAATATCTTTAAATATTTACTTTAGTACTACTAAAACTAGTATTAGGAACGAAGAGGCGAGTGAGTGAGTGAATATTAACGTCGCAGTGTTCAGCTACACGAGAGCTTTTGGCGACGGACCACGTCATTTTGAGCCATGGTCAAGTGCCGTGGAGGACACCCGAGCTGGCACCCCCTCTCCTAACTACCACACCACACCAACAGGACAGGGAGGACGTTTCAGCTCTCGACAGATTTAACGTGCATCACTGCCCTACACGGCGGGTCTTTAGTGGTACTGGGCTCGAACTCATGACATGCCTGCCACGATCCGATACCTCGGCCACTGGGCTACCGCAGTCCTGGAACGAAGGCGAGACAATGAGCATTATAATATCGAGGCCGCCAATGGCTTTATTGGATTTTTAAAATGGGTGATTTCTTCTCAAAATTCCCACTTTCATTCATTTTCAAAAACATTACCTATTGAACCTACACTAGAACTTTTTGGCGGCAGACCTGGTAATCTTGAGCTTCATTCGAGGGACAAAGATGACACCTGAGCTGGAACTCACCTTGCCGGACGGGAGGACTTTGAGCTAGGAGCAATTTAACGTGCACCAACCCCTTTACATGGTGGGTCTTCAGTGATACTAGACTCGAAACCATGATTCAGCAGCACCGGACACAAGTTAGTGACCATGACCACTCAGCTATCTCAGCCACAGGATATTTCACCTGAGCTAAGGGACAACGAAGTCGTGTTTTTCAGGACGGAATGTATAGTCCTGTTAGGCACACCTAAAACGAATTTTGTCTAGGACACAACTAAAAAAAAAAAGGGAAAAAAAGACATGTTTCAATTAAGAACAATTTTGTTCTACTAGAAGGAGGGGGGAGACTTTGGATTGCTGAATTTCCTACCTTCGTATTAGATGATTAACAAGTGAAAAATTAGATATATAAGGCTCTGGTTTCAGAAGTAAAGGGTCGACAAAGCGAGTTGCCCCTCCAAAACGTCTGCTTGATTGAGGAATCTTCAATTACTATTTAATTGTCATCATTTCTCTCTTTGAGATTAAGCCATTAGCCTCAAGGGCAATTCTTATACAAAAAAAAGAACAGAAAGAAAAATTCTAATCGAACAATTCCTGGAATTAGCCACAACGAAAATTTGTTTTCTTAGCACAAATTATGTTTGTCCTTTTCTAAACACACGTACCGACGAAATCCCGGTCTCAGCTCATTAAACACGTTTTCATAGAGATTTTGGGTTGATATCAAGATTAAATGCAGAGTTTCATCATTATTTAGGTATGCGTCAGGTTCATCGACCCAAGCCACGCGTTGAATGATTTGCATCCGATATTATTAATTATCATTCTTTTAAGATTTATTTTTGCCCCGTCTTTTTTCCCTTTCATTATCTTTGGGGAATTAAATTACGCGCGTGTTTACAGATTTATTTTTTCAGAAAAAATTATCGGTTATTCCTATACACTGTTACAAGTGCTGACGACGAATTCTCTTTAACCCTTAAAAGTCACCGGCGTATATATATACGTCTCGTTCAACCGGTGTGCCGAGTACCCCGGACGTACATGTAAGTCTTACCGAAATACAATTCTTTTCTTCGGGTTGCATCCTTAGAACTATTGCGAAGGCTTTGGAATGCAATAAAATAACCACGACAGTGTTTGGGAAGGATTGACTTATATCGGAAAAAAAATTTGCTTATTTGTGCCTTTTCTGTTCACCACAATACACCGCATGCGTGCGCTTATGTGAAAATCGCGTAACATTTAATCGGCAATTTTGGGGTCGATGGAAGAGAGAGAAAGAAAAACAAAGTGTGGAAAAAATCATAATTCATTTTAATCGTTACTTGTAAATTTGTTAAAAGAAATTATATAAAATTAGCTGAATTATTAATTAAATTTGGAAGAAAAAATTATATTATAAAATGACCTATTATTGATGACTTTGATTCTCAATCAACATTACCCTATGATGCTGCACGAGAACTATTGAAGACGGATCTCGCAATTTTGAACCTAGGTCAATTGACAAAGACGACACCTGAGCTAGCACCCCACTCTCCTAAACTTCCCCTCCAACCCCCTGTGATAGCTTTGAGCCTGGAGAGAATTTATGGGTATCGGCCCCTATAAAAAAAAGGGGGGTCGTCAATATGTGTGTAGGAGGTGTCAATCTCCTATAGACCAACAGAATTTTAATTTTTAGCACCTCAGCGCTTTCTTCAACGTATTTTTTAAAATATACACCGCTTAAAATTAGTTTATCTACACCACTGATTTCAGGACTCGAACTACAAAAACGCCGGTCACGAGTTCGCGATCATAATCAGTCGGCTACAGCGGACACTCATAATTTATCGGAAGCACCTTTATTTTACAGTCTTTCTCTGACTTCCAACATTAGATCATTATTATTAGGTCTTAAAGTTAAGGAATACCAATTCGTAAATAAGTAATAAGCGATATTTTGCTTTACCCAGCTAGCCAGTGGCGCATCGATGGGGAGGACTCAGGGTTTAATCCCCCTACCTTTGAGGACTGCTGTAGACTGAGTAGACTGAAACTTATACAGATCACTTTTAATGAAATAAAAAAAAATTTAGAGTTCTTTTAAAAAAAATATTTCAAATTGTGTATTCCACATAAACATTCGTATCAACCTGAAAATAATGAAATTTTAAATTAACTTTGAGATACGAGCTGAAATCAGAGTAATCCCCCCCCTTCCTTCCCTTCCCACTTGAAAAAAAAATTTCTCGTAAAGCCTGTATCCCTCCAATATTTTTGCTTGTTTAAATTTTTTAGCAAAACCACGACAATGTAATACTATTTCGTTTGGAATATATATAGATTCCAAATTTAATGTTTTTACTAGTTGGCGAATACACAAAGGAGGGTGTTCAAGGGGCTTGACCCCTTCCCCATGGATCAACAAAATTAATTTTTACCATAGATTACCCCTCAGCGCCGTCGTTTACGTGTTTTTAGAATTGTAAAAGTACCACCATTGAGTTTTCTCGTCTGTATACCATCAGTGGCACAACAAAGGGTGCTAGGGATCCAATTGAATTAAAATTAAGATTCCCTAGTTTCTGCATACACACGCAGGCGCTTTAGTATAGTTACAGATTCAGCAAAGGTCATTCAGGAATCTTCAAAGTCAACTTCATCCAACACCAACACCCAATGTCCATCTTTAACTTGACATGTGTCCGGATCGTAGCCTAACTTAACCTTCACTATCCCAAGCAAGATGTTCACAGGAGACACAGCCCATCAGACTTTTTTCTTCGGAACTGAACCTGAAAGGTAAATGATAGCCGCCAGGGTCTATCATTACTCGCAGTATGGGAATACTAAAAACAAAGTCCGCGTGCGGATGCATCCATTTTAATTTGTGGAATATGTGAAAAACCTTAAGGCACCAAAAGGGGAGGGGTGTACGATAAGAAGGCTCGGACAGTTAACCGCTACGGAATTTCGTCGGCACTGAAGTGAGGCCGGCTTCTCTAATTGCCCAGGTTTGGACGGTGAAGGGGTTTTCAGGGTGTATTTTACCGAGGAAAGTGCCGGAACGGACTTCTTTAATGACACTTATGAAGTTTATTGGCTCGTAAAATATTGGGGTCCTGCGATTAAAACGCTCGCATACTGAATAAATTTCGAAATAAATAGAGAAATATCAAAGAACGATATCGTAAATTCGGCTGAAGGTATTATGCGCGGCAGGCGACCGATTAAAAAGTGATTTATGCCGGAATTATGCAGTTTTTGAGGGTTCAGGCAAGGTTGAACAACGCAAAAAGCCTCTTTTTCCGAGACGCCACTTCCAAAATTTTAAGAAGATGGTAATTCGAAGTGTATAAAAAAAAGAAATTATTTGGAAAATAAACAAGCAATGTTCGCTGTCGCGGATTTAAAATTTATAGTCTTCAATGTTTTTCTGTTGGCTGAATAGACTTGCGCCATATTAGAGACGGATCAATTGATTTGATTAACATTATATTTGAGAAATATTGCTCACATATTTAACTCTTTTAAATTCATATAAAATTTTTTAAAAAAAATACACACACACTTTTGACCTAGAAAATAGTTTTCTGATAATATCTTTCACAATGGCATACACAAGAGGGGGTCTAGACCATCCCCCATAGCCCTTGAATTTTTTCCGATTGATGATATACATATAATACGTAAAATTTAATTAAGTATTTGTAATTAACAGTTTATTTTATTAATTAATGCTAATTATTAATTCAATAATTTACTTTTTACTGTTTTTTGTTCCCCAAATCGACAAAATCAAAAGAATATGTTTGGCATCTTATTGAGGTATGATACGAAAATGGTGGACTTTAAACCCTGGACCCCGGAAAATTTGTGTGCGCTACTGGGTTCAACCCTCCCATGATTTTTAATTTTTACCATAGAGAATATCCTTGAGTGCTTTCCTCTAAGTGTTTTTTAGAATACAGCCCCTCCCCCATAAGAGAGGTCTGAATACGACACTGATCCTAGAATTTTCCCTCTTTATTGAATGAAAAATGTGACTTGCATAATATTTTTCCTCACTCTCTTTGCCTAAAAACTTAATTACTTTATTAAAGTTACATGTAAAGTCTTTGTATGTTAATTAAGTTTCTTAATTTAAAGTTTTGAAACTAATATCAATTTAATTAGAAAAAAATGTCTCCATCATTAGAGCCATCGTAATTTGGAATTTCAGTCTTAATCCAGTCAACCTATTAGCTGTGGCACCTCGTTATCCAAATTACCACACCATACTAACGTGATGACTATGAAAAACCTCAATAGATTTTACGTGCATCAGTCCCTGGACACGGCGAGTCTTCATTACCACAGAATTTGAGTGAATCAGTGAGTACTTTATTAACATTGCACTATACACACTCTACAACACCACCAGCACTATAGGCGACAGTCTTCGTAATTTTAAACCCTGGTCAAGTGACAAGGATGACATCTGAGATAGCACCCTCCCTTTCTAAAGACCACACCACGCCAACAAGAGAGCATTGTGCGGACAGATTTAACGTACATCAGTCCCTCTACACGACGTGTGTTCAGTGACACTGGGGCTCCAACTTACCGAATTACCGCAGCTTCAGCACAGGACTTGACCCTACGATTGGACAATGCCGGCAACTATTTCATGACCATAACCATTCGACTACCGTAGGCACAAAAAATGCCTTCAGAGAATTTTTATGGAAAGATTCATCTGCTTAAGTGTTTGATTTAATACTAACTGTATAGTACCGGGAAAATATATTTAAAAATTCAAAAAATGGAAAGTAAAGAAATAAAAACGAAATAATCAGAAACCGAATGCGAATGGAATGCTTTCTCTAAATATTATAATAATTGGAGAGAAAAAAAAATGTCTACAAAGAATTTCCCTTAAACTTTTTTTCACAAACATCTAAAAAACAATTAACATAATTAGTTAAAAAAACATGTATTCAAATAATTAAAATTTCCCAACGTGTTTACATATAAAAATAGACCAAAACTTTAATTAGGAATGAAGGGGGAAAAAAAACCCTCCTAATTTTGTTGTAAACATTCAACTGCAAGAAAAAGTAACTTTTCAACGATGTTTTCGTTTCCTCACCTACTTTTGAGGACAAGTTTAACCTGAAAAGTAGTTTTTGTCGGGTGATAATTTTAAAGAAAATATTAATTAAAAATGGAAGGAGATCTCAAAATTACACTAAAAAAAATTTAATGAGAACAACCAAACACAGAGCAATCCTTTTATTTAATTATAATTAGTCTCGCGAGAGAATTTAATTTGAATAATTTTAAATAACTCATACTAGTTTTCGTTATGTCGGTGTAAACTCATTGGTCAAGGAGAAAAAATAATTAAAATTCTAATTTTATTCCATGCCTCAAGATATACCAGTTTAAATTATTACTGGACTACACAATGTTTCTTTCCATGCCTGGCTATGTCCAAGTCTGCACAAATATTAAATTTATTAGTTTTATAATACAGAGTTGAAAGAAACAAGTCCTTAGTATTAGCCCTTAAATGCATAGCGATGTAGATCAGTATCGTACATTGAAAGCAAAAGTTCTACGTAGCAGTGTACTTCATAGCGTTTAATTTTACCAAAACTATATTTTATTGCGCGCGCATTTCCAAACTTAACTAGAATCTTTGACAGTTTTTTCTTTATCTGACAGTTTCATCGTGGGTGCTCTATCCAAGTACAATTTCTTTATTACGGGTGTTACAAATTACGATTACCTATATTAAAAGTAATAAGAACATACAGGAAAAATTGTTTTCGGACAGAAACAAGGAAAGAGTGTGTAACGAATAATATTTATATTTTTGCATATACTAATAAATTTATGAAAAGAAAATGTAGCTTTTGATGTGATGTAAAAATGCATCAACATGCAAAAAATTCTTAGTGCGTGTGAAGGGGAGGGGGGTTGATTTCAAATTTTCTCTCTATGTATAAAAAAAGTTTGTGATGCTATAATAACATTTATTTATACATAAGGTATAGTTAATAAAAGCAACTAAATCTTTACAATAGAATGGAACGAAACCACAGTTAGGACAAATTTACCTTTATGATGATGATGATGATGATGAACGTTCAAGAATAGTTAAACGTGACAATATATTGTAAACTACAGAACTACATAATACATGTAAATTTCAGTTTTACAATACGAGCTATGAGTATGAACAGTTGAATAATTTGTACAATGGTATATATTAAAAATATAAAAATTCCTGCATTTGAAGATTAAAGAAAAAGCCTTAACTTCGTTTCCTGCATATGAAGTCATTAAAAATTTCATATTCATTAATTAAACATGAATTTTTCAAGCATGAAATTTGTTTTCGAAAAAACTGCCTAGTAAAATTTGACTTTCATTCCTTTTGGTTATAGGAATAAGATGAAGAAACAGATAACCAGCCAAGACGACTATTAATGGGCTTACGAAATATTACAATAACAAGAAATCGTTGCCATAAATTTCAGTACTTGTGAAGCAAGCCTATAAAATAAAAACCAATGGGGATTCGTAAGTAATGGCTTCCGAATGTATAAGAATCAAGGAAGTTGATTATTTTTAACTAACTATACCATTAGTTGACAAAATAAAATCATGATACGAGACATGCTGTGTAACGAATTTTGATTTCTGTCTCGGCTGCCTTTTACAAAAATGCCTATGAGAATTCTTGACAATTGTCGTTATGCGAAAATGTATAGACAGAGACTGACAAGAATATTGAGAATTTTACAACTTATTTAAAGTATTTGTGTGTGAGGGCTTAATTTGATAAATTGAGACTTGTGCAACTAAAAGATGATCAACTGACATTGTTCATTCTTGGACAGCATTGAGAACAGTTTGTTCTGTTTGCAGTTCTAACAGTTTTCACAAGCTTTTTTTAACGCAAATTTAACCACTGTTAAAAAATATCAAACTAGTTGTATAAATTGTATTAAAACACTGATATTTAAAAGGAAAAGTGTTATATTTTGTAAATTAAAATTATATTATTCTCATTATCTCAAAAATACACACTATACTCAAGTGATTTTTCCCCCCGTTTTATAATTTTTATGCTCTTCGAAAAAGAATCAATGCAATAGTTCAGGCAATGTTATTATTTTTGACAGAAGTTCTTAAGGTGACTATGTCGCCTAATAAACGAATACTTTTTTGATATTTAGTGCCACTCGAATTAGAATATGCGTATAAAATTGCTTTGACAACATTACAAAAAAAAAAAATGATTAAATTCAATTTTTTGGTAAACAATGCACAGAAAGAATGAAATTTTCAAAATATTTTCCCATTATGGAAAATGTTTCTATATAATATTTTGTGTGTTTATATATAGCTAAATCTTCTCTACAGAGCTTCTAGGATTTTTGGAAAAAAACCCCACATTTTTCAGAGTTAGATCAATTTGAATAATTACGGGGTTTTTTTGTTAAAAATTCTCCACTCCGACGTATTAAAATATGAATAAATCCACTTCTAAATTATACATTTCAGAAATTCTAAGTTTAGAGTCCGTTCAGAAATTTTAGCTATACATAGGCAAAATATTATTTATAGAAGCCTTTTCCGTTTGAGATTGTTTTGAGAATGTCATTCTTTCAATTTTTGCCAAAAAATTGTAATTAAATGATTTTTTTTCAATAATATTCTTAAATAATTTTATGTGTATATTCCAATTCAAGTGACACTAAATATTAATTCATTTAATTGCTTTTTTCAAAATCACATTTCCGAACATAGTCAATCATTATGGCATGTATTCTTACACTAAAAATGAACACCAGAAAAGAAAAACTTCCACTTTCCATAATTAACAACGATATTCCTGCTCAATATCTCAAGTTCTTTAACAGCGTTACCTTCGGGAAAACTAGATCGATTTTTTTTTCAATTTCCAATACACACGGTTCCACAACCCTACTCTTCAACATATGATGAGTCAGTCGTGAACCTCAGACACCTTCGTATTTAAAAGTCACGAGTTCTACAACACCCTCTCAACCAAAAAGAAGCAGAAACAAAAAAATTTGGACAATAAATCTTCCGATAATCCGGTTCTGCCGAACCTTTCCTGTCCGGAGCGACTATAATCAAGTTTAATTGGAGTTATGGCAATTTCGGTATTACTGTCTACCTGTTGCCCGCGAGATGTTAACAAGAAAAGAAAAGACGAAAAATAACAACAACAGTTCATTATTCGATTTAATTATGCGTTACTGGGACTTTTAAATCCGTAAAGCCTTCGGCAAGTTGGGGAAAAGTTGCCGGAAAGCTCACCTCTATCGACAGGCATTGACATTTAGCTAAGATCGGTTGGTGAGATTTCAATTGTTCTATCGCGTGAGTGTTAGGAGGAGTGATGGACTTTTTTCGCAGTGACCAAACTATGGAGTTATCGCGGGGGGCCGGCAGCCTAGTTTTTCCGCCACAGGTTGCTGAATGGAACCAAAGCTTTGGGCAATTCTTCAGACACATAAATTTTCAAATATTAATACATTCCAATATCAATTTTCCCGTGTTAAAACGGATTCCTAATTTCACATATGAAAAGATTAAATTGATGTTTCATTGAATATTTTTAAATTTTAAGATGCACGATTGTGTGTTAAATAGCAGGGCGAGAATTTATTCACTTTAAATAGATTGCCATCCTTTGTCAATTTGAAAATCTGAGTTTGAATCCTAATCTAAAATAATATGTAAAAATAGCTCTAAAACTGAAGAAATATTTTTTTTCGTTTTTTTTTACGAGTGCTGTTAAATATGCTGGGGGTTTCTTAAAAGCACTTATTAACATTTTAAAGTGTGATTTAAATTTTTAAATAATATAAAATAAGAAATTAATTTGTTAGCAAAGGCCTTTGCCACTTTTGATCAAGGTCTAACGATGCATTAAAATTGTGATGAAGTTCCACAATTTAGTATTTATACAATACAAAGGCAAATAGAAAACTTTAAAATACTTATATTAAATATTTTATAAGATTCCTCCTTTTTTTTTTTTAAAATCAATGCACGAATAGTGAAACATATGGAAATAAACGAGAAATTTCCTAAAGAAAAATAATTTTTTAAAAAAAACTGCTTAAATAACCTTTTAAAAGTTTAAATTTTTTTTATTACAGAAGTATTTATATGTTGAATTTTTTTTCGTAACATTAGATGAAGTATCACTTCAGTACATGTATACAATAAGAAATAAAAGAGATAAATTGAATTCGAAATATCTTTCAATTTTTATATCCACTAGTTAATTTAAAAATATTTTTCAGTTTTTAAAGACAGTGATTTATCCTCGTAGCTGGTACAAAGATTCTTATTAAAATAAATTCAATAAAAAAAGAAAAACAATGCTCGATAAATATAAAAACTAAACACAAGCCACATCTCTATTAAAAAACTTTTTAAAATTACATGCAATATATAACATTTTCGCCAAGTACATAGCCAATATATCTAGTTTAGATAAGCAACTTAAAATATTTGATTTTTTTATCCAATTTAATAAACAGAAATTTCAATCAAACCGAACGAAAACAGAAATCAGTAACTTTAGAAGTGTTTTTATATGTAAAAACATTTAAAACTCCAAAACCAAGTAATTACATAACCTTTTTTCCATCTTTGAACTGCAACGCTGGATAGGATATTTTAGGAACCTATTTCAAAGCAAATAATATTGCAAAGCTAATAGTATTAATAGCCTTTATTTTTTTCCCCTTCAACAAAACAAGGTGTACGTTCCAAAAACATGCAAAAAAAATTGATATAATTATTAAAAATTTGGTTTGTTTGCTATTACGGAATATATAAATAAAGACGATCATTATAGCAAGCAATAATGATGGGAAAAAAATATGAATAGATAAACACGGTCGTCTTGACGTGCAAAAACTTAAAATTGCACGTCGGAGCAAACAAATTAGAGACGAGGAAGAAAGTTAATTTTTCAATCGAAATTGTCAGACGGAAATAATTATTCCAATGATTTTCAAACAATTTATTTCGCAATTTTGCATCGTAATAATTTTAATTGAAATCAAACAAAAGATATGGAAATTAATAGGTGCACACACCAGGATGCACTGACTCAAGAGATATTTCATTAGAGCTTCAAGGTCTGATAATTATGCAAATGATAAATTACAAGATGAGCTTGCAAAGTCTAAGGCAATTCTTGCAAAGTCTACAAAAAGACATGAATACCAAAAATATAACTATAAAAAAAGCACACAAACTGCTTATTTTTCCCCATTAAAATATTTAAATTAGGAATATAAAAGTTTTAGAAGGATTCGTTGGATAAAACCAGAATATATATTAACTCGATATAAGTTTCCAATGGAAAATAAAAATCAAATTTAAATGATAAAAGTTATGGCAAAAAAATTTTAAAATTCCATTCCTTGTATTGCCATTAGAGATATAATAAATATTTAGTAGAAAAACAGAAACTAAAACATACAAAGTCAAAACAATTTTAAACATTAGTCTAAAATAAAAATAAAGTTGCAATTTCTTAAAAGAAATCAACTGAAATATCCCCATTTTAAAAGAAATATTTCAAAATGAGATGTTCTTTAAAATAAACTATTCGACTTCTGTCCAAAGTGATTTCGGATCCATAGAACAACAAAGTTCGATCAATTTTTGATTCATAACTAAATGTTTTTTTTTTCTAACTAACACCATTTAAATATTTAAAAATAGATTAAATTAATTTAAAAATAATTCAATTTTAATTATTGAGACAGTACATCATTACTAACACATCAGTACTTAAGCATATCCAAAAAAAAAAGTGAACTGTAGTTTTCGGTTTCGGTTTACAAGTTCGCTTCTTAATACTGTTTTCGTGATCTAACACCCCAAAATTCGAACACTACTTAAAGTAAAAAAAGTCAAATTCCGAATCCCATCACTGCTCTAAGCGCAGACGATACGTAACTCGCATCCCAAACGTTGTCGCAAATACCTGGCCGGCTGACAACAAACACAAACGGAAACCAAAACACATGGAACGGCGGAGGAGGGAAAAAATAGAACGCGCCACAAAACAAAACTGGACTTACCCTTTTCGACAGGGAAGTAAGAATTCTGCAGACGATACACGCACAAAAATCACAACCGTGGCTCCGCAGCATCACTCACGGAAGATAGGGTGGTGGAAGGGAGGGGTAGAGCAAGAAAAAAACAGAACAGTTTGATAGCAGCAGACGACTCTTAAAAATTCCGCCGCTCTCCTCGCCTTTGCGTGTCCGTTAACATCGGACGGAATGTTGTTTCTACCTCACGACGGATTTCGTCGTTGAATGGTGTGGAGGGGGAGGGAAACTCCGATACCCGCCGACAGGGGGCGTCCCGTCGCCTGCCAATCATGAGCTGTCAATTGCTCCGCCTTATTCGCAGCTTTTTTTTCACTCTTTCCACTTCGGATGAGTGACAGGAGTTCGCGATAGATGGCGCTCGTTCATTGAAGATGGAGAAAATTTTTGACGTATGGGATTTGGATAGGACAAAGGCTTTGGTTTTATTATTTTTTTGCGCGAGGTGAAATGACGTGCAGTGGCAGATTTCAGTGGCGTTTAAGCGGAGGCGGATGGGAGTAACGCCACTTACGAGATTTCGCCGTGTTCTCTGTAGAATAAGATAAGTATACTCTTAATCAGCAAAATAATTTTAAGGCTTTTATTAATATTTTCATTGTTCCATCGCATATTTTTGAAACTATAAAGTGAATGATGCATTTTATATATATATTCTAAATACATCATTTTTTCGAAAAACTGATGCTGCATTCGACAGATGTTGAAATAATTTTTCATCGTACAAGAATGATTTGGATATTATAAAGTATGGTATTTCTAACGCAAAAATAGCCAAACTTCCAGTTTCAATTTTTAAACATATTTGTCCTTCAAATTTTTTGGTTTAAATTTTTACTTACACTTATTTTCATGTTGATACCATTCTATTTCTAATCTGATCCCCCCCCCACCCCTTTGATTAAATGCGTTTCAATCGTTTCTCGAAAAAGATTTCGAAAAATTTTGTTAAGAATTAAATATTTTTTTAAATAATTATGTAAAAATACTGCACTCAGATTTTTTATAAATGATCGGGTCACTATATCCGAAAATTTTTTTTAACGAACTAAGGCATCATATTTGAAGTTACAGCAAATATTACTTACAGACAATTCCACACTCTTATAATGCATACAAGTTTACAATACATGTAATTTCATAAACTTTAAATGCACTATAATTTTTCAACTATTCTAATTCTCCAAGTTTTTTTTAAGCTAAAAGTAATTTAAAAACAAAATTTGGCACATGGTAATGGACAGTGCCGGTATATCCATTGGAAGCTTGGGGCGTACGCCCAGGGGCTCCGATAAGCTGGCATTAACCAGATTTTCTGATTATAAATTTCGATCCTCCAGTGCCAAGCGGGCCTGCAGATTTTCTGCACCCAGGGCCCGAAATGAGCTTAAATCGGCACTCGTAACGGGTAAACCAGCGAACTCTAGTAAAAAAAAAACGTTCAACTCTATAACATGTTCACTCATATTAGCTAAACAAACCAATTACAGTAAGCAGATGGCTGACATAACCCAATGAGAAAAAGCTTTATTGCGACTTTTGATCAAATAAGACCAATCATGGCTAGCATAACGCCTGTCGGCAACTGTTCAAAGAGAAACGTTTTGTGCGCCGTCAATTCAAACCAATCTAAGCCAATCATATCTGGTAAACAGACTGTCGCCAATGGTCAAATAAGAAACACTCTGGTGCGAAGTTAATTTAAGCTAATTTATTCCAATGAGGGTATGTTAACAAAGCAGGAAAACGCTCAAATATGGTGTTCCCAGACTTGATGGAACCCAAGAAAATAATGAATGTTAAATGAGGGGAGTGACCAGCGCGAGAGAGAAAAGAATGGACCAAGTTTTAAAAAAAGTAAAATTAAATTAAAAGAACATTCGAGAAGAGTCATTGTTGTATTAGAAGAGAAGTGTCATCAACGAATTACGAGTAATGAGCCCTTTCATGAAGAAAATACTGCGTTAAAATGGTATAAAAGCACACATTGTACAATTGTATTCATTTTAATTAATTTAGTTACTTGGAACGACATTTTTGGGACTTGGGATCAACTAACCAGTTTGTACTTCACCGCCTTCAAACTGTAGAACTGAACATTACAACTGAGTGTTTATCAACGACGCACTGTAAAGCAACACGAGGGCTATTGACGGTGACAGACTTCATAATTTTAAACCTCAGTCAAGTAATGAGGACGACACTTGAGCTGGCACCCCATTCTTCAAACTACCACGCCAACGGGATGACTTTGAGATTCGATAGATTTAACGAGCTTCAACCCCTCTACACGGCGCGTCTTCGGTGTCACTAGGGCTTGAACTAATGACACATGGGCCACGGGTTCATGACCATTTCCACTAAGTTACTGCGGCCACGCGTTGGTTACTCATAGTGCTACAAAGCTATTCATGGTATTTTGATCAATAATAATAACATTGTTTAGCTTTTAAAGCTACTAAAAATTCAAAGGGGTTGGATGAGTGGAAAAAAGGATAATGCTCGATATTGATGTATATAAGGACTAGTTTAGTTCTTTTCCTGTTTTATTTATAGTGCAACATAAAATATCGTGCGTCTCTTTTGGGGTTGCAGTAGCCGAATGCTCTAATTCAGCGGTTCTGAAATTGTGGTCCGTGGAAACCCGGGGGGCCACGAAAGTTTCTCCTTTAATATTAAAATTTCCATCTTTTACAGACTTTGGAAGGCATCGTGGAAAAATTAAAAGACGTGCTATCCTAGACTGGATTCCTCAATTGCCCTCAATGAAAAAATCCTATTGGAACACGTATTTCGATCAAGAATATTAATTCAGTTATTATTTGTAACAAAATAGCCATAACTGCAACGTAATATTTTCAAATAAATAGTAGAATCCCATGTGCAAAGATTAAGAACTGTGAATTACGATAACGATTGCCTTTAGAGCACTCAACCATGTTTTGAGAGACAAGGAGGGGTGTTCAAAATCTTGGGGGTTGACCAGTGGCGCACACAAGGGGGGGAAGTCCAGGGGGTCCGGACACCCCCCAAAACCGTCGATTTTTTTTGATTGATTATCATTTTAAGTATATAATACGTAAAATTTAATTTATTTACTATTAATGATTATTTTTATTAATTAATGTTAATTATTTATTCAATAATTAGTTTTTTACTGTGTTTTGTTCACAAAAATCGATAAAATCGAAAGGAGCAAAATACAAGAATGGTGAACTTTCGACCCCAGAATCCCCGAAAAATTTCTGTGTGCGCTATTGGGGTTGACGATGTCAAACTGATACATAAAGGGGAGCAATCGAAAGTTTACGAGCTGCTGCTCTAGTTTAAAAGTTTTGTGTCCGCTCACATCCAAAGCAAGCAAAAAGGTCTGAACCCCGGTTCCATTCAAGATCCGATTGGTGAAAAATTGAAACTACTGCAAGTAACGCGGTGTGTAAGCTTATAGTAAAGTGCAAAACAAATTAAGTTATCCTTTACCATTAGCCCTAGTGTTACAGCACAACATAAAATCAACTAATGTGTGATTTGAAAAATTTCAACTCATATTTCGCTGTCTACAATTATCAACTCAAATAATAAGGAATATAATGTATTATAGCATATATATGTGAAATATATTGAAGTAGTGTTGGCCGGTGTATGTGATTATCCATTTTGGTTTAGTAATGATGTCTTCAGAATAGCTTTACCTCCTTTATTATGAGCACACATCAACAGATTAAATAACAATTACGTTACATTTTAACATTGAATAGACAGCGGCATTTTGGAGAACACAAAGACAAAAAAAAGCAGCAAGTATTTACAATCTTACAGGATGGCGGCAAGCAGAGAAAGAGCACGATTACATCAGATTTTATGTTTATATACCAGCAGTGCACAAGCGCGTGACTATTACGTAATAGTAGTTCTGATTGGCTAGAATGCGCGGGATACGGATTTCGGTTTAGCCGATTACGATTAAGATTACAATGTTTATTTTTAAACCTAAGAATTAAAGATTTATAGATCATTAAAAACAGTTAATTAAAAGTATGTTAGAGGGAATTATTACTCACACACACACATATTATATATATATATATATATAGATATAGATATTTGAAAACAACACTGACATTAATCTTTCACCAGAACAAAAATGGCGTCAAGAAAAAAAGAACACTCAAAACGCAGCGAAGTTTCAATCCTATACGACATAATTAAGAGGTCTTACATTTATTTTCAAACAACACGGTAGCAGCACCCCAAATCACCCACCAGAACGTATCCTGACGACAGCCTACAGGCAGAGAGTCCTCGGCATAATAGCTTTCGTATCCGGCTTTACGCAGATGCCACAGATAGTTGTCATCGATAGCATTTAAAACCGACGAGCATTACTGGTCGGTGCCGATACTTCATCTTTCTGGGTCACTCACCAGCAACAGTTCCTTTCGGACAAATCCGCGGACTCGTTCACCTTCTAATCACCCCTCAAATTACTCCCCCGTTGTTTTTGTCTCACGGGTTTGCACCAATATTACATTACATTCTTCACAGCATGTTCCCGAACAAAAGGAGTTGTAATAATAAAAAAAGGAAGATTGTTATCAGTAGCGTCGATCCTGATAAAAAATTATGAATTGCGGCTTTAAAGGTTTAACATTTAGTTTCGCCAAGCTTTATTGTTTTTATTATATCATAATTCTGTTTTATTTTGCCTTTTTTTGAAAGGTAATGACTTTTCTTTGAGGTAAGAGCTGTTGTAATGTTGATCTCATTCTCGAAGAAATGCGGTAGTTGAATTAGAAAATAACTGATTTTTTTTCTTTTTCTTCTTATCTTTTGAATTATGGGATAAATTAAGTAATCATTTTCTTTTACAATGTAAAATGCGAGACATAATGATCTCCGCGAAACGAAATGGAATTAAAATAATTCTGAAAAAGATATGTGCATTTTTTTTTATTATTTTTTTTAATGTTTTTTTCATCTTTTTGGAGGAAGAAAAACAAGATAACTAAATGGTATAAAGTTATTCTTACCGAGCAAAGTTTTGTTAGCTAATTCCAAGATTTAAAAAAAAAGACAGACACACAAAAGGACGATTAAAAATACAGGAAAAAGGATTTAAGAAAGTAAATTGCAGAATTTGTTCTGTATTTCACGATAATTATATTGTTTCGCTCCAAAGTGGATATAATAAGACAACTTTATGTACAAAAATGTTCAGTTATTAGAAATCATCTAACGGATAATTTAAGTAAAAGTAATTACTGTAATTTTTAAGGAAATCTCAATACAGTCGGACTAGGAAGTTGAAATGAAGCAACTACTAGATTAAATAAATTACTCCCAACTTTAACATAAGTCTTTTCTTGAAAATAAATATACTTGTAACTTAATTTTTTAAAATTTATATAATCTTAAAATTAAAATTAGCAGCAATTTGAAAAATATAGATACTTTTTTCGATCTAAAAAACACTTAAAATCTGTTAAATTCATTTTATGTTAACGTCATACTTGCTAATTAAGTATGGTGGGCCAACGTGAGGAGTTCGAGTCTTTGAAGGTTTAATATGTTTTAGTCAGCTGCATATCAAGTCTTCATGGACACCAGAAATCGAACTTGCGGCCAAGACAATTCGACTATCCAGTGGCGTACACAAGTTGGGGGCTCAAACCTCACTTTCCTCAGAAGTCAACAGATTTAATTTTTACCATAGGAATCACCCCTAAACACTTCGATCTATGTTTTTAGAATGCACCCTCCCCCTTAATAGAGAGAGGTATGCACGCCAATGTGGCTGCAACTACGACAACCACAAGGAAGTTAGAGGTAAAATTCCCCATCTCTGAAATAAACCTGGCTGTTTAATTATTTTTTAGAAAAAAATTACAAGTGATAAAATTAATAAAAGAAAGCATGATGCTTTTAATAATAACAAGTTTACAAAAAAAAATTACGATAATAAATGAAGATTGATCAAATACACAATTCATCATATAGAAACTTCAAATTATGTACGGTTTTGCTTACTATCTATGAGAGAATTAGAAATATTAAATAATAAAAAAATTAAGCAAATATCAATTTATTTTGAAAGATCATTTTAAATGATGGAGCTATTTTTCCATCAGATATATCCTTTTAAATATTTAAGTTAAAAATAATTCGACTTTTATATTTAAAAAAATGACTAAAATGTTCGAAATCAAAAGAAAACAAGTTAGCAGAGAAAATATTTGGTTATTTATTCAAGATCAACCAAACGAACCTGTTTTTACTCGAAACTATTTTAAAAACCATCAAGTTTCGACGAGGTTGATGCTACATCATTGTCATATTGTTTGTAAAATCAGCAGGTGCTGTTTCATCTTTTTTTGTATAAAAAACATTCTTTAAAAATTGTTAAAAGTAATGATCCGTTGATACTAATGCATGAAAGCCATTTTTATGTATAAAAACAACGACATCTATCACTGCATTTAAATTTTTCTTTACAAAAAAAAGTAAGATTCTATCAAACAGCACCAATATTCATTCAAACACACATCTCTCTAACGATAAAAAATAATAATAAAAATTAACCTCAACTTATTGCATCGATTCAAACAGACAATGAAATATATAATACCCCAACATACAAAAAATCAGCATTTACATTCAAATATAGGTATATATTTCCGCATTTTTACGCCAAAACCCGACACCAGTGTGACATGCAAAGTGCTTTGTCACTTGGAAATAAAAGAGAACCGTGAATATATAAAAAAAAATACATAAACGTGTAAAACCAAACAACGCCATGACACCCTCCACAACAATAGACATGAACAAAAAAGGGAAAAATAAATAGTGACGCCACCAATGCACTTTATGGAAAAAGCTATCCTCACGGCTTGTGACACGAACTACTGTGGTTAAAAGTAAATACAGCTAATAGATCCGTCTCTTTTAATTGTTATTACAGAAGACTAGTATTGCAACACCCGTTACCAGGTAACTGGAAAGTTTCCCCGGAATCAATTGCCACGCGCTGTAGTAATTGCTGACAGAAGGCACTAATTACAGGCACATATAATTAGAGTTAATCCACGACTTCATAAAAGAGAAACGAGGCCCAGATGTTGGAATTTGACTTCCGCCAAACAAATGTCAACTCGGTGATGGTTAGGGGGATAATTCGATAGGTAACCAATGAATAATTAAAGCAGGCTGAACTTGGGAAACAATAGTTAAGGGCAACCAATCCCCGCATGGTAATTTCAGTTTCTCTCCGAATTCGCACGTCGGCTAATTTTCTTAATTAGGATTGATAATTAAAACTGCGGGACTTGATTAGAGCAAGGGAGTTCTGGAGGCCACCTGGGGGTTTATGGACCTTCCTGGCTCAGTTGAAGTCTTGGAGAGAGAGAGAGAATTGATGGCGGGGGCGAGGTGGTAACATTTTGTTCTGGACTCGTTCTTGACATTCGATTTCATTTCTTCAAAGACATTCATTCTGTTTGCATTGGAATCTCCATCCGTTAAAAGAGAGACTGTATCTATGCGAATTTGGAAAGTGCGAGTTTTAATGGGTTAGAAAATGGAGATACAAAGTTGTTTTAGGTGGGAAAGTTATTTTAGGTTGTACCTGCCAATACATTTACAATAATAATGAATGGGAGCGAGAAATGATACAGTGATAACTTTAAGAATTTCATAATAATTTATAGCAAATTATATGTTTATAAGATATTCAAAGTATAAAAAATTTTAATTGGCAAAAGATTACAATATCATCTTCAAGAATAATAAATATTATCTAAATATCATCAAATTGTACCATTACACGAAAAATGGCTTAGGCCAACGATGAGGAAATATTTTAATGAGTGGGACAGTATATCATAAAATGCAATAAGGACTAAAAAAGAGCATATTTTAAAAATTCTTTTACATTAATATAATAAATAGAACCGGAATATTTTTTCATCTCATTGAAAATGGCTTTCTCCCCGTTAAGTTAGCTCCAATGATAATAAGCTTAACTTCATAAAATTAAGATATTTCGCTCAGAGTCCTAACATTCAAAAATACGCACGCACAAATACATGAACACAATATATATATATTTCGTCTTATAATATTAGAGTGAAGTTGATGCTGTAAAAAGTGAACACACACTGTATATCATAACTTAAACCACTATCATTCTTGAGTATAGGCTGGTTTTATAATTCCAGAAAATGAACACCTTCTCTTCAATATATATTCATTATCAAATCATTAGTATTTTGAATTATTCAATATGTTCATTATTAAATCAAGTCCATAAATAAAAATAAGTGTGTACATTTCTACATTACAGTACAGTAGCGAGAAGTACAGTTTTCTAAATTAAACCTATTCAAGCATCGAAGTTGATGGTATTAGTACATATGACAGTTATAAGTTCAAGAACACAGCTTCTTTATCCTACGGAAAAAGTTCAGAACTTCCCCATATAAACAGTGGCATACACAGACATCTCCTATGGGGTGGATGGGAGGGGGGGAACGTTCTAAAAATACGTTGATGAAAGCGCCGAGACAAAATCTCTATGGCTCTATGGTACAAGTTTATTGGTCTATGGGTTATGAACCCACAAACCCCACTCTTTTAAGCGACACTGCATAGAAAGACATATGACCAATCACCCCAAGACTTATTTAGTAAACTAAGAATTTGGATTAGTTTATAGTCATACAAATCACTTAATAAGAAAACGGATGTTGTACATTCAAATGATTCAGTGATAATTTAATGGAATAAACAATTTCTTCCAAATCTTAGCGTGCGCCTTAGTAACTATACACAACTAGCATTCCTCAAACATAATTTGGATGAAACTCGCCAATTTAATTTGTTATATACTTTTTCAAATGATTTTAATAACAAGTTGTAGCAAAATTCTTTAAGGCTGTTTTCCCCATATGTACGTCAGTGTGGACTTAACGAGGAACACATTTTCAGTCAGAAAAAAATGCCTTAATTTTTATTAAAATGTGTGACATTGTAACTCATGGATTTGTTTACAATATAGTGTTTTTAGAATTTCAAAATATTTCATAAATAATCAGAGTTTCCTCTTAACATGTAAAAGGGTAGCTCATTTAGCATTACGATGTAGGAGAAAAAACGCTCAACACATTTTATAACAGAAGATATGTGTCAACTCGAATAAAAATGAGTAGTATGATAAAATAAGTGATTCTTGACAGGATAGTGAAGTCAAAATATAATATTAATGTTGCAGTGCTTTTATATCAGAAAAAATATTCCGAATCGGAGTCCTGTACTTTAACATTAGCCGAAAACAGCCTTAAGTCAAGAATTTATGCGTCTCGCAAGCAAAAACCCATTTAATATTTCAGATCTAAAAAGTTAACTGCATTTTACTTTTAATCAACCGTATTTCAAAGAATTGCGGAAAATCAGACTTTTAAGCAGCATTCTGTCGCGTATCCACAAACAAATCCATCCCGAAAACTTACCATGCTTTAGCTATGCACCTGACATTTTCCTCTCTTCTATTTAGTAAGCCTTGTCTTCACAAAGCATGAAGTAACTACTGCAGAAATACAACCACCCTCCAAAAATGCAACCGAACAGTATGGGGATGGGCAAAAATGCCCCTAGAGCGAGTGAAATGAATAGTATTGCCAACAGCAAGTAATAAATTAATGTAATTGCGACTTCGACTGCCCTTTCGTTTGACGCCTGTAAATTGGTAGAAGAAAGGAAGGGGAGGGCGGGGGATCGCACACTTGTTACTCATTACCTTACGTGTGAGGTCCACTTTTTCTCCTCCATTTTCTTTAGTTTTCTTAGAAAGGGAGTTTTTATCTGATTATTGGGGTTTACAGACGCAACTGTTCTGAAAGTAAAAAGATACGGCGCCTACGCTAGACATATAGCACTTGGAAGAGATAAAACAGAGCTGGGATTATCACAGTGGAGTCCTCTGATAATTATGTAGGGAGTGTGGTGTTTTTGTAAATGAATTATGGTGTAATTCCGATTTTATAGTTCTTTACGAGTTCTTTGAGATTTCTCAGGTTTTTTTTTCTTTCTAATTACTCGTATGGGATTGGTCACAAATTCCACCCAGGAGTAAAAAAAAAATTAATGCATTAAATCAAGAAGTTGCTGAAAACAATTCAATAAAAGGACAAAAACATGTTTAAAATAATTCGACGTTTTATTTGTCCTAAAAATGCATTCATTAAATGAAAAAAATAATTTGACTACATTTAAGAATTCATATTAATTTGATTTGCATCTTGTGTATTTAATTTAGGTACATAAAAATGCAAGGGAAAAAATCTATTTGAAAAGGGGAAAAAAAGCTAGATACAGAACTTCTCAGCTTAATCATCAAATAATAGAGTTTTATATTTATTAACTTTGTTTTAGTGTTATTAAATGAAAAAATAACTTAAAAATAAAAACTCAAATTTTCCCTGCATTATTTAAAATTAAAAATCGCTAATATTTAAGAGTTACAATATGGAATATTTTATGTAGCAAAAATTGATTCATTCAAACAAATAAAGATTATATGTCTTGAGATTCAAATAGCTTTCATTCTAAAAATATTTTCGAATATTTCGATTTTAAAAATATGTGTTCCTAGTCTATTTCTTTATTTCTTATACGAAGTGTGTGTGGGGGTAATTTACACGAAAATTGTTTCAAATTTTTATTGCAGTTAATGAAATTTTACAAAATCTATCTTCTCTTTATTTAATGTAATTCTTAAGTTAATGTTCCTAAAAAAATTAATTATGAAATTTTGTTGATTTTATAATTAGAAATTTACCCAAACGGTTTTAAAATATTGAACATTGCACAGCAAAACTTTAATCATTAATTAATTGTAAATTAAATAAAATTCCAAATTTTTCCAAAAAAGGGTCAAATTTATTAATTTTTTTTAGGAAAAAAAAATTCTAGTTTCGTATTAGATGAAATAGCATAGTTAAAATAAATGATTTTTAAAAACGATAAAACAGTGTAATTTTAAAAAGTATTTTATTTTTTTTTTTAAAAATCGATTTTTAAAAGATTTAAAACATTGAATAAAAATTATTTTCAAACTTATAGATGTGGTTATATTTTGTACACTCCGATCAAGAAAAATTGTTCAACCACGGCCGAAAGTTGAGCTCCTCATCCCACAGCTGATGCTGGCAGACGTGAGTGACAGGAAACAGTGACGTAGATATGACGTCAGGCAGCCGCGCCCCCATTCCCGAAGGCAGTCACATGACTCCCGCAACAAAAACATTCAGGTAAGAGAGGTCGTAAAGCAGAAAAGATTTTGCAACGCAAGGAATACCTAACCGTTTCGAGTAAAAACTGGTTAACTTCTCTCGGTATTTCAAATCAAAATTATGGTTTTTCCCACGGAATTTTCAGACCGTTTTAATTTGTTGTACGAAACAACTTTTAATTATATTTGAATCGAATTTGATTTAAATTGATGAAAGAATTTACAGTAGATTTTAATATTTAATTTCATTTACGTTTTTCTATTTCTGCTGCGTTGAATAGCACATTTTTAAACTTTTGTGTATTCTAATTAGATTTCTCGATTAAAAATTCTCTAAAAATACAGATATTATAGAAGACCTCTGTATGTATTCTTTCTTCATATAACTAAAAACATTCTTAAAAAATCCCCGATTGTTTTTAACTTAATATTTCTCATTTGAACATGCCATGTAAGTATAAGTTTTATTTAAGAAAATTTTGATGTCATTATCTACTACCAGTGGCGCACACAAGAAGGGAGGGGGGTCCCCGGGTATGGACCCCCAAGTCCTTGATTTTTTTCGATTGATTATAATCCTATGCATATATTACGTAAAATTGAATTAAGTATTGGATATTAATAATTTTATTAATTAACGCTAATTATTTATTCAATATTTTATTTTTACTGTTTTTTATTCCCGAAAATTAGCAAAATCAGAAGAATATGTTGGGCGGCGTATTGGAGCATGATACGAGAATAGTGGACTTCTGACCCTGGACCCCACCCCCTTGAAAAATTCTTGTGTGCGCTACTGTCTACTACACATAACGGCCCAATTTGTGGTCGAATCCATTGCTGTTCGAAAGGTGTTGATTCTGTTTTTATCCATTTATTTTGATATTCAAAAAAGTATTTTAAAATAGAACAGCTACATAACTTAGTTGTGCTTTTACAACGAATGCAATATTCAAAAGGTTTGCTAGACTCGCAATAAACGGTTGAATAATTTCTAAATGTATATAGCTATTTAATCAAGAGAAAAGAAAATTGACTCAATCAAAAATCAATCAAAGAATCTCAAGGTTATTTCGAAATCTTAAGGGGGGGAGAGAAAAAATAACATTCAATGTTTTGATATAATTACGGCAACAAAATCCAAACCTTTAATCCTATACCAAGCACCCCCACCTCTCATCCCGGCCTTTGAAAATAAAAACAAAACAAAAAAACAATTATTTTAAACATGTTTTATAAATTATTTCTCCTCCCGCAGAAAAGTATGAAACAAAAAAACAATTCTTCACAATAAATCTTCCCCATACAAAACCAGTCAGTTACATCAAACGATAAAAAATATTTATCAAAATTAAACTCGTTCGATTAATCGTAACTGTTGTCAGAATGCGCGCACACCGAAGGCACTAATTACACACGCCATCGAATTTACTCACCCCCAACCTTCTCCACCCTTCTTCGATATAAAAAAAAATAACCCTACCCCCACCTCTCCGTCACCCCTTTTGACCGGTTTTCGCCCACTGTGTTGTTATACGTGGTTCAGATTCTTATTTTTTATCTTCCCTGACGAAACGGAACTTGCCAAACGATTATCTAGAGAAACACGTGATTAACACGCCTAGACGAGGTACCCTCCCCCTCTCGAGCCTTCTTGATTTTTATATATATATCTTTTTCGTGTGCCTTCTCATATTGAGCAACCCCCCTAACTATCTTTTCTTTCTCATAACGCTTTTTAATGTGTATTATTCTCCAATATTCATCGGTCAGAGAATGCGCTGGGGTCGCTTTCCACCCCAGCGTTCCTGCAAAGCATTTAAAACTCAGCAAGGCGCATACAATTACATAATTATAAAGTGTGGAACATGTTATTTGCATTTAATCGCAGACCTTGGCTGTAACTGCAACTGGCTTTTTGATTGTAGCTCTACGATGAAGAATAGGCGGTTGGGGATTATCATGATTCTTTTCTTAAAAAATTCTTTTAATGATGGCATCAGTTTCTGGTGGGTCTGATATTTCATCGATTAATTTTACAAATTCGCGGAACGAAATAAAATTTTAAAAGAAATGGTTGAGTCGTTTCTTACTCCACACTGTTACTTTGGGTTAGTCAAAACAGGTATACTTTAATCTTTCGTTAATGAATATAATTTATAACTTTTAGATTGTTTTATATTTTTTAAAAAACTTAATTATTGTTTAAGTTTTCATTAAAAATTAATTCCATCTATTTAAATTCATTAAATAGATGGAAATAAAAAAAAAATAACTGAATATGTAATGACGCGATGTTTTATTTAAGATACACACAAAAGTATTAAATTCCATTTCTGAATTTTTGTAAAAAAAAAATTACGTATTAATCTATTCGGTATTTAATAACAATTGTTTTATGGAACAGTTCTTACATTCTCAACAGGAAGACAGAATTTTATATTTTCTAGAGACAGTTTTCAAACATACCTTTTTCAGTACTTATTAATCCTATGCCAGAAACTGACGCCAAAGATTTTATGAATCATGACAACCTATTTGATACCATTTGAGAAATAATTGCGAAAATTTGTTGAAATTCGACAAAGGTTAGTTAACATTTCCACAAAAGTCGCCATTATTAACACCGCCCACAGATACTACACGAGAGCTATTGGCGACGGATTTAGTCCTTTAGAATCTCAATCAGGTGACAAGGACGACAACCGAGCCGACACCCTCTCTCCAAATTATCCCTGCTTGAGGCCTTTAAGCTCCGACAGATTTACAAACATTCTCCCCTTTACATGGGGAGTCTTTAATGGGTCGTCCATGGCATGGAGTGAATACTTAAGTGTCATGTGTGTGTTTAACCATTATTTTATAGAATTTTTTAATATAAACACTCCTTCCCACCACTACTAAAAAACTTACTTAAGTCACACTCTAAAGCGATGCAAGGGCTATTGGCGGATGCCCAAAGAAACCAAGATCTTCGAAAATGTTTAGAGCTACAAACCAATCCCTTGAAGGGCTACTGGCAACGGACCTCATAATTTTGAACCATGGACAAGTGACAAGGACGATACCTGAACTCAGGGACGTCTTAAGGTATGGGCCAACTGGGCCCGGGCCTCATCCTCGGTGGGGGCCTCCCTCCGTTCTCGTCTTAATAAGATCAGATTGGTAAAAGTGATAAGACTGTATTATTATGTGATGACCATTGTCCATGTCTAGGCCTAACACCATAAACAATCTTAACTTATTTAGTAGAAATGCGGCCATCGGTTGAGCTGTACACATTAATTTGATTCAAATTATCATTTGAAAGAGTATTTGACAATACATGCTGTATACTCTCTACTTTTATAAAGATCTTAGGTAGGGCCTACTTTTGCATAGGGGCCCAGAGCCTCAAAAATTCTTAAGATTTTCCTGGGCCCAGGGGCTCAAAGAGTCTTAAGACGTCTCTGCCCGAACTGGCACCCTCTCTTAACTTCGCCAAGCCCCAAGAGGACAAAAGTTTCGACATATTTAACGTGCATTGGCCCCCTCTGCATGGCGGGTCTTCAGCGGTACTAGGCTCGAACTCATGACTCGCCACACCTTGACCACT
This sequence comes from Trichonephila inaurata madagascariensis, assembly GCA_019973955.1. Taxonomy (NCBI): domain Eukaryota; kingdom Metazoa; phylum Arthropoda; class Arachnida; order Araneae; family Nephilidae; genus Trichonephila; species Trichonephila inaurata. Next base: position 371,895 of record BMAV01013002.1, on the reverse strand, counting down.
AGGCTACGGTGCCCATCATTGAGGGTCACTAACCGTGCTTGAAGTAACTTGATTAAAGTTTCGTGTTAAAAAGATGTTCACCTAAACTACCTCTTTATGAAACGACTAATTTTTCCCCTGAGAAGCAATTCCGACTTTAGCAGACACGAAAATTCAGTTAATGGCTGCCCTGGGGTGCGTTCGAATCTAAGAGTCAAACCAAATGACCAGCTCAAATGGCACATACCATAAACCATGCATCCACCTCTCATCCACATAAAATCATGGAGCTGGGGAGAGAAGGAATCATTTCCCGCCGATTACCATGCAGCGCAGTATCCGCGCCGATATCTCAAACGCCGCAATAAATAATTAAAAAGGGAGGTGACCGCTCCAGGATAAACCGTCCACCGAAAGCGACATTAAAACGGCGTCAGGGACCTCAACAGTGAGCATGACCTTGAACAAAAAGGAAGGAATCCTAGTCGAAGTGCACCTCTGCAAGTGATTTGTGTGGAGCTATGCCTCTTCTTCAGCCTCCCACGCCTTCTTTTCGCACCTCCAACTTTATCTGGACGAGATTTGTGGCCGTCATAAAGGGAATTTACGATTTGCTCAACGGTAAAATGACCTCGACCTGCGCGAAGCAGTTGGATGTGTCGTGCAACCTTCCACCCCCCGTTGGTGGTATGGGGAAGGAGGCTGTTTACCTCCTCCGCAAAAGGTGGGTTGCGTCGATGAATGACAGGTGTCATGCCTGTTATTCTTTTTTTTTTAAATAAAATATATAGACGAGTTTGCTGGTTAAGGTACATAGTTTAGACTTGAGATGATAGCATGGAAGTATACTTTGTTATGAGGAATACCTAATCTCCACAAGATTGACATTTAGGTACATGTTTTACACGTTTATATAAAAAAAGGTTATTTTGAAAACAAATTTCCCAAAACATTTTTATTTTCTTTGATAGTGCAAACAATTCTCCAAACACATATCGTCGATCATAGCAATCGTTCAATGGTTTAAAATGATAACTTGGGGACGAAATCCCAAAACAGCGTGCGAGTCTTGGGTTTGAAACTTGATTCCACTTAACATTGTCGTGAGGATTAGTGATGACTGCCGCATATTAATTTGTATTTCGATGAAATCATCATGCAGGGAGGACAGAAAATTCGATGTTTAGCTGCGTTTTAGGTTAAATTATTGCCACACGAAGGCTAGTTATTATAAACTCAAGTCAAGAATCGAAGACATCCTTTGAGTTGATGGTATATCATTTTACAAATTAGAACATCACACAAAAGCTAGGGTAAATGAATGTTTATTAACGTCACACTATAACGTAACACGAGGACTATTGGCAACGGACCTCGTAATTTTTAACCACGGTTAAATGACGTGGACGATACCCGAGCTGACACCTCCTCTCAGAACTTCTACACCACGACAACGTGAGGACTTTGAGCTACCACAGATTTAAGGAGCCTCGGCCCTTTTCCACGGTGAGTCTTCAATGAAATTAGGCTCGAACACATGGCGTTCCAACCAAGAATCTGAGACCATGACCACTAGGCTACCGAGGCCTAAATTTTAACTAAATTTCTCATGCAGCACATAATTATACATTTTTTTTAACTCTTCTTTTTTCAATTCCAAAACTTATTCCCCCACACACACACCAACTTTCCATGCAAATGTTACAAATACATAGCTTCTTACAATGATTGATTGATTGATTGAATTATTAACGTCGCACTGTTCAGCTACACGAGGGCTTTTGGCGACGGACCACGTAATTTTGAATCATGGTCAAGTGACGTGGACGACACCTGAACTGGCACCCCCTCTCCCAACGGGAAGACGTTTGAGCTCTCGACAGATTTAACGTGCATCGCTGCCCTACACGGCGGGTCTTTAGTGGTACTGGGCTCGAACTCGTGACAAGGCAAGCCACGGTCCGATACCTATACCACTCGGCTACCGCGGCCATAGCTTCTTACAAGATAAAGTGGAAACGTTTGCATACATTTATTAATTCCTAAATAAATCCAAAAGGAATGTGTACCAAATAGCTGAAAATATGAACACCTAATTTTTGGAATATGACAATAAAAAGAAAAAAAAGAACAGTACAGGGCTACGCGTGTGTACATGTTGTCATGCCTTAAATAAAATAAATTCTAAGAATTAGACATGGAAGTTTGACATTTTTACCACTCAAATGCTTAATAATGCCATTCAAAAGATAAAGATATGCAAAGTTCATTATTTTACGACAAATTAAATGCGAACTATAAAAAAAATTCTTAGAATTTTGAGGGCAGCCAGGCAAAGAATCTTTACAATAAAGGCTATAAAAATTCTACCCTTTCCGCAGTTTTTCCCAATTCTCAGATCTTTCAAAAGATACGAGCATTGCATGAATCAGTATAGCGTGCTGAATTCATAACGCACGTTAACCAGCAATATACGACAATGCATTCTAATGCAATTTAGCGTGCTGACCGTAATGAGGAGATGTAATGAAAAGAGGGGTGGAATATCATAATAAAAAAATAATCATGAAATAAAAAATTCTGCTAAATGTAAAACGACAGTAGAAAAAGTAGTGAACGAGGGGGTGGGGAAGACAGCCCCATGAACAATACCAGAATTCCTGTGCAGTGTTTAGAAGACGCACGCAATACTAATAATAATGACGATGATAATAAAGAGGCAAGAGGGGAAAATAAGTAAATAAAAATGCTTAAAAAAAAGATCCTGCCTGTCCATAGACGTAAATAACAACCATAATGTTCGTATTTGATTTAGGATCACCATTATGATGGAGGAAAAGGTTACCATTTTTTTAAAAAAAGTTTCGCCAAGTGCGATTAAAAGATGAAAAATACTTGGCGTTTGAAAGGTGTGTTTAGATAACAGCAAGACTAATATTCTCTATATCAAGGTATGGATTTGCCGATCCGTTAAGAAAAGGATAATGTATCAAGAGGCATTGCTTTATCCATGATCCTAGCCAACCCGATAAGAGAGTTAGTAAAAATTCACAAACAAACTAGTCTTTTGTACTGTACTTCTTCAAAACTGCCTAATGTATAAAACTTTGAGCCAATAAGAAAAAAGAAAGAAAAGAGCCACACGTGCTTGTTGGGGGCATGACTTTCCATTGCCCAATAAGCAAATTGCTTCATATTTTCAACCAGTCTAAATGTACTCTGCTCTGAAACGACCCCTTCTTAAAAAATTTCTCCAATATACTCCTTTCATACACTCCTAATTCAATATGAGATGGACAGTACATTGATAACTATTGCTGATCCCAGTGGCGCACACAAAGGGGGAGGGTTCCGGGTCCGGACTCCCCATAGCTCTTGATTTTTTTCCTATTGATTATAATCATATGTATATAGTACGTATATATATGTTATCGACAAAAGTGATCCATGACAAAAACTTGTAAATCAAAAGTTATTTACGATATGGAATCTCATACATTTGCTCTAAGATTAGGTTTAACGGGAACACAAAAAGATTTTTTCCAAGATTTTTTTTTTAATCATTCGAGACATGGGTTTATATTTCCGGGCCACTAAAGAACCACAATTTATTTTGGACAGGATTTCGAAACACAAGATATGTAGTTAGTATTTATAACCTGTACTGTCAATCAGATTGTATAAAAACCGCAGGAAACAACGAAACCTTATCAGAACCTGCATTCGATCAAAAAACAGAAAATTATACATGCTTCTTGGTATTAAGATTCATCTCTGAACTGGCACAGAAAAACGAATTATAACTCGCAAATATTCAAATCGGCATAAAATTTCGTAAGGAGATCAACTTCAGTATTGCATTGTACCCAGTAATTATCATTAAGGCATTAATAACTCGGAACAAATTCATTAGATTTTTCCTTTACTTATTGGAATTCCTAATACAAAAATCAGAAAGAGACAGTACCACTTCTCGACTACGGGCAATTGGATGTCCGTTTGATCTGGCTTAGAAATAACGCAACACTTGGCATTACATTCAAATACAAATTTTAAAAGTTCTCAAGGGAACTAACTCACTGATTAAAACTTCATCCACACAAAATCCGATTTTTCATCGAGTTTTCTTATTATAACATCAAATGACGAAACAATCTTTTCCAAACATGAGAAGAATTCACACCAACAACACGGATTCCCGAAGATCCTGCCTTCTCATCTCAAATCGTAAGATTTCGTAAGGCACCATTACATTCAAGCCGGGCAATTGGCAATCCATTGTGCAACGCTTGGAAGTCTGGACAATGCAATTACGGCGATCATTTGAGGAAAAAAGGCGTGATTTAATACCCCTTGAGAGAAAAATGGGCTCGCCAACACACATAGCATCGCATCAAAACAGTGTTGGAAAAGCCATTCAACTTCTTTCCCCTTTTTTCGCGGCATTATCACTATTAATCCCTCCACAAACTTAATGGCATTTCCATTTATTATTTATCATTACTTTTTCTTTTTCTATTTTTTATTCCCTAACTTTAACACCATCGGCCTTTCTGTGTACACTGTGGCATTGTTAATGATTAGACCACATCACCTTTTTTTCCCTACCAGAGATATGAGGAATTGAAAATAAGACATTTCATTAAAAGAGACATCTGGGTCAGCTCTATGGCTGATTCTTTATTTTCACTTTGTATTTATTCTTAAAAAAAAAAGTGGCGTGGAATGGTTGGAAAATAACTCTGATTTTTCCGGTTTCATTTTGGGTGTAATTGTTTCATGGCCGAACACCATCGGCAAGGGAAAACAACAAATTATACACGCAGCAATTTGTGTGTTTCAGAAGATTTTTTATTTTATTTTTTTTATTTCCGTAATCATTTTCAATATCTCGCTCCGTTTGATGGGATATTTATTTTCTCTTCCTCTTTGAGCAAATAATCCCATCGTTTTGTTTTGCAACTACTTATTAGTGTTGCAGTTTTCTGCAAGAGGCAACTAACCGGTATGCAACAGGTTTAGGTACGAAATTATTCCCTCATTGGGGTTGAAACAGTGTAATCTAGCATTGTGCTCCGAAACTAGGCTAGAATTTTGATTAGCGCAATAATGCAAAAGTATGCGTTAAAATAAGAGAAGACTGATTTTCACACGTTTTAAAAAGTATTTGCAAATGTAAAATGAATAGCCGAACCGTGGGATCAAATTCCTACGGGATACTTATTTTTCAATAAAAATATTTAAGTTTTAAAATATAATGCATGAAAATTGATGTTGAAATGGATTTGATAACTGCTAGAATAAATTATTTTTTGATTTAAAGATGCCGCTGAAATATTGTTCCATTTAAATAAAAGTTTGAGAGTCAAAATTTCTGATTATCTTGAACAATGCTAATAATTTATATATTTACTTTTTTTTATACAATACATGCCTACACATAACAGTGTAGATATCGAAGTAGCAATCAGTTTTAAATTACTCATACGTTATTAAAAGACTAAAACCTAAAAAATAATTAAGCTGAAATTTTCTCAAAATTACAAAGAAGAAATCCCAATAACAACTACCAGTTTTAAAGATTTTTTTTAACTCCGATAACCTTATATTAATTTTTGAAAATCAAATAAAGCTTTAGAGGTTTAGTATTCAATAATGTTCCTCAATAACAACGGGAGGACATTGGTGACGGACTTTGTAATTTTGAACTTTGGTCAAATGACAAAGACGATACATTAGCTGGCACCCTACTCTTCAAAACTCCACACCACGCCAATGAGAGGATTTTCAGACACCTAGACTCGAATGCATGACTGAACAACGCTGGCCACAAATTCACGACCATGAACTGGAGAAGGGGGGAAAAAATGACCCCGGAGAACTTCTTAAAATTTACGCAACACATTTTTACTTTTTCAAATAAGGATGTAATCCGATTCGCGCGTCATAACTTATAACCACTAGTAATGGATGGAAAACCTGAGATTTTGATCGAGAAATTTTGTAAACTTCGACTTTGATGGTAATATAATAAATATTCTTCTATGCATTACAAAATTAGAAGAAAAACTCGATAGATCAATCTACATAATATTTAGAACCAATATCTATATTAAAAACAAAAAATATATATATTTAAGCGGCAGTAAAAATTTTAAAAAAAATCGTAGCGAAACATTCGATAAGGTTGAGCATCTATAAATATCTTGCATCTTGCCAAAACAAAATTACTCTAAATCAAATTTTAATTGATAAATAAGCAAACACTCATATCTAAAAGTTTCGCTACAATATAATTTTTTAAAACTGAAATCAAGACAAATTAATCATTGAAAAATATAACATACATCGAAAAGCAGTACAATTGAAACAGAAAATATTAAGCAAAAATATCTCAATCATTTTCAAAGATTTGATATTGGATAAAATTTGAAACTCTCACCTTTTTACTAGTTAAAAAATAAGTCCATGGAACCTTCCAGCATTCAACACACAAAAATTATCAAAAATCCGACCCCAATCAATTCAAACTATCATGTTCCAACAAATGCCACAATAACAAGTTACGCTGATTAATTAACAGATGGCGCTTCTGGTAATCATCAATGCATCGTTGCCATATGCATTTTAATGAAAAGAAATTACCTTAGTTAACATTGTAATTAAATCACGCGCTTAACTATTTAAAGAGTGTAATGAGTAAATGAAAGCTAAATAGATGCACTCTTCACGTTTCCAATGCTTGTTTATGTGAATAATTAAAAGCAATTATACGTTTAATTAAATCGTTGGATTTGAGTTTCATTGCAATCTTTACTATTCCAATTTCTATATGTCTTTATGCTTTTAAATTAACGTGAATCCGTTTTGAGAAAAAAAATTTAAAATTAGGAAAAATTTGAGTTTTCACAGAAATTGGATATTTTATGTTTACGGTCAGAAAGCTGACTGTATTTTATTTATGATTTATATGATTACGTTTGAAAAATTACTTAATGGTTCTAAGTTATAAAATATTCATTTAAGAAAGGAGCAAAAAATTATTGAATAAATTTTAAAATGTACGACTATTTAAGCGACTACCCCCTTCTCTCTCCGAAAAACTAGCAAATATTTGTTTAAGTCAAGAAATTTCGCTACGTCGCACTATAAAGCAACATGAGGGCTATTGGCGACGGACCACGGAATTTTGAACCATGGTCCATTGACGAGACGCGACACCTGAGCTGGTATCCCCCTCTCCAAACTACCACACTATATCAACGGGAGGACATTTTAGACCTCGACAGATTTAAAGTGCATCATCCCTACACGACGGGTCTTCAGCGGTACTAGGTTCGAACTCATGACACGCCAGCCACGAGTTCGTTACCTTCACCACTAGGCTACCGCGGCCAAACAAAAGTGAACTACTTATTAACAAAGGAAAGTAAAGGGGGAAAAAATCCCCCTCCGTAAAACTAGCAAGCATAATTCGTTCAAATTTATCAACTAAGTAGTTTCCTATCGGTAAAATCATTTTTAGGCAAAGAAAAATTTCAAAAAAAAGAAAAAGAAATCATTAACACACAATATTTCTTAAAAATAAATTTCTTTTTAATTCTTTCATATATATAATTTTTTAATATCACAAATTGACAGGTTGTATAAAATTCTAGAATAGTTCATACTAGAAAAATAAGCTCACCATTCTGAAGTAAAAACGTTTTTCTTTTTTTTTAAAAAAAGTTATAGCTCTCCAATTTGAGAAATCTCTGAGCACGAGTTTATGAAACCTCTTCAAGAGACATTTCGCCAAACTGAGCCATAATGCAGCCAACCTAGCAACCCTCTCTCGACGAGGAGACAATTGCGTGAAAGAGTGCCACCGAAAAATCATCATTCGCATACGAGAAAGGTAAATGCGAGTAGCGGGTGGCGGCGGGGGTGGCGAAAAAGTAAAGGACATGAGACAAAAGGTAGAAGTAGCCTTTTATAATCGAGAAGTCGTTGGCTTAAGATTGAAGCATCCTGAAATAATTATTCCAAAAACCAGAAACTCGGAGCAGTAATAAATCACAAACAATGCGACGTTTAAAAAATTGGCGTCTCGTTTTACCTCACTGTTTGTTCCTTTGGCGATTCGAGAAAAAGGTTTTTGGACGCATTATTGGCGAATATTTGCTGTTGGGATTATGCATTCGACGGTGCATTGCCATCTCGTCGGAATCGAGATAAATAGGAATGCACCAATTAAGTGGAGTGCTTGATATATAGGCGCAACTTTTAGGCGAACTGGAATACCTGATATTAAATTAAGCTGCATTTAGGATAAGGGGAGGCATTGTTGTTGAATGTCGAATTGTGATTTAATGGTAAGAAAGACGAACTCTCTCTCTCGGGACTCTTAAATATCTTCTTATTCATAAAATATTATTTTTTATTTTTTATTAGATATTTAATCTGATTAAAAGCATTTTTGTTTGGTGTTTTTTATATTTTTGAGATACATCTCTACTTTTTATTAGTTCCTCACCCCTCCCCCCCCATCGTTCCGGTTGATTATATAAGAGTTTCCATACTTTTTCATACTAATTGCCCTTCGTAAGCCCTCTGGGGCATTATTCTTTCAGTACCTTCCTTTCGAGATTGATCTGGTTTAGAGGGGAGAGGTGCCAGCTCAGGTGCCGTCCTCGTCACTTGTTTAAGAATCAGAATTACGAGTCTTCGTGTTGTTTTATAGTGCGAATTTATCTGAAGTCATCGACCAATGATGTAGAACAGCGGTTTTTAAACTGTGGTCCGGGGACCTTCTGGGGTTCCCAGTACCTTTCTAGGGGTCTGCGTAGGTCTCTCATTTAATGTTAAGATTTCTCTGTTATTGTGACTCTGAAAGGCTTCGTGGAAAAATTGGAAAAATGTGTGTCGTCCTTGACTAGATCATTAAATTGCCCCAATGAAAAAACTACTAGGATATGTATTTCGACTAAGAATATTACTTCACGGTCTTTTTTTTATTGTTTTCAGCTACTGCGTAATAAGTCTGTATCAATATCAGATGCAGTCTAGGATTATTGATGAACCTTAAAATCACTCAGCCATGTGTTGAGAGTCAGGGAGGGGTGTTCAATATCCTGGGGACCCGCGATGTCAGGCTGATGCATAAAGGGGGAGGACGATCAGAAGTTTAAGAACCACTGATTGATAACCGATGGATGGTACCAGAAAGTTATGGGTTCAAATCCCGATTCTAGAAGAGATCGACATTTAAAATTATGAAAAAAGAAAAAGAGTAGTGTTCTTTAAATTTATATGGTTATATCATCGTCATATAGCATATTATGGGAGATTCGAAACATTTAATGTCTATCATATTACTTAATGATTTAATATCATGAGAAATAAATCTCAGCTACACACTGTGTAACTTTTACCTTTGCGGTGTTAAAACAAAACGACCAAATTCAATTTTCAGAAGAATAATAGCCCTGCAATGCTCTACATCCCTTTATAAACACTTAACTTGATCTCAGGCACCAAAGATAAATATATTATACAAGTGAACGTTCATTGATAATTAAAATAAGTTATTGAATAATTTTTATTGTAATGATTTTGTCTAACAACGACATGTAACGTTTTAAAATGTGTGGTTTATTGAATTTTTTCTACTGAAACTGCCTATTTTTGTGACTCTAAGGATGAGTTCAACACCTGAGTTGGCATCTCCCTTTCTACATCTCTCTCTTTCAATTAAGACTCCCTTATCAGGCTAAAACGGCCTCACACACACTTCTAAAATAAAATTTATACTTGTAAGTCACTTTATATGAAAAGAGTTCGTTTGAAAGTTGAACACAGAGAGTTAAATTCAAGAATATATTCTTTTCTTTCAACAGAAACTATTTGTTGATGATACGCACATGGATTCACACCGGTTGGGTTGTATCAGAATCTCTGTCGTTAATGGTTTAAGTTAAAGACTAAAAGGACATTTATCAGAAGAGTATAAACAGCTAAACATCTAGACCAAACAAATCAACCGAGCTTAACGGAATTTCAACACGACCCCTTTTGGTTTCTATCTACTCGATTATCAAGGTAAAAAAAAAATTACATAACCACATAATTTTAAAAAAAAATTAAAATACCAAAAATATGTAGGTAATAAACTATCTAAAGAGCCCTTAAAAAGGTTATTAATTATTAATACTAAAAATCAAACTTAATGAAGAAATACAATATTTTTTCCTCTCCATTAAGTGAAAAGATTTCTTTTTCTTTTTCTTCTTCCAGTGTAGTTATTTAAAAGACAGAACTTTAAGTGCTTTTAATAAATTTTTTTTCCATTCTCTCTCATAATAATCCATTACTTTTTAAAGCAGACGATATCCCACGAGTCGGGAACAATGAAAACGAAGAAAAATTATTGTTCTTCCCTTCCTCTATTTTAAAACAGAGAGAGGTGAAAAAAAAATATATATTCCCACATTAAGATTTAAATATCGTCTGCTCGAGTCAAAAAAAATCCAACCACCCCATAAAAAATAATTAGCGATAACACAAGACGTTATCTTCGATAAATCTTGATCTAAAAACTGGATGGGGACCGCGATTATTTGTCACCCCTTACCCCGCCATCTGTCAAAAAAGAAACTGAAGGGGGGGGGAGATGCACCTTTTCGGACATCCCCCTAATTTTTTTATTCTTTTAATGAGAACAAATTAGCCTCCACCTGGCACTGGGGAACGCGGAGGTTTGCGTCCCGCCCCTTTTTCGCACTCTTGTGACGTCACGGATCGGAAAAAAAGAGGGGGAAAAGAACAAACAACAGATGGGAAGTTGGTAGGTTTCCCCGATTTTTTTTCGCCCCCCTAAAGATGATTCTTTTGTGGGAGCCTCTTTTTTTTCTCCTCTTCCTTTTCTCGTAAGAAAGTAAATAGGGACTTGAAGAGCTCCGTATGGGAAATAGGTTTTCTAAATTTCTTTTAAAGCATGGGAGAATGAGCGAATGCATATTTTATATTATGGTTATCTAGGTTAAATCAGTTCAGGTCAGGAAATACAAAGGATGTATTAGAGGGTTTTAGAAATGTTACATCCTCCTGATTAAAACAGAATGTATTTGTCCCCCTCTTGGAATATCGGGGATTTGCTTAGGACTGTTTATTTAAAGATAGAAATCTGGTAAACAAGTATAAATTTTCAATGTAGAATACTTTGCTGAGAAGATTTAAGTAGACATACGGAAAAAAAAAGTAGCAGTTAATTGTACAGGGGAAAGAAGAAGAGTGTTTTTAATATTATTATTGTCTTTTCTGTTTAAAAAAATATAATTTCCTTACAATCAAAGGGCGTAAATAAGTTGAGTGGAGTTTCAACCTTCCATAGATTTTTAATTTATACTATAGGGATAACCCCTCGAAGCTTTCTTCTCCCTTTTTTGTAATATAACCTCCGCTCCCCCCCTTCAATATAAGAGCTCTGTAAACGCCACTGTATACAACTGTACGGTATTATTATTTTTCAAAAAGAAAGAAAAATCATGCAAATATAAATTTTAAAAAAATAAATGTTTTCACACAAATTTTTTTTTAAAAAAAAAGGTTCGGTGCAGATATTCATCAATATACAAATACTATTCATTAAATAAAAATTAGGCAATTTCCAAAAAAAAAATCTTTTTGTTTTTAAATTTACGAAAATTATTAATGCATGATTTTAAACTAAAGACTTACATGGGCTGGTTATCTGGTTAGAATGAGTGAAGATCGCGTTGCTGCAAGAAAATCTTGCTGACAAAACCCATGGGAAATAGTCCTCGAGGCAGATCCCCATTAAGATAGATTGAATGTATATGCCTGAGATAGATAGATATATATAGATTGAATGTAGGAATGCCTGGAGAAGGCCAGGGCCCACCCAGGTCTGTCGAGCCATTGAAGAAGATTTTAAACAAAAGTCATGTTATCCTGTTTAATATCTGCAGATATGGGTCACTAAAATCCAAATAAAACCAATATTAGAGTCATCTTCTCACGTTGGTGTAAAGTGGTGTGAAGATTTGGGTGCCAGTTTTGATGTCGACTTCGTCAAACTACTAATACTAAAAATGATGAGGAGTATATTGGTTACATTAAGTCGATATTTAGAAGGCGTAATAGAAAATATTACTATAACAGATTATATTGATATTTTCTATGTGCATATATTAATTTGTATAATAATAATTAATGCAAATGTCACTGATCCATTTCATTATATTATAACTTTCATTGAAATTGTGTTAAATTTATAATGTATGTGATTTCAAATGAAAAAATTCCGAGCGCAAATAAGGAGTCCATTGTTTCTAAATATACAACACGTATTATAATATAATAATTGATATTTATTATTATACAATTCATATAATGACGTTTCAATTAATATAGAAAAATTCATTTTTTACTCGATTTTTATTTTAATTTCTTTAAAAGATTTACAACAAACTTCATTAAAAATTTTTAAAGCTTAACGTTAAAGCAGAATGTGTTAGATATTTTACTTATTTCACACAAGAAAACTCCAACTCAATTTTTTTCCCAATAAAAACAACGCTACATTTCACAAAATATGCCACGCCATTATGTTATCACAACATAACACACAATATTGTTCAATTTTCTCACAGCGCTCCCAGCTACCGCATATTGAAAATCCAGAGAGAAAGAGCCAGGGTGTTAGTAAAACCAAACCAAACGATCTCTCACCGTGCTTCCCCATCACCCCCTCCATCGTCGCCCCTTTGTTTCGGGAGTTACGCCTGCCCAGTCAACATCGAGGCATTAGGGTCGACCATCTGTCTGTTCCATCATTAATTACAAGATCGTTAACAAAGAGCGAAGGAGAGAAAGTGTATATATACACCATTTTTTTATTACTATTTTCTCAGCTTTTTTCCCCCCTCCTTGATTATTATTTTCTTCCCTTTTCTTTCTCATCTTCATCCTCTGGGAAGGACGGAGGGGAGGGGGATTTCTTACACTTCCACGCGTTTGTATCTGCTCTAATTATTTCCTCCCTAGATGATCCCGGACGATAACCTACCTTGCCCTGTTCTCCCCTCTCTATCCATTCACTTTTTTAGTGTATGTAGTTTTTATTTTATTTTTTTTATTCCCTCCACATATGTTGGGAGCTCTAGCTTGGCTTTTTCTTAATATCGGCTGAGGTTTACCTTTTTGGGTGTCTTGTATTCAGTGGCGCACTTGTGGAAAAGAAGAGGTTAAAAGTGGCGAAAGAGTGTAACATTTCTGTTTTCTTTCAGTAATATTTTATTTCTCGGTGATGTGTTATCAATTTCATTTTGTTAATGTTCTGTAAGCCCTTATTTCATATTTTGCATTTCCTTTACGTCAACTGAGAAAACTTTGCATGCGATTTAATTTTTCGTCGTAGAGTAGCACGTTGGAATAATAATAATAATAAAAAAGTAACATATTATGAATAAAAAATAAATGAAAATAGTGTCTCTTAAGCAGAGGAGTCCACAGACCTCTCTTATGGGAAAGGGGGTTACATTCTAAAAAACGCAAATGAAAGCTCCGATGGATAACCTCTATGGTAAAGATTAAAAATTTGTATGTCTATCGAGGGGTTGGATCCCCCCTCCTCTTGTATACGCCACTGTCGTAAAGTATTTTCAAAAACCAAACTGCTTTGTATTTGCAAAAACAAAGCAAGTTTTTGCTACGAGATCCAGATTGATTCTTGATATTCTAAATCACTTTTGCAAGGATCCCATTCTAATAAAATCAATTTTCAAACATCTATCCTTTTTGTTATCGATGTATTTTAAGCTTTTGTGTATGGCTTACTGTTTTTAGAGGCTATTGTATCCCTTCTTTTTTCTACGCAAATCATTGAACATAACAAACAGCATCTTCTGTCTTTTTTTAAAAAAAAACAAACAAATATTAGACCATTTTTTCTTGTTGTTTTAAAAGTGGAAAAGTATATTTGCAAAAATTACCTGCAAACAGGACTGTAAAAAAAGCTCTGCTTTAAAAACATAGTTGAGCATGTGTATCAAACGCTCTCTATTTCCCTTATTTTATAACACTTCAAAATTCATTTTAACCTATAAAATTTAGTAAGCTATATATGTATGTGTATGATATAACATTGCGTTAAAAAGAACCTCGACAGTTAAAAAAAGTAACATAAAGTTTATATGCAATTCTTGCTAAGCCTAAGATACCATGAAAGCATTAAATTTATCCACGCTGAAAGCATCACCACAAACTACTGGAAACTGCTTAGAAATGACAACTAATTAATTAATTATTTATGAAAAGTTATTTCTCAAAAAATTCATTTCCATTTTATCTAGAAAATAATAATTAAGACTCAAGTTATCTAATTTGATCAGTGGCGCACACAAGGGGTGGGGGGGCCCCGGGTGCGGACCCCCCCCCAAAGCCCTTGATTTTTTCCCGACTGATTGTAATCCTATGTATGTAAAATTTTATGTATTTGAACTAGTTTTATTAAATAATGCTAATTATTTTTTCAGTTATTAATTTTTTACCGTTTTTTGTTCCCGAAAATTGACAAAACCGAAAGAATATTTTGGGCGGCGTATTGTAGCATGATACGAGAATGGTGGACATTCGACCCAGGACCTCCCTCCTTTGAAAAATTCCTGTGTGCGCCACTGAATCTGATAATACTTTTGTAAAAACTAACCAAGCTATAAAAGCTGTGTGTGTGTGTGGTCCTAATAATACTGCTCCGTTAATTCAAGTCCATTCTTCAAGGAGGGGAGGAGGGAAAGAAGCTATCTAGAGGGGAAAAGAAATATAAATGTGATCACACACACTCTCACCTATATCTATTTCTAACTCAGTATCGGAATGTGAAGAATCAAAATACTGATCCATATATCTTTTCTCGGGATGTAACCCATTTTCTTAACCCACTCTATCGACAAACCCCTCAAAAACCACCCGAAAAATGAACCAAAAAAATAATTAGGCACCATCCCCCTACGCACATCGACAGACACTCTTTTTTTTCCTCTAGTATTTTTCGTTATCAATAACGATAATCAATTTTTTTCCCTCTCTCTTCTCAAAGAAAAGTACATCTATACACAAGACACTCCGCAAGGCGTAAGGGCAAGCGACAATACAGGCGATGAGCGATGATGATGAATATTCCTGGAGAAAAAAGGAAAAGCAATCCGGTATATGCCTTTTCGATGACAGGGATGGTGATACAGAGATGAGGATCATCGGGAGGAGGATGGAGAGCATCTCGGACACGGTTGCACCGATTACAGGAAAGCGATACGCGGAAGAGTGCGTTTTGTGGGGGAGGGAGAAGGAAAAAGGGGAATGTGAGGATTGCGCTTGGAAGAAGCAATCGTTCGAAACATGTTAAGTGCCTTCGAGACGGAGTTTTATAAACTTGTCGAGAAACTGATGATTTTGTTTTCCCTCCCTCTTTTCTTCCCTTTTAATGTCTTGAGGGAAGGAATGGATAATAGTGTGAAGAAGTGAAGTGAATGCAACACTTTTTTAAGATTTTGAAAAACTCAAGGGGCACCTATCGTATTGACTTTCATGTAAGTAAAAATTGCCTTTTTGAAGCAATTAACTTGAGTTTTTTTTTATTATTATTATTACTAAATGCAACATTTTCTGTAGGAGTAGCTGCGATATGTAGATGTTTCAGTTTTGGTGAGATTTTGGAGAAGTTTGTTCTAAAAGATGGCATTTGATTACAGAAGTAGAGAGTAAAACTTACACCTCCTACACAAAATACACACACGTTAACTTTTCTAAAACTTTCAAATGCATAATATTTTTTATTTTTTTATTTTTTTTAAAAAAAAGCATGGATTACATATTCATGCATAATGTGCATCATGTATATTAAATTTTTCAACTCCACTGAGGAGGAAATTTTATAGCCCCCTATTTTAAATTACATAAAATAATCATAAAACACATCACGATCAAAATCAGTAATGTTATATAGTATCTCTGGGCAGTGGCGTAAACGAGAATATTAGGGCCCCCTGCAAAGTCAGGTTTTGGGCCCCGCCTGCAACGCAGGGGTGTACGTTATGCCATTGTATCTGGGTCATTACTTGAGAGAGTTTGGTTTTTAACGTCGAACTATAAAGCAAAACGAAGGCAATTAGCGAAGCGAACCACATAATTTTAAACCTCGCGGTCAAGTGACGAGGACGACACTTGAGCTGACACACCTCTCCTGACTACCATCTACATCACTGAGACCCCGACAGATTTCAAGTACATTGGCCAATTCTAAACGGCGGATCTTCAGTGGCACCAAGATTCGAACCCGTGACACGCCGACTACGTGACTGTAACCACTAGGCTACTGCTGTCATGGGTCATTACTTGAAAAACAGTCATTAAAATTTGGCTCGGAAACATGGAATCTCTTTTTTTCTAAGGCTAGGGGGAGAGGGGGTATATTCTAATGAATTATTAAAAAATCCTGATTGGTTAAAAATAAATAAATAAAAATTAACATCGTAAATAAAATGATTTGACAGTCTTAACAAATCGAGAAATAAAGCAAATAAACAAAAATATAAACAAATACAATTAAGTCAAAATAATCATCATGTAAGTAAACTAAAAAAAAAAGTCAAAAATGAAATAAAACATGATTGAAAAGTTTTTTTAACAATAAATTCTTGAAAGAGCATTTCTTGACAGATACACACACATTCCTCAGACGGAAGGATGAGGAGGGGGTTAGGTGGAAGATGATGAATTTGAATAAAAAAAAAGGCAACTTGACAATAACCTCATAAATAAATTTATTTAAAAAAATAAATAAAAAAAAAAAATACGATAGGTTCATTTGATTTGAGTAAGAAAATTGCAAATATTTCTGAATATCGTTCACCATACAACACAACAACAATATTAATAACAAAAAAAAGAGAAAAAAAAAAAATCTTTCAAAATGCACGTTGACCTTCATTTTACCCAGAATTCCAATCGAGATCACACAAGTTATTTCGCCGGAAACATTAAAAATTCGGTCGCTGCAAGAAGTGGATATTGGTGTAGCTCACGCGATCTTCGCGAATAAATAAACGAGTAGAGGAGGAGAGATAGACACATAAAAAAAATATTTCTTTTGTGCCCCAAAACCACACAAAAACTTTATTCCTAGAATTATTCCATTATTATTATTTTTATTTTCATTCTTCTTATTGATAAAACGATATTAAAATGGTAAATGATTCATTGTTCCGTGCACTTTTCTGATCTAATATTAATTTGATACGGAAGCTTGTGTTTGAAAAACACATGTGAAATCGTTATTATAGGGTAAAAAGAAGAGTTTGGTATCTAGGAAGTACAATAGAACGAAATTTCTTAGATATTTCGGTGTCTGCTCAGCCTCTATGACGCAAAAATTCTTCAATACATTCTTTTATCTTTCACCTTTTCAGTTATCAAAGGGCAGACTCGTTTCAGGCGACCAGCCACTGGCAAACAAAATAAGGTCGCAATATGAAATCATTGCAATAAAACGAATTTTTAATATTCAGGGGTTATTGCTACAAAATGGTGGGGCTCAAATATTTTTCATCGACATATTCCTGTTCAGGTAGGAAATGAAAGTCGAACGTACTCCTAATTTAGGGTTGTACAAATTTATTCATCAGATATTCTTTTCTTAACAGCTGATATACCCTTCGTACACCCCTGGAGCTACACGTAAGCTACCTTACCTCACTGTTAAGAAAAACGAGCTAAATAAATTATAATGCTATCTGTTCTTTCAGGATAAAATATAATAAAGTGTTAAAAAAGCATGTCTATTATAAAAATATCAAGAAATACTGCATTTGTATATAATGAAAACCCCAAATATACGGGCCTGTTTTTTATGATTTAAAACACAGCTTTTCCTACTTTGACTACATTTTAACTATACATTCACAGCTATTTCATGCAATAATAGCCGAAAAATTTCCACGTTGTCCTTAAAGATTATGCTTTTTATACGAATTTTCTGCATTTTTAAAAGGAAAAAATTTTTAAATATTATATTAAAAAAAAATCTCAAATTCCTGGCAAGAATGTTAAAAATTAAAAACATTAAAAATAAGTCTTTGTTGTTGTATGTATAAAATTAGTTCTACATAAATATTACACAGAAATATTAAACTACAGAAACTTGTTTTAAAGTAAACTTAGAAGCAGATAGGATGAATGAAAATTTCAATATTTTTCTAGTAATCAAACGGAAAGTACGATTAATTCACAGAAGTCTTCATTTCTTTGAAAAGGAGGAGACGATTTGAAATTTTAAGCCAAACTACATTCTTACACCGAATGAAAATGCCTTAACAGCTAACATATCAAAATCTGTTGTAAAAAGGTAACTAAATTTTAAAATCACTTTGTCAATGACAAAATTTAAAATTCCAATTCAAGCTATTTTCTCTGCCAAAACCGGTGGCAACGGCTATAATTAGCTAACATATTAAACTCTTAAAAGTTAACCAAATTTTCAAACCGCTTTTTCCATGACAAAAAATTTAAAAATTCCCAAATTTGGCCCTTCTTTTTACTTTGAGCTGTTGCCCCCACCTGAGGCAACAGCAATTAATAAATTTAAATTTAAAAAAAAATAAATTTTCAAACCACTTGTTCGATGACAAAAAAAACCAAATTTGAAAAATTTTTGCCCCAAAACCGGTGGCAACACAATAAAGATATCAAAATCCCAAAAAAAATTTTAAACGGTTTTGTACAAATTTAAAATTCCATGAGGGCCATTTTTTTTGCCACACCTGGGCAACACAATCAATAATCAAATTTAAAAAATTCCAAAAATTTTTAAACCACTTTTCGAGAAAAATTTAAAATTCCCCATTTTTGCCCCCCTTTGGCCCCAAAAAAACTTAAAATCCCCAAAAATTTTCCGGTTTTTTATGAAAAATTTAAAAATTAATTCCCCCTTTTTTTTTTTGCCTACACCCTGGGAAAAAAATCTATTCTTTGTCCTTTTTTCCAAAAACCCTTTTTTGACTTTAAAAATTCCCTTTTAACCATTAGTAAGTGGGGAACAAATTTTGGGGGTTCAAAATACCAAAAAAATTTTAAAAAGGTTTTTGATCTTTAAAAATTAATTACCCCTTTTTTCCCCCTTTTTTAGCGTTTAACCAGAGGAACACTTTAAAGCAAAACTAAAAAAAAGTCCTAAAATTTTAAAAACCCTTTTTCGATGACAAAATTTAAAATTCCTTAACCCAATTTTTTAAAGTGTGGACCGCTTAATAGAACATTAAAATTAAAATTTAAAAATTTTAAACAGAGAAAAAAAACTTTTTTTTTCTTTCAAAAAAAATCAAAAAAATTTGAATTCCCCTAAAAAATAAAAAAATAAATTTTCCCTTTTTTCGTCCTTAACACCCTTTCTAAATAATCAATTCTTATTTCTTTGTCTGTGCGCACCTTGCCTTTTGACTTATGCCAATAGTTCTGCGATTGGTATACTATTACAGGGGGGTAGGTGGGCAAGCACGACTGGTCCGGAGTGGCGTTGGGTACACACTAACAGCAATTACCTGTGTCCAAGGTCGATTTCTTTGATTAATACTTGGTCCACACTTGATGACGGTGTGATGTGGCTACGATGGAACAGCTAATTGCCGACCAACTGAAAGAACACGTTTGTTCTGCTAATGCATTTACCTATGGCGTATAGAAGTAGAGTTAGATAAATTTCTTACAAATCCGTTTGGTGTGGATGGAGCTGATTCAGAACGATTAGAATGAAAATAATGGGGATTAAATATTGCAAAGGAGGAAAAAAAAAACTTGTTTGGTTTCTTCAGCTCACAGATAATCGATTTACCACTACTATTATTATTTTTTTTCTTTATGTGGTCGTGCAGCAATTAACCACTCTTTCGCTCAAGATACCACCGCGTTGCTGAGATTTATCTTTTGTTCTTTGCCATGCATTTGCATACGGCTTTGAACAGATTTACTTCTATAAGAGTTATTATAAAAATCCAAACTTAATAAAAGAACAGGATATGAGAAGAGAATGTTGTAATGGAGGTAACCTAATTTGTAATTTCGAGTTTTTCGGATAAGTGTTCAAATTAAATGTATGTTTTCAGACGACTTTAGTGTTTCCCCTTTTTTTAAAAAATTTTTAACTTTAAATTTATTCTTTTATTTTGAAACAAGACTATTTTTTTAAAAAATAATAACGTAATATGTTATGGTCAATTTTTATTTTGTTTTTATACTCCTTCCTGTTTTTTAATGTAATTTTTGATTAAAAATTATCAAAAGTCTCAATATCCTTCTGTAAGAGAAGTTTATGTTTGGTGGTGTTCTTATTCTGTATATAACATTATACGTTATTCGTTACATTTTAATAGGTAGAATCACAGAAACACTTTCCCCTTTCAGTGCTCAAATTCACTGTTTGGCAATACAAAATCATAATAACTGTTAAATGATTTAATTTTCTGTCATTGTTCTTCCAGTTACCTTTCTAAAAAGATTTTATTTTAGTGAGAATTTTTAGGGGGTGTCTTTCAATGTCATTTAGAAATACTTTATGATTTTAGACCAATAAATCTATTGAATGAGAATATTTTTTCTACATCATACAATAAAGTTCCATTGTTAAAAAATTTTGTAAAAGAAAATTTTTATAAAGCAATTCCATTCTACAAAGTTTCTTTTATATCCAAGACAGCACTTGGAGTATGATAAAAAAAAATTTCTTAAAAAAGAAAAAAGAAAAACCAAATCATATCACATTTTTTCTTATTATCATCAATCTAGGACTACAGTGGTCTTCTAAAATAACTGACTTAAAATATGAAAAAAAAAAATCAATAAATATATAATTCCTTAATAAACTTATTTCTAGGTTTTTCATAAAATAATATTTATGTTCTGAAAGAGACTTTATAAGAAATCCATCACATAGCGTTTTCCTTCTTGTTAAATGATAACAACACAAAAGACAAATCCTCAGTACTGAAAATCTTTTTATCGCTGCACCGTGCGAAAACAAAATCAAAATGTTTCCTAAGAGCACCGAAACCATAAATGCTATTTTTATGCACGCCAGGCCCTCTTTTTGCGACCCACCGCACTTTCATTAACCACAAACATTAATTACACGATGATCTCACCCATACATGACTCACACCCCACTACCGTAAATAAACCACACCGATTCCGCGTTGAGTGATATCCAGCTCCTGAGTCTCATTCACAATTAAGTGTCACCAGTTCGTGCACAATGTCCTAGTGTAACAGGGAGTCTTGTTTACGAAACACGGATATTTATTTCTCTAGAGCAGGGGTGGCCAACCTTTTAGGAAAAAGTGCTACTATTTGATGGGGAAAAAAATATACGCGCCACTATTTGATAAAAAAAAGTGCCACTCAGTGGCGCACACAAGGGAACCTCCTCCCCAAAGCCCTTTATTTTTTTTCCCGATTGATTATAATTCTAAGTATGTAGTACGTAAATTAATTAAGTATTTGTTATTAATGATTAATTTTATTAATTAATACTGATTATTTATTTAATAATTAGTTTTTTTACTGTGTTTTGTTCCCGAAAATCGACAAAATCAAAAGGAGCATGATACAAGAATGGTGAACTTTCGACCCCGGATCCCCCTCCCCCTTCCTTGAAAAATTCCTGTGTGCGCTACTGGTGCCACTATTTGATAAAAAAAATATGCGTGCCACTATTTGATAAAAAAAAAATGCGTGCCACAATTTGGTAAAAAAAAAATAATAAAATAAAATGCCTGCCACTTCCAACTTTTCCCACAAACAAACAATAAAATGAAAAAATGAAGAAAAATGTTACTTATAGGCTTATTATGGGATTTTTAAGCAAATAGCTCTTATTTAACGCAAGTACATGTAGTCGAAATTTAAAAATAGTGTACATAATAAATAAAACAAAAGTACAAACTTAGATTTTTTTTTATTGTTTAAAAACTTTTTACAAGTTCACCCAGTTAGGTGAGATATAAGATAAAAATGAGCATCTTTTGAAACACATTTAATAAGTAACATTAAACAGTCAGAACTTTCTTAATGTGGTTTTTGAATTCTTTTTTTTTACTAGGATTAGCTTTTGAAGATGCTTACAAAATTATGTTATTCTAGGTACACTTCAGCTAGTTTTCGAGTTATATTTATTTTATTAAGATCACATAACAGAAAAAAAAAAGTTATTCACAAGCATATTTTGATCTAAATTTTGAGGTTTTTGACTGAGACTATTTCAATAAAATTTTTAAAAAAAATTATTATTTATTATTTTCTTTTTAATTTTTTTAAATTTTACTGTTTTGGTCTATAATAAAGATATAATAAATAATATAATTTAATAAATAAATATTATTTATATTTATTTATTATTATTATTATTATAAAATTATGAATATATATATATAAGTCTATAATAAATAAAAAAGTCTTGGCGTGCCACTGTTACAACTCCACCGTGCCACACTGTGGCGCGCATGCCACGGTTGATTACCTCCTGCTCTAGAGTAAAAAAAACTCTCTGAATTATTTTGTCTCCATCCTGATGCATTTTAACTTTTTGTAAAATAATGATACTAAAGCTTCGTAAATAAATAGAGGCAAAGCAGTTTAGAAAATTAAAGAAAAATTATAATTACTTAGTAATTAATTTCATCTTTTGATAGATTCACTGGTTGTCCACAATTAGCCACCATTATCCACCGTATAAATTAATAATAAAGTAATAATATTTAAATGTATCAAGTATATACTTTCTATTGGATATCTTACAGTAATTGAAACAAACAATCAAAATTATTAAGATTGTTTCACTGGTTACTGTTATATATTGATCCGAGTTTGCGTTTAAAATAATTTGTTAGGAATGGGATTTCTGTTCGAAAAAGTATCATTGCAAAAAGTGATGCTTGTTTTCTGATACCATTCTATGGTATTGCAGCTTAATTGTAAAGTATACTTCGTAGAAATTGTTAAGAAACACTTTTCTTTTTTAGAAATATATAATGGGTATCAAAAAATTTTTTTGTTACTATTAAAAAAAGGAAATCATTCTTTTATGAAGGGGGGGGTAAAACTGTAATACTTCAAAAACCATATAATGAGGGGAAAAAAATAAATATTTTCAACAGAAATTAAAGTAAACAATAGCAGAAAATATAGGCTCATTTTTCCAACATTTAGACAGAATGCCTAAGCTTCTTTGTAATAAATATCCCAAATAAGCTTTTAAGAATTACTAGGAGTTGTAGTAGTTTTTACTGTAAAAAATTTTAATAATTTATATTTTCCCCTTCCAATACTAAAATACTATAATAATACATCTTTTTAAATCTTCAATGTTTTCCTTTGGTCTTTTTTTCTACAGTTTACTTATTTAAATACAATTAATAAATGCATCACATTTCTCTCCATAAATCTCAAAACCGAATATATATTTTTATTACTAATAAATAATTTCTGGAAAGAGATAGAACATCTCCATTCCCCTTATTTCATTTGAAAAATTTTTTTTCTAAGTATTTCATATCGCTTTTAAAAAATAGATAAATAAATCCTAATTTCATAATAGACTATTTTTAAGTTCCATATTAACCGGAAGAATTTCAATTAAACTTCACAATTCCACATACATTTTTAATAGGAATTTTACAAAGTAAAATATTTATTTTTTTTAAAAAATTTGGGACCTTTCCCAAAAAAATTGGCGAACAACCAAATGTTCACTGAAATAAGGGAATAATGCATTTTCGAATATCAACTAGATAGAATTCTCTGGACAGTATTAGGAGTTGAACACACTGATTAGACTTCATCTCTTTATCGTTGGAAACAAAAAAAGAAACAAAATGGAGGATGTGTCTTAAATAACCACCCAAAACAAATTTGTCTTAAAATTTTCCCATAAACCCACAGTCTATCGGGAGTCTGGTAAAAAGGTTAAGAACACGAACAATTTTGTTTTTTGGGAACCTTGAACGGACCAGACCATTGGTTCGTTCCCCCCCAAAAAAACATTTGTTCAAAAAGAAAATGAATGTTAAGTTTAAAAAATTTTTTCTCAAAAAATTTTATTTTTTTTTTTTTTTTTTAAAGAAATTTATGGGAAGTTTAAGTAAGCAAACAAAAATCCTCGACATGTTTGTAATTTAAATGTTTACAAAATAAAATAATCGAATATTTGTTTTCTAAAATTTTCTTAAAAATAAAGCAAATTTCTCTGCTTGAAGGTGTGGCACATCTTTTAAAAACTTCTTACAGTAGCATTTTCCATATTCGTACAAAAAATTTTCGTTAAATTTAAATTAAAATTAAAAATTTTTAAAAGTCTTAAATTAAAAATTGGATATAATCTGTTTTTGCAGATATTCTGAAATTAACTAATGTAAAGACAACACGAAAATTAATCAAAAGGTTAATTTAACTTTTAAATGTTTTATAAAAAAAAAAAAAAAAGGTCGTAAATAAAATGTTTAGAAAATTTTATTAATTTTAAAATAACTATTAAAAACTCTAAAAATTTTTTGAAAAAACTCTTAATTTTTTATATGTATTTTTTTCTTTTAAAATAAATAATTTTTAAAACAGTTCCCAAATTAAATGATTTATTATATCCATAGACACTGCTTGATCAAGAGAGTATTTTCACAGAGTATTTGAAATATATTTTAATATATTATAGTTATTACACTTTTAATTTTTAAAAAAAATATTTTATGAAGTTTCCTATTGATAAAAATTTCCATAAATTAAAACAAAGTTGCACAATTTTTATTATTTTATTATTATTGTAAAAAAAGTTTCTGTTTCGGTTTAAGGATGATAAAACAAGAAATTTATGTATAAATTTTGTTAAAAATTAAAATTTTCAGTTTTTGTGGTATGGGTCAGATTTTACCCCCCCCCTTTTTTTTCAGATTTAAAATAAGTAAAATAAAATTTATGAAATTTTTGTTAAATTTTTTAGAGTTACTTTTTGAGTGATGAAAATAATCTAAGAGTTTAAAATTCGTAGGCTTTTAAAATAGCATTCCTACGCCGTGAGTTAACTTTTTTTTCTTCTTTTTTTCAATTTTGCTTTCAACTTAGGCAGCTTATAGACTTAACAAAACACATTAATTCGTGCTCAAAGACAGATTTTTTACTTGATTAAAAAAAAAATTGAATTAAAAAGTCTCAAAAATACCTTAAAATAACAATTATTGTGTTATTTATTTTATTAATTATTAGTTGCATGCATATACTTGTATATACGTGTATAATATACAAAAAGATTACCATTATTTATACTACATAAAACTTTAAGTTGTATAGTGCTTAAAAATTCTTTATTGGCATTTTCAAATATACTTTTTCTTTTTTTATTCCAGAACACCGGATTGGAGAAAGACATTTATAGTTAATCTTCTCAGTGGACAGCAGTAATTGCATAGAACATTACTCATTGCTGTTTTTGTATTAAAATATTCAGTTAAATCAGTAATAATAATCAGTCAGTTCAGTTCTGCTTCATATCAATGGAACTGATATTTCTTTTTTTAAATATTTCGTTTCTCCCTTTTCTTTTACACTGTTTTTTTTGGTTTAATTTAACCAACTAAAATGATAGCTTTCATTTTTTCATAAGTCTTTAAGATTCTGGAACGAGAAGGGAAGGAGGGGGAAATTAAACATTGCCAGGACTTTTAGATATACTATTTCTCATATTTCTGGCATTACCCAAACAACAGGAACATTTATTCCGTTCTTCAAAACTGAATAATCATTCAAATTCATTTTTAAAAGACAACTTCAAATTTTGTTTTTTGGGTTTCTTGAAATGCATTTTAAAGAGAAGATTCAAACAAACTAGCCAAATTCAAAAAATTCCCAATTATTGTGCCCCGTCCTTAGTTTTCCGCCAAAAAAGGTTTTTTTGGGAAAATTTTAAAAAAAGTTGTTTGTTTTAAATTCTCCAACTTCAAGGTGAGTGGTTTTAAATATTCCAAAACTTATGTTTACCAACCAAATTCTATTTCATGAAACAAAATAAATATTATTATTGACGCATGAACGTGCCGATAGTGCGTAATGTTCACCGTTCCGAATGTTATCCAAAACAGTTCAGTTAACATCCAAGTGTGGAAAAGAAAAACATTGTGATCATTTCAGCAGCACAAATATCACACAAAGTCAAACGCCTCTGAAGATGCAAAATAAAACAGGTAATTATCACTTCGTTCTTTTCTGCTTTGTTTCTTTTAAATTACACTGTTATTTTTCAAATGATACGATTTTTTTTTCTATCGCCAATCAATTTCTGAATAAAAATAAACATGAATTTGTTTTTCAACGATACAGAAAATAATATTTCGCATTTTACGTATCGTTGCATCACGTGGACTGTATGTTTTGGATCACTACCTAAAAGGAAGGAAAACATCGTGTACTCTTCCATCTGCTCAGTCAAATCCTGACTTTAACTCGTCTTTGAACTCTAGAAACGCAAAAAAAAAAAAAAGTTTTAAAAGAGATATTACTGGAAATGAATAATTTAAAAGTGACATCAAAGAGGAATCGATATTAGCTTGTATTTACTTATTTCCAAAGGAAATTGATCACCGGTTGCAAAACACTGCAATAAAAGCAAAGTCACTTTTTCATGATAATCACTATTACCAAATTGTTACTATTACTCTGCAATGTTTTCTTATCTCAGTCAAAATCTTCGAAAACCCCAGATCTGAGATTTTGTAAAAGACATGTGATTAAAATTTAAAGTACAACATTCGAGTTTATTTATATTTTTTGAGCACTATTGCATTTAGAATTTATTTAGCTGTAACAGCATGCAGTAGTTTTTTGAGGAGGATTAAATTTAATTTGCAATAATAAGTAGTGTAATATTTCTGATTTTAATTTCATTATATTATAATAATCGTAGCATTTATTGTGGAATTGCGTAAGATTTTTATTAATGTGCTATTCTAAATACAAAAGAGTCAATCTTTTCAAAACATTCAACACGTTTTCATGAAAAACTATGCCAGTTAACTATACCAAAACTTCTCAAGAGAGCTGGATAAGGCAGATTAATTTGGATAATAAGATTTGTTCTAGCAATATTTGATTCTTTAAAAAAAAAATCTTTAAAAGTGCTATAACTGTTATAAAAAGATTTTAACTCAGGTCTGTTTTTCCCCATTTTAATATCTAAAATACAATTCTGTTTGAAAATAAGAGGATGAAATACAGAACTTTTTGTTAACAGGGAAAAAAGTCCAATAGTTCGTATGGAAAAGCGTGACATATATGTTCTGTATGGAACAAATATCTTCCTCGGTTCCCAAAAAAATAATTACGAAAGGTTTTTCTCCATTAATATTACATGGAAACAAAGTTTATGTTACTGATAAACTTCCCAATGCCAATTTGTTAACGTAAAATAACAAAATATCATTGATAATTTCAGAGTATGTCTGGACCTTCAAGTCACTTATCTGGTTTAAAAACAAAGTTTATAAAGGAAATACAGAAAGTCAAAATCCACACAAACCTGTTACAAAGAAAAATTTCATTTTTTTCACAAGAAGCACTGGCAACCCTGTATCTACTTCCCCTTCCTCACAGATGGTGAGGGGATGAGGGGTCCCGAACAAGGAAGAAGTGACGCAAGGGGAGAAAGAGGGGGTGAGGTAAAAGCTCAGACAGATTTTCGGGGTACTCAAAAAATCAACAACATTTCAGTTGGAGTCAGCAGCACAATTCTGACGAAAACATGGTCCAGACATCATCACCACGTTTCATGTCTGTCGGGGGTGTAGCCAGCCTTTGATGGAAATTTGGGGTCTTTAACCCTGAGATGTGTAACTTAAGATTTGAAAAGTTAAGACGATTTTTGGGGTGAGGTGGAGAATTTAAAGTGAAATATTAAGCCTTAGATTAAAATGTTTTTTTCTTCCAGCAAAAACTAAAAACTATTCAAAAATAAGATTTTTTCATTAAAAATTTAAATTAGAAAAAAAAATTATTATCATTTCAGTTTACAGGGTCTTAGGAATTTAATGCGAAGATTTTCAATTAGTAATTGAAATGGAAAAACATTTATTTTAGTGATTGGTTGAAAAACTCATGAAAAGATTTTATTTGCTGCAGGGAAATTTGAAATACTTTACTTAAATTAGAATTTTTTTTTTTTTTTTACAATGTTTGAGATCCAACACTGTTGGTGTACAACTAAAAAAAACTGACTTTTTCATGCAATGATTTATAATGAATTCGAACTAAATACTATTGGAAAAATTAGAATTTTGTTCTTGAGCCCCCAAAAAGGAGCAGTAATTAAGAATTTCCTCTTTTGTTCAAAGATTCTCTGAAATTGGTTACGAGAAATTTTTAACGATAAAGTGTTGAAAAAGATTTAAAACACTTCAAAATCAAATTCCACGTATAACTAAAATATATTAAGCACAAAATTATTTTAAATATCTAGCGAAGTTGATTAACAAATTTAAACATTCTCACATGGAATAATAAAAATATAGCAAGAAAAATAAATTAAAGCTAAATCATAATAGTGAAAACACTATACTCAACACAAAAATTAAGTTTGTAGAAAATCCTATCAAAAACTACATCGATACCATAAAACTGTCTTATTAAATTAAAAAAAAAAAAATTTAAACTTTGACACATAATCAAACAAAAAACTTCCATTTCCAAAAGAATAACAAAAAGTCACCAAAGATACACTTTCCAAGCGACAATAATTATATACTTATTTAAACTATATTCCAGCAATTCAAACGTAAACATTTTAGTTTTGTGTAAGTACTATACGAATACACTGAAGTATTAATCCCTGTAAGATACTTTCTGCAACACAGCTGACTGACATCCAACTTCTACATTCACTAAATATTCTAAAGACACTTTGTCATTTATACATTGTTACTAGTTAATCCTAGATCCTAGACTCTATTTAATCCTCTAGTTTCGATAATCCGCGACACATGACGGAACGAATACAAATTATTGAAATCGAGCATAATTGGAATCAAGACGGTCATACGCATTTAAGAAATTGACGAATGTAAAAATTTAGTATTTGAATCAAAATAAACGGTTAACCATGCGAATTACCAAATATTTTAAATACATTTTTAAAAAAAATCTTTAAAACAGAATTTTTTTTAAAAAACCTTTGTAATGGCATGTCTTTAAATCAGAAAAAAAAAATAACAATAATAATAAATTAAATGAAACAAATACATGCTATAATAAAAAGGGAGGGGGGGGGTAATACTCTATTTAAAAAAGGAAACTTATAATGTTTTTAACTTAATTTCTAACTATATACAAAAACCAAAAGTATTTTCTACAGCACATATATTAAACGAAATAATCGACGATTAGATGTATAATTTACTATGAGAAATTATATGAATGATAAATAAGAATAAAGAAAGATTTTTTTATAAAAATGATTTTTCAATTTGTTGCCTTCTATAAACCAAAATGTAAACATTTTTTTTTAATAAATATTAGAAGGGTTCCTTAAAAAATGTATCTAATAATAAACTAGAATATTATTGAAAACTTAAAATTGTTTTAAAAAGTAATCAAAATAATAAATATTTGAGTAACATAAATAAAAAAATATGATTGAAATATGCAATTATTTAAATTGGAGAGGGAAAAACAAAAATGCATATGCGTATGTAAAAACTGATTTAAAAAATATTAATTAATTAATTTATTTATTATTAAAATTAATTAAAAGGCTACTATTTAACTCTAATTGAAAATCATTTCAAGAATTAAGTTGATTTTATTAAGTTTATAATTTTTTTTTTTAAAAAAAATAATTTTGAAAACAACAGATATTGATTAAGTTGTAGAAAAAAAAATAATACAAATTCTAAATAAATATTAAAAATAAAAACTAAAAAAAATATTATTGTATTGATTTTTCTTAAAAAAAAAATTTCAAACATAAAATATAATTAAAATTTAAAATAATTAAAATATATAATTCCAAAACAAAAACAAAACATTGAAAACAAACTTAAAAAAAAATTCATTAACACTTCACAATTAGTAATAATCAAGCCGTTAAATAGAAGACTAATTTCAAATTCGAATGTCAAACGATATTATATGCGGGCGTAATCCCGAGCAATTCAAAAATGATCCGCGAGAAATGTCACAATGATCGCTTGCGGACATCCCACTCCTTTTGGAACTAACAGCAAGCAAAAGGTAAACAGAGAAGAAACTGACCTGTTGAAGGCAGTGGGTGGCGCGACCACTCCGCCGATGACAACAGCGGGGTGGCCCTCTGACGAGCAGAAGATTCTTCTCACAGCTGCAACAGTAGCGGCAGCCCATCATCCCGCGACATCACAAAACGCAGGCGATTTTTAAATCCCCTTTTTCGAAGAGTAGCACCAAACGATCTTTTTCCCAACAACACTGAGATGCGCGAAAGCGAAACAGTGAGAGAAAAAAAATATGGAACGCAAAAAGAACAAGAAAAACAAAAATGTCGTCTGCGTAAATTCCGCCACCCTCTCCTCTTGATCTACATGGACAAACTGGACTGATGAAGGGAGCGGCACTCTGAAACAACGGCTGCACAAAAACAGGATTCTTTTTTTTTTTATTTTTTGTAATTAATTCTTGAGATTGCCGGTCTCCGGGCCAATGGGAGGCAGGCGCGAAGATCGTTCTGTCTTTTTATTGGTTACAATTACTTCTGGAGAGGGGTGGAATGGAAAATGAAAGGAGGGGGAGGCTAAAGCGATCGGCTGGGCTCGACATGACGGAGCAATTACGCCATCTCGCGGTGGTTACCATTAGTACAACATTTCCGTCACCTCGCCTCCTGATTTCGCGCCAATACTCCGCCGCCAAGTTGATCGCCAAAAGGAGAAGCAAATAGGGTTGCGGCGGGGAGAATTGCGGGGGAGTGTAAAGAAATGAAAACAAGCTTCAAACATGGAAATTCGTGACAATAGTTTTTTTTTTTTTGTGTGTGATTTTCTTTTTCTTTCGGATGAACTTTTCAGATTTGTTGGAATTTAACAAAATATTATTTCTGTATTTCAAACAGTTTTCCCCTCCATTTTTAAATAAGTAGTCATAATTTTTTTTTCTATTGTAAGATATCTTTCAGTATTTCTCAGAGAAAGAACAAATGAAATAAATTTACATTCTAGACTTAATACACAGATATTGAAGCTAGTTTATTTTAAAGCTTAAATGCAATAAAAGATGCATTTAATTTATGATGACAATTTTTTTAAATTTCACACTTTGTTTTTTGTATCTAAAATAGATACTTTTTATGCAGATAAAAAAATGATTTTGCATATGGACCATGAAAAATAATTCTCAAAAGAAACACATTATGGTGGCATACCTTGAAGTCTGGCATCCCGTAAGTTACATTTAAAAAGCTCTGGAAGTATGCAGTGAGATTGACAATCGTATTTAAAAATTAAATCTAAAAAAATACAGTCGAATCTGTATATAACAAATATTTCTATTCAGCGAACTTTTTCCTGGAACCTTGAACATTTCGCGATGTTCTTCATAAAATAACCTCTCTATAGCGAAGCGCATTTTCTAAATAACGAACTTTTTCTTTTGTAATTCAATTTTTTTTTCTCCCCATTTTTAAAGTATTTCTGAACATTTCAAGTTATTCTCTCATTAACACATTTTATGGTGGTCATAAATCTTGAACGAGTTTTATTAGATCCTAACTCACCGAGAGCAATAGAGTTCTGGACGTTTCATCCAAGAAGTGCAACCTTTGACCCCCAATGTCCAGTTCACTAGAAACATCTTCGATATACCTTTTCACAATAAGTGGAGTTATCCCGTGTTCTAGTTATAAATTAATGTATGTTTAGTATTACTTGTATGCTTTAAAGTAGAAAATGTCTTTAAAATTCATTCATTTTAATATTAAATTATTTTCTTAATGTTGAAAATACAGGGTATTCTTCGACATTCTTTTTCTTGTTTTCCTTACACTTTTTTTTTATGGGTAAGATATATAAAATAAACATATATTAATTTTTAAAAAAAGGTGTGAATGATTACTTTTCTTAATATGCAGCGTTTATGAATTTAAAATTTGTTTTATGTGGTTTATAAAGTATACTAAAAGATGAACCTCTATATAACGAACTTTTTTCCGGGATTTAGCGACTTCGTTATATAGAGGTCCGACTGTGCATTATATTTCTTGAGTCAGCTTCAATTGTGATTTTACGAGCTTAGTTTTTAGTCTCTTACGATAACCTAAGCCCATTCACTGGTGATTCAACTAAGACAGCAATGTTTCATATTAAAAGCAAAAGTCATACACACATCGGATGTGAATGAGTATAAATTTAGGTCGCACTATAAGGCAACACGAGGGCTGTTGGCGACGGACCTCGTCATTTTGAACCACAGTCTAGTGGCGAGGACGACACCTGATACCCCTTCTTCGAACTTACCTACCACACCAACGGGAGGACATTGAGCAGGGGAGAGCAGACTTTTCCAGGGTACGGGCTACTTCTAATTTTTTCAAGGTTTTACGGTCCACCCAGTGTCAGTGGCGTGCACAAGGAGGGTGTGAGAAGGGGTCACGGGTTCGGACCCTCCCTTTTTTTCCTTCCAATTGATTTTAATCCCATGCATAGAGTACGTAAAACGTAATTATTTGTTATTAATAATTTTTATTAATTAATGCTGATTATTTATTAAGTAATTTATTTTTTACTGTTTGTTTGTTTCCGACAGTCCACAAAATCAAAAAATATGTTTGGCTGCATATTGCGGTATGATACGAAAATGGTAGACATTCAACCCTCGATTCCCCCCTCCCCCTTTATGGGAAGAGTGACACCATATTTGATAAAAAAATAATAATAATAAATAAGTATGCGTGCCTCTTCAACTTTTCCAACAAACAAATATGGAAAAGTGAAAAAAATGTCATGGGATTCTTACGCAAAAAGCAAAATTTTAATGCAAGTCTATATGTAGTCGAAATTTAAAAATAATATAACAAATAAGAGACGTAAGTACAAACTTAGGTTTTATTGTTAATAGATTTCAATCATTTAATTCGAAATAAATATTAAATGCTCAGTATTTACTTAATGTGGCTTTTACATTACTACTTTTTTTACCAAGTCATCTATATTAGGATTAGTTCTTACTGATGCAAACAAAATTAGGTTATTATAGCTGCACATCAGCTAGTTTTGTGAGTGATATTTATTTTATTATGCTCATAATAGAAAACATTTATTCACACGAACATGTTTTGATCCAAATTTTGAGATTCTTTGTCTGAGATAACTCCGTTTTTTCAATGGAATTGTAAAAAAAAGGGTTATTCATTACCTTTTCAAATTTAAAAAAAATTTTCAGCAAGTCTTCGCGAGCTACTGTTACAACTCTGTGACACGCATGACGTGGGTTGGCCATCCCAGGTTTAGACAATAAACAACACGCGAACTTTATTTTTAATTCATTTAACTTTTGTTACTTGATCACACTTACGTTAAAGAGTAGGTGTTTTTGAGTTTAATTTTTCACTTTGTTATTTTGATCTTTAATTACAAGTTATTTTCCTTCTCTTTTTTTATTACTGTTTTAGATTGGGTTTATCATCTTGTTTATCAAAAATCACAAAGCATGAAGAAAGTGTTTGAGGTTTGTTCCAAAGTTACTGAAAATATCACAATCTAAAAGAATTAAACTTGAATATCTTAATATCATTCTAATTTAAGGAAGAGAATTTTAACAAGAGATAAATACTGCATGTGTGCATTTGATAACATCATTAAGACCATTTACTTTGATAACTTATTAAATGTAAGTAGCATTGCCACAAAGTTGAATGATCGTTTAGTAACAGGATTTGAAGCAGGTCAAAATCGACTGATTTTTCACTTTTTTTCAAATAGAATCATTAATACACAAAAAAAGAAACCACATTACTTTTTAATGATGTGTGATTCTACCACATCATCATCATTATGTTTGTGTTATAGTATACATTTTAAATCTTTTTTCAAATAAATAATTGCATGCCCATCATTACAATCATTTGTTGTCTATTTCTACAGATACACTAATTTATTCTCTAGTCAGTTTTATATAAGTTGTATACTAATCTTAATTTCCTCCATATTTTTTTAAAAAATGTCTTTCCAGTTATCCTGCTATAATTTTCCCACTCGAATAGAAGCGAACGACCTTTGCACTCGTGAGACTGACTGCGATCTGTCGTCGTGATTTTGTAAATTTAGATAAAGTTTATAAGAAATTTAGATAAGTATTGTTAAAATGTATTCTTTCATTTGCTAGACATCAGCATTTGGAAGTCATATGTTTTGTGTAAGAAACATTTAGGTGAAAAGAATTTAAATTTCAGAAGCAAATTAGTATATAAAAATACTTATACTAAGTTATTATAGCAATGCAATATATATATTAAAAATTGGGTCGAACAAATTCTTCTGGAATTATACGAGTAACGGAAACATCTCCCACAAGATATTACGCTGTATGTTGAGCTAATAGGGATAGTAAAGGAAAAGGAAAATAAACGACAGTCGTTACATGTGTAATAATTGCAATAATGTGTAATGTGCTGCATCTGGCTTCATAATAGATCAGTCAAAAGAAAATTTTGAATAATTTTTTTAAATAAAATACTACTACTATTATTATTTTTATTGAAAAAGTATAAATAAGTATTTATACTGATAAAAGAATTTTTTTCCCTAGCAGCTATTGGAAAAGAAAGATAATAAAAGTCGATGTACGTGCAAGATAGCAATATTCGGCTCTAATCTGCAATGTGGATTAAAATTTAAAATTCAAATACAAATTTTGAATGTTTTTGCATTTTTTTCGGCCCAAACAAGGCTCTAAAATGTGTTTTTTTTAATTTATATATTTTTTAAAAAATAAGTATGCGTTAAGGGGTTAATTCAAAAATATTGAGATTGAAGGCTTAAAAATCAAAATTTAGGGACCCCGCGCATAATTCATAAATTTGCTTAAAAAACAACAGCTTTGGCTAAAAAACATGGATCAATGAAAAGCAGACAACAACTAACGCGTCAAAAACTCACACTCTGAATGCAAAGAGCAACATTCATCAGAAGTAAGTAAACGAAATCCTTGAATGCAAATTTTTAACTGTCAGCTGTGATGACGTAGTTTTTGTGTGCAATATTCCAAACAGAATATTCATGAAGTTTCAACAAGATAAACTTTTCTTCAAGTTTATCTTTGCTAGCAACAGTTGTTACCCGTATGTGTAAGGCAACGCCCTAGACAACAATATACTTTTTCGTGAGAACGTTATTTTCTGTTTAATTCTAATAATCACCCAGATGTTTACATTCCAGTGAAATGTTGTTGGAACGTATTATTAAGTGGAACGAATGGGAGTCTAAGTCACAAAAGGCGAATAATTTGAGTTTCATTATTAAAAGAAAAGAATATTTATTTTCTTTGTAAACTCCAAACCACAATGTTACTTTTTCCAAGTGTGGTCAAGTTCAGCACTGAACTCAAATTACAGAGTAGTTCAGAACATTGAATGATAAAATTTCTAAGAGAATCTGACAATGTTTTTGAAAATGATTCATCTAAGAGTTAAGAGAATTTGAAATAGTTTAAATAATTCTTTAAGATATTTACAGTTAATCGTATTCATATATCACCTAGCAATTCATCGCATTTTTGAAATATAGTATATATTTCGCTTGTAAACAAAGGGTTTGCTAGGAAAGAGACGTATTGCCTGATGTTTCTAAAACATTACTCTGACTAAATAAACTTTGAATATTAAAACTCAATTTAAAGCATGCTGAGAATCTCAATTTAGGTGAAAGAAATTTCCAATTCCTCAAAACAGAAAAAGTTTATATTTAACATCTAAAATTGTTTACATTTATTTGTGACAGTGAAATTATATATTATTAGATGCAAATTCACATTATATGCCTCAAGAGCTAAGAAAAAGTCAAGATACTTAGCAAAAAATTCATGAAATATTTTTTAAAAGAATACTTCATATTTTACAGAAACTCGTTTGAAATCATTTTCTCGAATATTAAATCCCATGGATCCGCTACAATTTTATAAAATATTGACATGTTTTTGAACTTAAAACAAATTCACATAAATTTCAATTATTTTAATGGAATGTTTATAAGCGGATTTAAAATTAAAAAAGGTAATAGAGCTGTAATGGATATCAGAGAAAAAAAACACAAGTAGATTTAAAGCAATCATAAAATTCAAAGTT
Organism: Trichonephila inaurata madagascariensis; assembly: GCA_019973955.1. Lineage (NCBI taxonomy): Eukaryota > Metazoa > Arthropoda > Arachnida > Araneae > Nephilidae > Trichonephila > Trichonephila inaurata. Next base: position 335,531 of record BMAV01013002.1, on the reverse strand, counting down.
TTTCAATGAAAAGTATATATAATGCTAATGGGTATAATTATTAAATAATTATTTAAAACTAAGGCATCGGGGAGGGGGGGGGAGTGTGATACTAGTAATGATATAAAAAAGTGGATACTTCTTTTAAAAATGCAATTAATTTTAAACATAATTATTTATTAGACCTAAAATTAAATTTATAATTTTTAGTACTATAAAAATTTTTTATCGAATATTTTATAATCTACAAATTATTTTGATGTATTTTTCATCATCCATTTCATGGCATCATATGAACAAATTCTACGTTAATATTAATTCATGCATATTCAGTAACTAATAAACGACAAGAAAAAATAATAGTATTTCTCTTACGAGGGAAAAAAAAAGCTGTACCGAAAATCTATTTGAACTGAAGTTGCTTAAACGTATATAGAAATGAATAGGAAAAAGGCACTCGATTTTAAATATCACCCAGAATCTAAAAATGCATTAATAAGATTCACGTTTTTCTACGTCATGGATACACATTTCTAATCCATATTAGTTAAATATATTAATTTATATATTGCTTCATTTATTAACAATATTAATAACTAATAATATGTAACTCTAACTACCAGTTAACTACATAAAACAAACATCACAGACGTTGAGTTAAATAAATTAAATATTTTCATCATAATTCATATATCTTACAAAAATTAATAAATTTTATTACAACTAAATCGGTTATATATATAATTGCAGTAGGAAAACAGATGCGGGAAAAAATTCGGTATTCTAAAAAAAACCCATCAGAATTTAATAATTCATACTAAATACATTCTAAAACAGTATCATCCATCAAACTAATATATAAAAATATATACATTATTTCCATTAAATTAAAATACTAATTAGATTTTGACTATTAAAATGGAAATTAACTTGCAAAGAATTCGTTGAAGATGAATCCATTAACTACACCGCAGCTAAACTATTAATGAATTTTTTAAATCATATATGAAATCGAATTCCCGAATTTTCGATTAAAGTCAAATCGTCTAATTGCGGCAGGAAATAAAGATGAAAACAGCGAGAACACAAAAACATTGTAAAAAGCACATGACACCACCTGCTATCAGATCAGGAAAGGGTCATTTTCCCATTTAATTTACCTCCACTGATACAGGAAGATGGAATAATTGTCCCGCGGAAATCACATGGCTAAACACTTTCGTCATACCATTGCGATATCTTAATAATTAACTTTTCTAGAGAATCACATGCCTGTGTTTAAATTTATTATTAGAGGAAAAATCCATGTTTATTTCGTGCACAATACTAGAGGAACGACCGGACCTGTGTGGCCTTAATGAATGAATGACCATTAACGCGGTACAAATTTGGACAAATTACTGACTACTCGCAGAGAAAAACCTGTCTTTTTTTTTTTAAAGTTTTTAATAAGCAATTGTCAGCGTCTTTATCTAATGAAGTATCTTTAAAAGATCATTAATGGATTTTTGAAGGTGATAAAACTGAATTAAGTATTAAAAATTATATGCATTTGGTAACACTGCTCTTTGTCTTATATTATGTAACAGTTCTTGGGGTGGTAGGTTTTTGAAAGTTTGTCTCATTTTTATGCTAAAATGTAAAAGTTGAATTCGGGGCTGTTTCTCTACGCAGTAGTATCGTTTTAGGCAATCATTCACTTGTTTTGTTGGCAAATATATTAATACTCTATTCATATTTTGACTCAAAATTATAGGATCCTTCACTAACTTTATGTTCTAAATTTCAGTTTTTTTTATAAAAGCTTAAATGTTTGTCATGTCAAAGCAGACAAACATTTAACTATAAATGTTAGAACTGATAAATTATGCATTTGTTAAATACTTCTGAAGTTTATGAACAGAGTGCAATAGATGGGTACATGTATTAAAAATTGCACGAATCCACATAAAATCACAACATTTTTAAATCTATAAATGAGTTCTAAATTCGAATTCTTTACATTCTATTGAAAACTTTAAATGTACAGAATTCATTCAGAATTTCAGAACCCTTAACCCCTTTCCTTTTATCCTCCAATTAAGACTTTGCATTAAAAATTCAAAAGTAAACTTCTCCTATAAGTTATTTAAGTTTAATCCATAACAAAAACAATTTAAAATATGTCATTCTACTCACATTTTCTTTCTCGATATAAGTAAGACATTCATCTAGATAACCAATTCTTCGAAATTATTATTCACCAATGTAAATTTAATATCTTGTCTATTACTTCATCTTCCTTGACTATATAAGAGTACAATTAAAAGCATCATGAGTTCAATATTCTTTTTCACCAGACAGTTGGCGAAGGTATTTTCTTAAAGTCCTGTATATAGCATTTTCATATTCTTGCATTATATATATATATATCTTTCCCCGATTTTATATAACTTAAAGAAATATTTTTCTAAAATATCAATTCATTTTTGATGAATCTACCCCTTTTTTAAGCATGAAATATTTTAGCACAGTTTGTATTATATTTAAATGCCGGATGAATGGTTAACTTTAAATGTTAAAAACAAAAAAAAATATTGAGAATTTCCAAATTTCAATTATGCAATATGCCAAACGGGTATTATGTTCTATAACAATACGAATTCTTACTTATTCTAAGACATTTTTATTCGAAAAAAATTACATGATAATATAAGACTTCTTTTTAACATTGATTGCAAGTTAAAATGTTCTTCCTTTTTCAACTATCCTCAATTATATGAACAGAATCATTTGCTCTTAGAAATGAACTGATTTACAAAAGATATATACTGAAGAATCGAAAGCGAACTTTATATATTCCATTGTTGAGTTACTCTGAGAATTTCCAAGTACATGTTTAATTCGATAAAATATAGAATTTATATCTGTTCATTTGAATGATTATTGTACTTTATTGCACTCTTTCACTGTAGGATTTTGCATTTATTTATTTATATATATATATATATATATTAACTAATTTATATATTTTACTACTATATTAAGTTTTCTGGCTTGAAAAGGTGAAAAGGACTTATAAAATATATTCAACACAGTATATATTAATAAAATTCAAAACTAAAACGAAATAGCTGTTTATTTTGATGATTAAATTGCATTTTTGTTAGTATATTATTCAGAATCATTACTTGTGAGAGTAGATCACAAGTTTCAAAAAAAGGTATTGAAACATCAAAATTTCGGGTGGAATTGATCTATTTTCAATTTCAAGTACTACAAAAGTTAATTTTTAAAGATATCTATGAAAACTGATATAGGTAGAATACATAATAATATGTGTAATTAAAAAAACATTGATTTATTTTGTGATTTTTGTTCATGCATGAACAAAACTGTTCATTAATTACATTCAATAATGAATAACGCGTTTTTGTTTGGAGATAAATTGTACGCCTACAATGTTTACAAAGTAGCTTATACAAATAGTCTTTTCATTAATTATAATAAATCCCATAATTTGTGAGTCTTAATTATGAAGGTTTTAATAAACTACCATTTAAAAAAAAAACATTTAAAGATATGAGTACTTTTTTTTGTCTAAATGACTGAATACATGTTTCTTCCCTTAAAAAGAGATATTCAATAAAACTTAAATTAAATTTATACGCAAAAAATCACAAAGAAAGCAATTATTCTTCTAGCATTGAAGTAAGTCAAAAATATCGAAATCTTCCTTAAGTAAATATTCTCGATTTTGTCAAACCATCATCATTTAGCAGACAGATCAACAAATTAAATTAAATTACAGCAAATTAATGGGACCACCAAACGGAATGAATGGAAAACTTTTACTATTAATAAACCAAATTAATCTCTAATTGTTTTCATAAGCTATGGAAAAATTTATCGTAATTCGTAAGTAATATCATGCAATTCATTAATGGAATTTAAAAAAGGACGCTTTACATAACAGTTTTCTAATGCATAAAAATTACTTGTTTTTTCCCAATTTAGTGAATAGCATAATTGAGTTTTATTACAGCATTTCTCCTTCGAAGAGTTTTCGAGACTATTCTTTAAATACTGATTTCCTTTACAAATTATGGCTTTGCTCAAAGACAATCATTGAGGAACACAGAGAGAAAAAAGTTTTATTTTTTAAAAAGAAAAAAGCAGTGTTAATTGTATAGTGAGGAAACAAGAAGGAAGACTTTATAAGGAAAGATTCTTACTAAAAAAATAATTAAAACAGTGGTAATAAGGTCTAACTTTCAGAAAAAAGATTTTGTTACTTCATAGCCCCCAGTACTACAGAATAGTTATTATCAATGTAATAATTATGAATAATTATTAATGTGAACATACTAACTAGCGTTAATGTGATAAATTTTTATCAATAAGTTTGTACAAAAGTGTTTATACATAAGAGAACGAATAATCAAGTGAATTTTAAAGATCAATTAATATTTAATTCAGAATATTAATTAAAGTGTTTGCATTATTTTATAAATAATAAAATTGGTTCATATAACAGGACTATGTTAAATAATTATTTATAAATATACCAATCTAATTTAAAATTAATTTTGAAAGGAATCTTATCAGCTCATAATAATTGTCCGATGTATTTTCTACATCAAAGAAAAGAAATCCCTTTTAATAACTATAAATATCTCATGATTAAAATAGGAAATGTTATAGATAAATTTTATTATTAAAGATGTGCTGTGCGAAAATATTAACAATTTTAAAATAATAATAATAAACACAATCAGTCAGCATTGTTAGCTTAAAAGTCTTTATTTTCATTCATGCAATAAAATATTATTGCAAAAAACCATTAATATCCAATAAATCTTACTTTAAATTAGGAACAATCATGCATGAACTGATTTAAATATATATTAAATGAAAAGCAAAGATATCTATAACTTAAAACAGAAAAATTACACGATAAGAGTTAAAGAACTGAAAACAGTATGATCAAATTTTTAAAATCAACGATAAATAGATTGAACGAATATTCAAATTAAATAATAAATCGTATGAATTATGCAACAAATTAGGAATAATTGCAAAGTGGAAATGATATGAGTCTATTTTTATAAATCTCCTATTAAAATAAGTCGTTAAAAACAAGGAAAAAATATCAATCTGTTGTTTCTTAAATTAAATCATTAAGTCATTACAGGAATTTTAGCAAAAACATCTAGAAAACTCCTCTCTATCCATGAATTAAATTTAATAACTTTTTACAGCATCTCATTCGTTAGTTTCTTTTTAAACTGAAGGAAATTTAGAACAGATTATAGAATTTGCGTGATAGACTATAACACAGGATTTGAGGCACGGAAGAATGCACTCTAAAACAATACAGTGATCATGAAGAAATGTGAACACAAAAGCAATATATTTATTGGTCAAAAATCTTGTATAAATTTTAAGAACATTTTCAGAATACTTTCGGAGGAAAACATTAAGTTGAATTATATTATTAAAAAGTTTTCTTTGATAAAATTTTATATAATTCAAATATACTGTTTTAGATTTTCAGAATACTTCGAAGAGAGAAAATTGTTACATAGAATTATATCCTAAAAAGTTCTTTTCCCTTTTGAAGATTCCACAATCCATATATAGTATTCAAGTGCAAATTTCCAGGATACTTTCGGGAAAATTGTTAAATAGGATTGTAACAATCGTAGAGCTGAAGTGATCAAGATATTCATCATTAGTGTTTCGAGATTCAAATATGATACCATATAGAAAATAAATATCAGAAAAATGTTCAAAAACTATGTAAATAATAAGCTTATAAAAATGGTTTTGGGGAGCCTTGAATAATTTAGAGAAGCAATTCCAAACAACATGTTAATAATAACATGTTAAAACATTAATTAATAAAATTTAATAATAACATTCAATCATAATATGTTAGCGTTTTATCAGTTCCTTCAGAACATTATGATGCATTCATTATATAAAAGAATTCTTTTCAGTTTTAAAAAGTTTATTGCATTCTATAGTTTTCATTACTTTTCTAAATCTGAAAATCAAACTCTTGATTCGAGTATAAAATGAAAAAAGGAGAGGAAGAGAGGAGAAGAAGTAAAATTTTACTTGAGTTTGTCTCAACAGTGTTTAACAGATGATAAACAACAAATAAAGGCATGTTAAATTTTAACAAAATGTTAAGCCAGGAGCAGGCAAATAACGTCCCAAGCGCCAAATTTTGCCAGAAAAGAGGGTTTTTTTTTCTTTTCTTTTTTTGCGGTGCGCCAAGACAGTCAAAAAACCAAATAGACAGAAAACGTTATCTGTATTTGGGTCAACATATATTTGAGAGTAAAGTCTTTCTCGCATGAAGATCAAAAACGGTAAATATTAATGCAAGTACAACACAACAAGATAACATAAACTTGCAGGCTGTAGTGAGAGTTTAAATAAGCAAATCTCATTCCTTATTTCAAAAAAATTGTAGAAAAAATGTGATACAATACATTTGTCTCATTGAATTGATTCTAAAAGTAAATGTACTTGCTGCTATAGATTTGAAATTTGCACAATAAATAAATTGCCGCTGTTTTATTTAACATATTTATTGATTTGCATTAACTATTGAATGCAATCATTTTTAAAAGGTGCAATTTTCTGGCATCCTCCGCTTCCACAATGTGGCCTTCGAGACAAAGTAATTGCCCACACCCAGGGACAACTTAAGGCATGGGCCAACTGGGCCCTAGCCTAGGGTTTCACTCCCGGTGAGGGCCCCGTTTCATTCTTAATAAGATCATAATCCAGATAATTTTAATGGTCAAATATTATTTCCGTACATATTCTCTGAAAAACATGGAATTTCAAACTGCATGTCAACTGGCAAAAGTGTTAAGACTCTATTATTATGTGATGACAGTTGTCCATATCTAGGCCTGGGCCTAATGCCATCAAAAATCCTTCAACTCATTTAGTCCAAATGTGGTTATCGGTCGGGCAGGTCTGTGCCTAGGTTTTTGAGATTGTGAGTCGTGCACATTTATTTGTTTCAAATTACGGTTTAAACGAATATTTGACAATGCATGCTATATATTGTCTGTCACCCAACCGGTATAGTGGTTAGTGACGCTGACTGCGATGCCGTAGGGACTGGGTTCGAATACCGGAGAAGACATGGATGTTTGTAAATGTATAGTGCCTTTGCGGCATGGGGGTATTCTAAATAGCCATCGAGTCGCATGTCCTCTCGAGTGGTTGGGGGAAGGGGAAGAGAGGTGGGAGGTCCCTGGCCACCCCCAGAGTTTTCTCCCTCAAAATTGGGGTGGAACCGAGTAAAATCGCACTGTTACCTGCATGGTGCTCAAAGCTAAGGCTAACCACAGGCGTAAAAATTCTAGCCCTTAGTCGCGATGAATTTCGCGGGCCTCGATCTGACTTCGTCAGACAGGGTGGCATTAGTCACAACACAACATATATAATCTACTTTTAAAAATCTCAGGTAGGGCCTACTTTTGCATAGGGGCCCCCAGACCCTCGAAAAAGATTTCTCTGGGTCCAGGGCCTCAAAGACTCTTAAGACATCCCTTCTCACACCTGTGTTAAGCAATTGGATACATAACATTTTGCACATATATCATACAATTAAATTGTTTGCTCTATAAAATATTTTAATCTGTTCGAGAAATCTATTTTAAATATACGTATAATGAATTATTCTTTACCTAACTACGCAAAGAGCAAAGAAGGAAGCATATGGTTAGGTGTAGAGCAGAAGCCTATTCAGGTTTGTACATTCATTCAAATGACGTACAATAAACGTTTTCCCTATGCAGAAATCATTGCGCTTTTTAATGATATGTTTTATTTCCTTTCAACAATTGTCAAATGCGCTCGGAAGATATTCGACAATTTCATCAACCCCTGTTTCTCAGGTGACAATTGCAACCGCTCGCTGGAATTTCACCTGAGCTTTGACCCAGTCATGCCAGCATTTCGGATTTCTTTTTTTTCGAACATAAATATCGCGGCTGTGATCTTTATCCTATTGTCTTGCGGCAGAATATGGGCTGTGTTAATGATTCTAAAGGTCTTCGGTTTCAGTCGAGCTCTTGCTTAATGGGTTTTAATTTGGACTCGGATTTGCATTCCTTCGTTTGTTCTGCGAGACTTTTTTCCCCAATGCGTTGAGTTTGCTCAAGTAGAGAAATCAGCCGTAATTGCACAAGAAATCTTTATTTTTTAATCCGAGGCGTCCCATTGTGTCACAGCGGAAGAAATCACTCGGTTGTCATGATTATTGATAGTCGTTGTGTTAAGGCAGAAAAGTAGGGTTCACATTTTCGAATGTTGAAATTGAAATGCTTGCGGTGCGTGCAGTTAATTTGAGTTGTAATAAATTTTCTAAAATTCTGGTTCACTAAATAAACATCCTTGAATTGGAATAATGAAAGTAAAAATTATTCAATAAAAACGAATTTGACAGCCAAAAAAAAAATGAAGTGCAAGATTTTGACAAAAAAAAGTTATAGTCTGGGGGAGATTTCTTCGATCAATTTCTATGAGGTTAGGGATCAAAAACCAGACCAATAAAATGGTAAAATTAAATTGTTGATATATTTTTGCAAACAAACTTTCTTAAAGACTATACATGATGGAAGTGGAATATTAAAAAGGGAGAATATTGAAAGCAAGTTGCTACTAAAATTTAATTGATGTTGTAATGTCTGAAGCTTGAGATATTAACTTCAAAGATTCTATTCCTAAAAATGCTCTAATCCACTGGTCTTCAAACTGTATTCCACGGAACCCTGAGGTTCTGTGAGGCATACCTAAGGTTTCCATCAATAAAAATAAAAATTCTTAAAAGAAAATTATAAATGTGAATGCAAAATAGACTCATATTATGTATGGGGTTGAGACACCTGGAGCCCAAAATTGATGTTATTAATAAATGAATTGCATTAAAATATATTAAAAACTTTTAATAACAAATACAATACTTTTTTAATTCTATTTTTGCATAACGTAGCTATAAAATGTTATAATCTACTTTAAATATTCTATTGAGATGTGTTCTTCTAAGGGTGAAGTGGGGTTCCCTGAAAACCTCATATTGTTCTAGGAGTTCCGTGATTTGAAGATCATTGCTCTAATCGAACTCGAAGCGATTGCAGGTTAATTTATTTTAATTTATTTAGCACTGTAAAGCAACATGAGGGCTACTGGTGACGGACATCTTCATTTTAAACCATGGTCAAGTAACGAAGACTACACTTCACTTGAGTTGAGTGTGTGTCACACCCTGTCCGAACTTCTCCATCACATCAACGGTAGGACCTTAAGCCATATCAGATTTAATGTGTAGAAGCCCCTCTAAGGGTTAGTTCTTTTGTGGTACTAGGTTCCGAACCCACGACTCGTCAAAGCCGGTCCGAGTTCAAGACCATGACCATGACCATTCGGTACCACGGACGATGCGTTTGTAATATAAATATATTACATATAAATTTTGTATAATTTCTATTGAAATTGAAGAATACTTCAACACTAAGAAGTTCTGATTAAACTATCTAGTAGAAGGGTCTGTTAATAAGATGAGTAATGTAAAGTATTACTCATCCACATTATTGAATTAATCCATCCTTTTCTGTAATCCACTCTTTAATCCATTAAAGTAAAAAATTGCCGTTTTTTTAAATATAATTAAAAATTTTAAACATTTTGCCTCTTTAACAAATATACATAGCATAACTTCATATGTGAATTTATTTAAAAAGTGATAATTTTCCTTAACCTTGCATCCGATTATGTGTTTATTTCCTTATAGAGAATTATATACTTTTTCGCATTTAACAAAATATTATGCAGCTTTTTAAAAATAAAGGAAATTTAAACATGCGTGAATTAATATTATAACAATTGTTTAGTTTCAGATATTTAAATATCTTTTTTAATAAATTATACACAATTAAAAGTCCTTAGAGGTAATTTTATGCGTAGAAATTGAGCTTCAAATGTCACACATGATCTTTTTCTAATTTACAATACTTTCCAACATATGAAAGATTATATAATGCAACAAGGATACTATTTTATCCGAAAACAATTATTTTGTGATCCTAATGGAAATATCTTAAATATTTGAAAATTTTTCTTGTGTATATCTATCAGTTACGAAACCGGTAGCACACGCTTAACCAAAAATACTTCTTTTACACAACTCCAGCACAAATATTTGAGTATCTTTTTCTAGGAACAAAGAGCAAAACATCTCTTCAACAAATATTAAACTACACCCTTTCCCCAGACGAACAAATGTTATGAACATTTCTTAAGAAATTTTAGAGGTAGAAGAAGATCAAGAGATTTAGAAAAACTTTATTTAAGTGATAGTCTGAATTTTTTTCAGTTATTTTCATTTTCGCCAGAAAAACAACCCGGAAACTCAATAGCAGAGTATTTTAGAACATGATACATTCAACCCATTTCGATTAATTAGTTGATGTATGATTCATGGTAAAGAGGCTGCAACAACAAAAATTAAATTTTGTTTTGAAAAGAAAAAAAAGACTATCATGTACTGAACAATTGAAAAGAGGGAAAATTTTGATGCTCTAAAATATAGCGGTATTATTTTGAGAGAAGTTTTGTATTCTATATCCCAAACATTTTTAGAACAAATTATAACATATTTACTAACTTTCCGCAAAAGCTTAAATACACTCATATTTCTCATTGAAAACTGGCAACGCTACGTTCTCAAGAAGTAGAAAACAATATTGGCAACATTGTCAAAAAAAAAAAAGATAAAGTTCTAAAACTTGATGTATTTTTATCGAGAGTTTTTTAGATAACATCTCCATCCAAAGTCATCGATATTTCAATTAAATTTTTTATTCGATATTTAAAATATTCGTAGATGAAATGTTTATATATTCCTTTAGTTTTCTACATTATACAATAATTGGAATTTCTTCCAAAAAAATGGCAGTATTCGGTTGTTTAGAAACAGAAGGTACTGTTGGGTGTATTTCCATTCCAAGAAACAGAAAATGTCCAATACTTTTGCGAACTTAAAAATTAAGAAATTTGATTATTTTTTACAATACCCTATAAAAAAACAAATATATTTATATTCTAATTCCGTACATTAACAGAAAAAAATTGATGCATTCTTTTATCTTTCTAAATAGTGTATAAATTCAAATTTCATATTGGAAAATGGCAGCGCTGTGTTGGTAATGTTATCAATAAAAAATAGGAGGAAAAAATCTATAGTTTGGGGTTTCATTTTTAACAAATCTTTTTTTGGCGTCGTTAAGATCCCCATCAAAGGTCAGTGATGTCTCTAAGAAATTTTTATTTAATATTTCAAATATTCATTAGAATAAATAAATAAATAAATAAAAATAAACAAAAATGCATATAAAATCTTAAAGTTTGTACAAAACACAAAAATTGAAACTTCATCCTGAAAAATGGCAACATTGGCCATAGGTTAGGAAACAAAAGTTACTGTAGGGAGAGTTGCCATTTCAAGAAACAGAAAAAGTTCTTTACTTTTGACGTGTTCAAAAGTTAAGAAAATTGATCAATTTTTATATTTCTCTCAATCTAAACATTAACAGAAGAAGTTTTAAAATATTTTTATCTTCCTCAAAGATATAAAAATTCAAATTTCACATACAAAAATGGCAACGCCGTGTTGTCAAAAAGCAGAAGCTCCGATTGGTCTCATTCGTCAATAATCAGGGTGCGTTTTGATGACGGTAGTTTTGATGAAAGCTCAAATATTTCAATCAAAAAACAACCTCTACCTCGAATTCTAGGAAACGTAAATCAAAATAAAAGACTTCGAAACGCTTGATTTAAAATACAGAAGTCAGTCAAGCGTGAAATTTTCATGTTGCACTGATCCTGAATCAGAACGGATAGAAAAATGAGACAATCAAGTTTGGGGTTGGCGAAGAAGTTCTTTCTTTTATTTGGGCACATCAAAAATGCGACATTGGTTGTTGTTGCTATACGTCAATTATTTAGAGGACAACGCCATAACAAAAATGTGGAAAGAATCATTTGCTTTTTTGATTATGGATATTTAGAATAATAATTGAGTAAGCAAGGTGAATGCGCGTGTTATTTATTTATTCTTCTGACATGAGCCAAAATAAAAAGCAACCATTAATTAGACCGAAGAATTTGTAACAAGTTATTTTTGAAACAGAACTGATGATTACATTGTTTTAATAAGCATTGGCATACGTGTATATTTAATTTACATTTATTATATTTTGTAATAATTATTAGACTGTGTTAAAACTTAACAGTTTCTTTCGATTTGTTTTCTAAAATGTAACTCTATATCATCTTTAATTTACAAGAACTAAATTATTTTAGGGGGAGGGGTATTAGAGTCATCCCGAAAAAAAATTCTTTTCTATATTTTTCAAGAAACTTATAACAGAAATGTCGTTTTTGTTAAAAGAAATAAAAATTAGGTTTAAAAAAGAATGATGAAATAACTGAAGATACCGGCAGTACACCAGGAACAGTTGCAAGAAAAGCTTTGGCATAGGTATACATTTAATTTATAGTTTTTATATTTTATAATGATTATAAGACTGTTAAAACTTTAAAGTTTCTTTCGGTCAGTTTTGTATTTAAATTTAACTCCATATCATCTTTAATTTGCAAGATGAACTAAATTATTTTCGAGAAAAAAAGTATATGGTAATTTCATAACAAAGGCGATTTATTTAAATATTAGTCATTCATAATTTCTTTTTCCTATATTCCTCAAAAATTTATAATAATGATGTTGTTTTTGTTGAAAGAAATAAAAATCAGATTTGAAAAAATGATGAAATAACTGAAGATGCATTTTGATTGCAAAAAGAACAGTTTTATGTTTTATATTTTAAAACTCAAACCAATTATATACGTTTAAAGATGAGTAAAGTATGTCAAAAACTAACCACATTCTTTTAGTTATATCTTCAAATACCAATCACAAAATAATAAGACAGTTTATCTCGCTTCTTTAAAGTAAAAAAAGCAGCGTTTATAAATCATTTTCCTGAGACACAAATCAAATTGCTTGATAGAAAAAGGGTATTTTCCCCACGGGGAATGTTCCTGTTTACAAAAGGTGACCGAAAAAAAATAAAATAAGAGACAGTAGAAATTTATTAAATATTAGAAAATAAGTACACTCAATAAAATTATTTTTCTTTAAGTTTCGCATTAAACGCTGAAAAAATTGAATCAGCTCTTTTTTCATAAATAAATGGAAATACTATCATAAAAGCAATATTGCGAGAAAATTCAGCCAAGAATTTAACTCAAAATAATAATTATGCAATATCAATTAATTTTTTTCCCCTGAAAAAGTATAAATAATATAGTGGACTTTATTACGTGCACACCCGACAATTGTAAAAAACGAATAAATTGGGAAAACACCACTCACTATAATAAAAACCTAACCATTACTAGCAATGAAATAATCCCAATCTGAACCTGGCGAACCAGTTATTCCATAAAACTAAACAAATAACTCGTGCAAAATCTGGTTATAAGTTTATCTCTGAATTCCCCATAGAGCACAATGACAATGTGGCCACGCTGCGCCATCTACCGGCAGTGGTACAATATACCACGAGAACTGTCAATAGATACACCTGTCAACGCGTTCCCGGTCTAATAGGTGGGTGGTTCAACCTGGCTATCGACGCCAATAATGCCTTCTGGGAAACAGAAAACAACTTCAGACAGGTAAAAGACCTCGAGAAATTAAGTAGTTAAAAAGAAATGTTGTGGTATGAATCATAACACATAACGTAATCGTTAAAAAGTATTGTAAAAACAGTGAATGCAAAAAGAGGATGGGAATAAACTATAAAGAAACTTTTTTATATAATAATGGTTAACAATATAAATTGTTGGCAATAATGACATATTACAGTGGATATTACAATACCTAATCTCTCTTCAGAATTTTCGTATTTTCCTTCAAAGCAATTAAATATTTTGGGAAATAGGATTCAATTAAGAAATACTTAAGTATGGAGAAGTACAATTGAAATGTTTTGTGTAGACATGAATAACTTTTCGAAATGAATATCTTCATTATTCTAAGTATCATCAAAGACGAAAGTTGAAAAAAAAATCATTATTTTAAAAACTTTTAACTACAGAAAACAATGCATTTTCTTAATATGTATATTGCAATAAGAAGGTGTTTCTGTATTATAATGAATTGATACACAAATTTTGATACGGCATTAAAAATCATCTTGTTTTCCAATTTTTTTTTTTTAACCTCATTTGAAATATTGAAAATTAGTTAAGAAACAAAGCGGAAGAATATTTTAGAGCCAAAATTTGTTAACTTTAATTAATAGGAATAATTTTCATCAAAGTTTCAGGAAATAAAGATATCGACGAGTGATTCTTGTAAATATATATATATATATATATATATATATATATATATATATATATATATATATATATATATATATCCTTACATATTCAAAGCTAAATTAAATGTATTGCTGAGCATATGGTTGCTTTCATTTTCGAAAAAAGAGACAACAGCAAATCAACATTTCTTCTTTTCCATTTGAAGTAAGAAACTCTTTGCCTACAATTCTTAAAGAATATACAGGAAAATGTAGTTTATTTATTTATTTTTTAATGTTGAAAGACAAAAATAACGAAATCGGAAAGTAAGTATAAATCAGTACGTTTAAATTGTGAAATAAGTTTAATGTTAACCACTCTTTGTAGAGTTATTAAAAAGAGTTCAAAATATAATGATCCGTTTATTTTAACGCAAAACAAACCTCACAAGTTTGAGAAGCAAATGTAAATTAGAAAACAAATTCAAAATTACGATTAAATACAGGAAATTTAAATAATTTATAGATGTTCTTTTTTTAAAAAAATTATTTAATTTTTTAAATGGGATCTTTAAGAAAACCATTTCGAAGATTGAAGAAATGGAGAAATAAATTTCTATAATTATATCATAAATTCATACAAAAGGAATTATTAACGTGTTCGAGAATGAATGCCTATCTCCAACCAGAAAACACATGATTACTCGGTTTGTGTTAGCTTTCAATCAATTTCAGAACTGAATTTTAAAGTCAATTGCTTTCAATCCATTTTATAAGCAAAACATTTTTAAATAATTTGAAAGCAAATTAATACTTTAACTTAAAAACAAAGATTTTGTCTGAGAAATAATTGATATAAATAATGAAATTCGGGCTTAATATCTACGGGATATAGAACAAGTCATGTGTAAAACGAGTAGTAATAGTTTTTGAAACATCGCCATTATCGATATCTAGAACATCGTCAAGTGCATTTGAATGGTTCCTATTTAAATTTAAAAGGCTCGAATATTTCCATTAAGGAGGAGATTTATTGAAAATTTTTTGATATTTACCACAATGTCGAAATAATGATTGTTTGTTTGAGATGTCATTGTCAGTTAAAATTACATTATTCAACAAACATAATATTTTGTTACTAAATTATTTACACTTTTTCCAGAATAAATTATTTCTTCCTTAATTACATTTTGCTACAGAAATTTACAATACCTTACAGCTACAATTAGAAAAATTAAAATTATTTATTAAAGGAACGATATTTTCATGACTTCTATCATTGAGTCTCACGTCATAGTGTTGAGATAGTATGAATGGTTGTGGACATATACGTTTTAAGATCACTTACAAATTTAACGTTGACTAACGATTCATAACTGTGCATTTCTTAATATTTATAACATTTATTAATAAATACAATTCTTAATCAGACTATAGATATTTCGATAGGAAGATGTTTTTCGCGTTAAGAAGATAAAGATTATTCTTTAGTGGGAAATTCTACAGAATATTTGAGATTCTGAAATATTGAAAAAGGAAATTATTTAATTCTATATAAATGTACCATTCACAGATTAGTACAGTTTGCTATAATAATAATAATAAAAAAAAATACTGAGATAACATCTATTAATAATTATTTAGACCATTAGAACAAAGGCAAATTTCTTCTTTATTTAGTAAGTGGACATCTAATTTAATGTTCAAGAAGTTATTCTTCAGATGAAAAACAAAAATTTTGGAGTTTTAATGATAATTGCATGTTCCTTTACTGAAATTAAGATGTCGAAGCTTCTCTTTTCTCTAAAAAATGTTCAATGAATGGATATCAAATAATAAAATAAGTATTTTCTGCTAATTTTTAATCAAATATTGTTTTGTCAACAAAATCGGAGTTATATTTTTAAAAACAGATGCAAATTTTATAGTCAGCTGTTGATGTTTTAAAGTGTTACCATGGGAACAATATTTGTATGTATCATTTTAAAATATAAACGAGGGATTGCGCTTAAGTTCTAATGTGTTTCGTTGATATAAAATATACCATAACTTTAATCGAAGAGAATTAGTGAAAAGCTACATTTTGAATTTTAATGAAATTCATTTGTATCTTATACATTCCGATGCGCACAACACCAATCGACATATTATAGCAAAAATGAGCAAAAAAAAAAAAAAAAAGAAGAGGTAGCAAGGTTTTGTTTATAAAAACTATACTTTAAATCAGTTGCTATTGGGTAAAAATCGTATCAGTTATTGATTATGTCAAAAACGATATCCGAAAATTTAAAAATTAAACATGGATATCTTTTATTCAAAGTTCTTTTCAAGTGATATAGTCTCATTTCAGAATTGTTCCCTCTTCCTATCCATACATACCATTCTATCGTACAGTTCTATAACTGCTAATGCAGTTAAATATGTTCATAATTTTCAAATTTCGAAACAGTTGCATTTGTAGCAATATATTAACAAGAATAAAAAACTGTAAAACCTCAAGCCCCTCAGTGATATCTTGTAAGCGAACTGAAAAAATAGGACACCGATCACAATAAGAAGCACAACTTCCTTCATCTGTTGGTCCTCTAATACTCCCCCCCTCTTATAAACACCCCGACTTTTTCTTCTACCGTTATAGTACATCTCGTATATCTAAATTGACATCTTAAAAAAACACGTATCGTCTTTTTTTCTTCAGATTGATTCAAATGATTTTAATATCTTTAGCTAGACAACATTTTTTTTACTTTTGTCTTTTTTCGATATAGTAGTGATTATATATTTCCATATGCATTCGTTGTCAATTCTACATTGTTATATGTATATAGCACCTTTATACCGCGAATATAATCGTATCTAACGTATCTATTTGCTAGTGGTGCAATCAGTGGAGTAATTCGATGTGTGATTAATTATTAATACTATTATTTTTCTCCTAAGTTAGTATTTTGATTATTTGATAGATATTTCTGAAGAAGAAAAGAGGAAAAAAGCATTAATTTGTCATGTTTCTATTAAAATTGTTTACATATTTTTTATAAGATATTGATACGAATCAGAATTACTAACACAGGGAAATTATTTTCAAGGCACATAACATTTAAATACTATGCGACAAACTTTTGAATACTTGGGAAATTTGTTTTAAAAAGAACAGTTGGTAATGGTAAAAATATTTTTTTAAAAAACATTTAAATGTATCAATAACAAATGAAAGGATGATTCGCTCTTGATTTATCAGTAACAAATTTTAAAAAAACAACTCAAAGCTTATTTTTAAAAAACAATTGGTAGGTTAAGAATGTGATTTCTAAACAAAAATATTTAGAACAATATTTAAAACAAATAATCAATGTTCCAATACATAAAACG
The DNA here is from genome assembly GCA_019973955.1 of Trichonephila inaurata madagascariensis. NCBI lineage: Eukaryota > Metazoa > Arthropoda > Arachnida > Araneae > Nephilidae > Trichonephila > Trichonephila inaurata. The sequence goes on along the minus strand of BMAV01013002.1, from coordinate 317,802 downwards.
TTAAAAAAAATGTAAATAATTTTTTAAAAACTTTATTTTTGATTTAAAAGTGGATATAGAATGTCTATTGTTTGGATGCAAATAACAATTGAGAGTTGTTTTTAGAATGACTTTAAAAAAATAATTGAAATATTTAACTGAACTGATTAGTAGTTCGTTTATAATAGATAAAAAAAAAAGATGTATAAGCATAAACAATGAAATGCATAAGCATAAAAAATAAAAACATGCATCGTTGCTGGCATCTTTATCTCTTTCTTTAAAATATTAAATTTAAATAAAGTTAATTTTAAAATTTTAAAATTATTTTAAATTTGTTTAAAATTTTAAAAACTGCAAAACTTTCGTAATTGTTGATTGGAAAAAATGTCAACAAAAAATATTCTAACAACTAACTCATTGCAAACTGTTTTAAATTATACTTTAAACAAAAAAAATTGCAGATTGTTTAGCACATGTTCTTCACAGGAATTCGAAAAGAACCAAAAACAAAAAACGTTGAAATTTTTTTTAAAGTTTTGGTACCTGACAACAAACATCCAAAATGGATCGATTTTCTAAAAAATAAGTTTTACTAAAAAAAAATGAATTCCATTTTTTAAAAGAAGGAAAACGCTAAAAACACATCAGCACACCGAAATTAAACAACACCAGTTGGTAATCCGTTTAAACATTCACACACCACGCCACTGATCGCACGTACTACTACAAGTAAACAATAAGCAAACATATCCTACCGGAAATCCAGTCAGTGTCATCCACATACATATCCCACGTCGGGGGGTGATAAACAGTTTCCAGTAACAGTTTAGGAAGAAAAGAAGGAGGCAAAAAGGGAGAAAAAAATCGAACACAGGAAGAAAAAATATTAATAATTCTCCAATGTTCCAGCAAAGGACACAGGTAATTCAGAGGTATAAATATCGCTTCTTTATGTGTTATTTTCGTAAATCACCACAAGTCACGATAATTTTTGTAGCAGCAGAGGTCACAGCTGGACCTCTTCTCTCGGCTGCGAGAGCTGAACTGAGGGTGCGAGAGACGCGGAAGAGTGATACAGAGGAGCAAGATCGCATGTTGTGGATAAGCACCGCCATCTATTGTTCTCTGCGCGCATTTTTGAAAGAGCGGCGTCGTGTCGAGAGTTAGAAAAAATGGTGGCGTTTTTCGACGCGGCGGGATCGGGTGTCCGTCGCGGGAATCGAGTGGGACGGAGTCGGGGCGGATGGTGTGAAGTTTTCGGGCAAGAGAGAGACGGAGTAGGCTTAGGAATTTGGCGCGCGCTAGTTAAAATTAAGAGGATGTTTTTGAGTCGTTTTTCCGTTAATAGATGGAGAAGAAATATTTTCGGGGTTGGAGAAGAATTGGAGGAAATTTTTATTTCTCGTAATAGGAATTATTAATATTATAATAGAAAATTTAATAAATGAAAATATTTAAAAAAAAAAGTTTATTATTATTTTAAAGGGAATTTCTATTGGAAAAACGAAACACTTAAAATTTTGCGTTTTAGAAAAGCAAAATGTGAATTTTTCAAAATTCATTAGTATTACGATATATTTATTTAAAGTGATATTTTTACCAGGAAACTTACACTTTAAATTAATAATAAATACAATAAATAAATTTTCATTTTAGCATTCAAGAGAAAAAAAACCTCTCTTTCTAGGCATTACATATCAACTTAACATAGAAAAAGAAGATAAATATGAGAATAATTGTTAATTTAATTTAATGAGGCATTAAGTGATGTGAAATGAATTTTCTAAAAGAAATAATAAATAAAAAGAGAGAGAAATTCTTCGTCGAAATTTCTTGTTTAGAAAATGCTTAAATTTACGAATTTTTTTTCAATGCTTATTTTTAGCTACAAACTTTTATTTCCTTTTAAATAAATGTTTTCTTAAGTATAAATAGTTTAAAAAACATATAAAACAGTGAAAAAAGCTTTCAACAAATAAAACAAAATAAAATGAATAAATAGAATTTAAAAAAAGTATCAAAGTTCTCAAACAAAATAAGTAAAAAATTTTAAAAATTCCTTTTTTTATTTAATAGAAGGGGAGGGGGGGGAGCAAATGTCACTTTCAGAAACTAAAATATTGTGATGAAAGATAATTTATTTAATTCATTGTAATTTAAGTTTCTCAAAGATTTTCACAAGATCGCCTTGAGCTATTGTTATTCAAATCCAGTTATATAGAAAACGAAAATTTTTTCCCAAATTTCATGAATTAAAATAATTGTAATAAGTCGAAATGCGTGATTTTCTAAGTTTATACTTATATTTGTGTGAAAAAAAATATTTTCGACTTTCTGAAAAAATTGAACGAATATAATTACCGATAAAAGTGGTGTATATGAATATAACAGTATTTCAAGTTTGTGATTCTCACCAGAAATGTTTTGTGTTTTCACTGGGATTTTTCAAATAATAATCAAATTTCAATAACATTTAAAAAAGGCAGCAAAAGTTTTCATTAATTTTCAGAAGTAGTTCGTTTGAACAATTTAAATACAGTACTAAAAACGAATGTTTCAATGAAAATATTTTTTGTTAAGTAATATAATTTAATTAATTTTTAAATTTTTAGAAAAAAATAAATAAGTATTATCTAACTCAAAAAATTAAAGGTTAGTTGAATTCTAAAATAATTTTATTAATAAGAAATTAATATTTAGGAGAAAAAGCACAATTTTCAATTAAAAACGCATACAAATAGACTTTTATGCATAATAGCTAAGCAAATTTTATGAAAGAAGTTACACTTATTTTTTTAAAATAACTTTTTTACATTAATTTAAACATATATATATTTAAAATTGCCATTTACAAGGTATATCTGAAAATAATAACTTATGAATGCACTATTACTTTTAAAAAGTGAAAGGTATTTTGAACGCTTAATCACATTTTAAACATCGAAAGTTCTTATAATTGTATTTCACTCTGTAATATTTCATTTCTTTCTTTCTTTCTTTTTTTTTTTTGTTATTTTTAAGTATTTCATTATAGAATAATTTGCTCCAACTTGCATAAAAAATAAATTCCTGAGATTAATCAAAACCTTTAGCGAAATTGTTTATTAAAGTTCCTTTTAAGAAACTTCAGATATCTTTTTAAAAATTTCTCGGCAAAATGATGATTTGAAATTCTATAAGAATATGAATACAATTAAATAGATTAAATTTATTGAAATATTAAAATATTTCTATAATAAATTATATATAATGAGTAACTGGGTCTCTTTTTTAATTATATTTCATTTTGATATTTTTCCTAATTTACCTTGAATAGTATATTCGTTATTAACCATGCATTATAATTCAAATTTTAAATGTGTTTTAAATGCTGTATTCATTTCAAAATGATAGCATTTTTGAAAAATGTGGAAGTTTATCTTAAGATTTTGCTTTCTGATGGAAAGAGGAAATCAAAAAATATACATAAATTTTAAAGTAATAATGTAATAAAAATACAATATAATATTATTTGAATAAAAAAAAATTACATTAAAATATATTAGAAAAGTAAATATCACAACAGAATAGGCTTAACTGCATAGAAAAGTTCAAAGACATTTAAGTTTTTCCAATTCTCATTTAAAACTAACATGGTTTGTAAATTTTGCTACTTTTTGGATACAGCTCCATAAATTGTAGTAATTTGGTGTTCGTGCTCCTTTAAAGGAAAGTGCTACTATGTAAAATAGTTTTGCAGAATATATTTTAAGATTAAGAATAAACTGACATATTTTAAGCAAATTTTAGATTACATTAGCTAAGCTATTATTATTTATTGAATTCTTGCACTGCTTAATTTAATATTTTCGTCCTTTTTTGACTGAAATACAATCCTACCAAAATAGAATAGTTTTTTGCTATTTTCTCTGAAATTATTAACAAATATAGAGTCTTTATTACATACATTTCTGTACAGTATTTCGTGTAAGCAAAAATGTAGTTTCTAAGGTAAAATTTCATTTAATTTCAATAGAGAAAATATTGTGTTACGTTGACAGCAGTTTTTGAGTATACAAATTGTAGTAATTTGATACGACTTGTAAAAAGTTTACCTACTTAAAATTATTTTTCTAATAATAAAGTTTAAAAAATGCGATGCAAAATTCATTAAAAAAGTAACAATATCTTTCACTCATCGTCCTTAATTTTTAATCGACATCAAATGCTTTAATATTATAAAATAACAAAAATTTAAATTACTACTCTGTTACAGAAAAATAATCTTTCAGAAGAAATTTAAAACTTTAAATGAACTTTTATCCAGAGTATAATATTATATACTTACTAAAGATAGATTAGATTTACAGTAACTGAATTCAAGTAAAAGCAATATTAAATACAGATACAAATGAAATATTTCATTTTTCCCTTCATATTTATTCGTATGAGTATTTAAATTTGGAACATTATTGATATAACTCAAACATAAGGCATATTTTTAATCGGATAGCGACTAAAATAACATTAGAATAATTAATAATAAACTATTAGAAAACACAACACATTTTATAAAACTGGGAAATTAAAAAAGTCAGTTTTCGGAAACTTTTCAGAAACTTTTCTAGATGCAACATTGATTAAAAAAAATTGAAATTACTTCATTAGTTTATTAGCATTGTTATTCCAAAACTAACTGCATTATGTTATAACTGCTAGTTAATAAAATTCATACAAAAATATCAAGGTATTAATAAGAATCAAAATACCAGTGAATAATAAGAAAAATAGGAAATAAATTAGGAAATAAAATTTAAAAACTGAACTGTTGTGTGGTTTCAAACTCAAACAGTTACGATATTCTATTAATAGCAGTTAGAATTATAATGTAAAATTCCAATACAGCAAATCATTAATGCAAACTATGTGTAGTATTATGCAGCATAAAAAAAAAGAAAATTATTAAATAAGTATTGCAAAATATGCATGCAACCGTACAGATTAATGACATGGACCAATACATAATGGTTATGAAAAGCATGAAATAACTTTGCAAGAAAGCTATCCATAAATCATGACTAATTTAAGCACAATATAATAAGAATATAAATGAAATTCTGATAATGTAGTTATTAACAGAGTCAAAAAGAAACACAAAGTCGGGGAAAAAACTTACTTTAATAAATAGAGCTGGATTGCTAGTAAAAATCTGAAAATTCAAACACATACTGAGAGGTATGTTTACGGTGTATACATAAATGTATACAAAATATGATGACAAGAACTTCCATAAATGTAAGCATATAATGCAAAAACTTCCGAAAAATGTTAATAAATGATAAATATAAGAGCTATTGTAAGTTTTTGCAACATCACAATAAAATGTTAATAACATTAACACGTGCAAAAAGTTGAAATATCTATGCATTTAAAAAGAATACAAAATTCTTCAAATTCAAATGCTAAATAAATGCATAAAAATCCATAAAAACAGTTACACAACTCTTCACCAGACATTAACCAATGTTCACCGAATCACTGGTTTTTTTGCAAAACAGGCTACAAATCACAACAAATCGATCTACAACAAAACCAATTTTCAAGGTGAAATACTACAACCAAAGCACCACAAAATCGAGACCAGTACACCTCTATCGAATTTCAAGGCAACAGAAATATACGGAAGCACGAATGCCACGTGTCAGTCCCTGTAAGTCGCCTCTGCATATGAGGGATAGTGGGGCTACCCTCCTAAAAATCGACCTACTGCACTCCAAACAGGAGCCCCAACCCCACCACAAAAAAAATCTTTTGTCAGTGAGGTGCAGAAAGGGACACACACAACATTGAAATTTTTTTCCGGCCCATCTAGGAAATCTGTTACGACCTTGAAAAAAATACAGGAACCTTGGTAAAGCACCAAACTTCCGCTATCTAGCCTGATGCTGATTTGTACCTATCATGGTGGCGTTTTGAAAATCACCCGCTAGATGCGATTTAACAAATTGGAAGCGAGAGAGGCCACATATTTTCTGCTTTTTTTTTTTATCTGCTGGTGATTTTTATCAATGCTTGAGATCACTGTAGAAGTAGCAAATAAAACACGGGAAGCGTAACTCATCAAATTCGAATACTTCTGTGACAACCTTGTCTGGAGGAGGTGTTTGCGTCAATAATTTATGTTGTATAGGTGGGTGATTATTATTTTTTTTAATAAATAAGGTGGCATCTCCTTGGGAATGTCAAGGTGCAACCAATTTACCGTGAATTCAGTTCGGGTCTTGGAATAAGCCTTTATAAGCACTGTAAATTATTATTTCCATATTTAGCAGAAAGCATTGTGTTTTTAAAAAAATATGTACTTCAAAACTGATTAGTTTCCTTAGAAAATTTTAGGTTAAACAAGATAATTTTAAAACTACGTATATGTATGTATATATATTTCACCTACATTTCTTAATATGTATTTTATAAAGATATATGCCCTTTTGTTAATGTATATAATTATTATAAAGTACTATAGTGATATTTATTTTTTTTAGTAAAAGATAATTCATTTCTCTGATTTCGTGTTAAAACCGAAAACCTTATATCGCAAATTCTTACTTACTTAATTTCTACAAATAATACATAGATTTATATGGAATGCTTATTATAAATTGGCAAGTTTATAATTATGTTAGGGACGTGTAACTCTCAAGAAGTTGAGGGAGGGAATGAATGTTAACGTCGCACTGTTCAGCTACTCGCTGACTTTTCTGAAGAGAAATTTTAATAAAGCTTAATTTATAAAAAAATGTGTTATCGATTGAAATTAATGTATTAAAATTAATTTGTTTATTGTATCAAATGACAAGGAATCATATTAAATGAAAGTCGTTTCGACATGTAGTAGCACATAATAGATTCAATATCGAGCATATTTTTGAAAAATCATCAAGCATCTCAGAAATAAAGTCGCACTAATATATTAAATAAAAAATATAATTAACTATTATTAATTAAAAATTGTACTTGAATTGTACTCGTTCCTTGTTTTTATTGATAACAGAATAAATTTTTAAGGATTCAGATAAGCAAGTAAATGTAAAATTTAAGATGATTAATTTTATAATTAAGTGCATTTTAAAGCCAATGACGGTTTTGTATACCAATATTCATAGATCAATTAACTTTGAATTGAAGACGAATGTTAGAATAATTAAACAAAAAATTTTAATATTTGCTATGTAGCATATGAAAAAAGAATTACTTGAAAATTTTTTCGCTCCATCAACTAACACCATAATATTTTTTTTGAATTTTAAATAAAAAAAACAGAAAGTAAAACTCTGAATGATATAAAATACTATGCGTGAACTATATGTTTAAGCTCTTTATTAATTTAAGTTCTGCACTCCTCTCTCTATATTCCTTGATTATTTATTGATTTTTTTTATATTACAGAAAATTAATCGTTTTTAGTTTTTTTTTTATAAAATTAATTGATATCTTAAAATTTTAAAAAATACGGTATCCAAAATTTATTTTCTAACTTAACTATTTGTCTGAAATTTGTATAAATATACGCAATTTAGAATAAAATTTGTTGCGTTGATTTCTTTCTATAATTGTGGGCATGTTTTTCCTTGAAAAAACCTCTTATTTAAACGTTCCTTCCTGTGCAAATGTGTCACCTTTTATTCTATTGGTGAGATGTTTATAAATTCATTTAAATTAATATGATGACTTAGATAGGCAAATTGATGCTCTCTTACATTGTAAGGAATGAGCTGCAATAAACTATACATTTTTTTCAATTCCTACTATTAGGCTCACGCTCTCTATATATTTATTTATCATGGTGGAATTTTCAATCGTTAATAAAATACATTTTAAAGCACTCAATTGGGCTGAAATTTTATACACATGATTATTTTGGATGACAATACAGTAATTTAATTAGAATTAATAAAAATCAATTGATTAAAACTAATTATTTAAAGAATTACAAATACGCAGCCACGTTGGCATCATTTTTGGCGACTTGTGTCAAAACTTGAAAAGGTGTTTTTTTTCACATTTTAAAGCGCTTATTTGAGCTGAAATTTTCTACACACTATTGTTTTGGGTAAAAATACGATTATTTAATTATAATTAATTAAAATTAATTGCCTGAAACTAATTATTTAAAGAATTACAGATACAGCCATGTTGGCTTCATTTTTAGCATCTTGGGTCAAGACTTTAAAAGAACTTTTTTCACACGTTTTAAAGCATTCAGTTGAACTGAAACTTTTTATACACGATTGTTTTGGATGACAATACGATACTTTAATTATAATTAATAAAAATTAATTACCACTTAATGTTGTGATTCTGTAATATGTAAATTCATATTTATATTAATTGTAACAATTTAATAAAAAGTAACTAAAATGAAATTTTTCTTTGTTGATCTAAGTAGGAATTGACTTAATTTTTTTTATATTACTTGTTTATATAAAACAAACTTATGTATAGAAATATAATGCGACACTTTTCCAATTTAAATTCAAATTGTATACGGAATTTCCCTCTGTTCACTGGAATGTTTCTATTTTATTTATAAATCCTTTTTTCCTAATTTAGCAGTGGAACACTTGTTGATTTAGTTATGCAATTTTAAAATTGTTATAAAATAAAGCTTGTGATGGTTAGTATACGTTTTTAATAATACGTTTATATTATTTATAAATAAAATATTAAAAACGTATAGAAATCATCACAAGCTTAATTTTAACACAAATTTAAAATTGCATAACTACCTTAAAATCCAGCGTTTAAGGCGCACTTTGAACACAAAAAAATATGATAGAAATTTACGGGTGCATGGTTATACGTCGGGTATGAAAACGATATCTTTAAAAATAACAAAAGAGATGAGAATAAAAAAATTTTTGACTTTTACTTGTATCCAAATACTGTCTGTTTATTTAAAAGAAATGACTTGCCTTATGAACTAAAAGAGTTGCAGTTCTAGAAGAAAACTATCTTATATCAAAAGTCTGGGACAATACCTCGAATAAATGACTTCAAAACATTAGGGCAATGTATACTAATATTTCAGATTTTAACGTAGAAAAGGGGGTGCCTTAAACGACGAATATTCTTAAAATTATAAAAAAAAAAAAATAAGCTTGAAAGTATAGGTGCGCGTTATACACTGGATTTTATGGTAAATAAAAAAGGTTTCCACTGCTAAATTATGAAAAAATATTTATTCTTTAGAAAAAATTGCCTGCATGTAAATAATTTTGCATTTAGTGTACTCTATTTATTAAATCCAGATTCAAATTAAGCAGCATTATTAAATATTATTTTTTCGAGCAAAATTAGATAATTCTGATGGATTTCTCTTGAAAATGACAAAATTATTTCATAAAAACAGCTAAAAAGCCTTGTGTCTACTGCTTCGCTCAACACTAAATTTTAAAACTAAAGGACGAAATCAAATGGAGGCGGCTCTAAAGTATAGGTAAATGCCGTTAAAACTGTCTTTCGACTGCCATTATTTTTCAAATTTCTCATTTCTGACGGCGTTCTTCATTATGAAGGACAAAGCTGCAATAAAATTTACGGTGAAGGACATCAGGATCAACGGAAGCCGTAAACCACAGCCTTTAGTTGAGATAGGTTGGGTTCGCCTAGTAATTTCAACTCATCCGTTTCGAATAAAAAAAGTTGATTAGAAAGGATGTTCGTGTCAATTTATACCTTTTCTGATTTTTTTTTTCTTTTTTAAAAATTCTGTTTTAACGATAATTTTAATACGTAGCAAAGTGCGAAGTCGATATCATAACATATTTATGTGCATGAAATTGGTTTTTAAATTGTACTTTAGCTATCTGATTATGCATTTGTTAATGAATGTCCATAGGATTGATTTTAAGAAAAAAATTGTTACATTTTTATACCACAACGTTTATTATTTTTCAGCTACTTAAAAAAAAACAAAAAAACATTGGTTAATTTTTAAAAATTTGAAAATAAGGGGGTATTTCACGGTGATTAATACAAAACACAGATGCACTTTTTGCTGTAATTTTTTGTTTTAACTCTTAAAAAATGGTTAAAAAATAATTTTGTTCTTAAAATTACATATTTTAATGGACTTTTTAGCGCGATATTTTTAAAAAATTATAATGCTTTTTTTTTTAAAAAAAAATTATATCATGTTTAACAATGTAACAGATTCAAAGAAATATATTAATCATATATAACAAAATTTAAAAAAATTCATTTTCAGTGTTAAAGGCGCACATTACCACATAAAGAATATAGCTTCACTTTTTTTTATTATGCAACATTTTGAGCAATATTACATAAATATTAAATATTTTATAATAATTTTAATTATCAAGCAATACATTACACAGATATATGCATCGAAAGTACACAATTAAAGCAAAATAAATGGTAACATTACAATGGCCTCAATATTATGCAAAATGCGTGTAAATATAATTCATATACAGGTCAGACCTCCATTTTAAGAACTCTCTATTTTGCGAATATCTTTATTTTACGAACATTTTCCTGAAACTAAGAACACGTCATATGTATTGAAAATAAATCTCTATTTAACGAATTTTCGAAATAACGAACTCTTTTTCGGATTTAGCGACTTCGTTAAATAAAGGTTCAACTGTAATAAATTTAACGTATACTTAAATCGATGATTTTTTTATTCATTTCAATTTGTAATTATAATTTTAAAACTGTATTTTTATCATTTAGAAACTCTCTGATATCTAAATATAGCGTATTGCTCGACATCTAATAACAAATATCAACAGAATGCCCCTATCCAACCTGAAAAACAGATTTCATCTCATTCTAAAATCTTTTTAATGATTGATTGTTTTTTAGGTCAAACTTCAAAGCAACACTACGGCTATTAGCGACTGCAATTTTAAATCTATGTCAAATCATGAGGAAGACACCTGAACTGGTATTCCACTCTCCAAACTTCCTCACCACACCAACGTGAAGCCCTTAATCTGTCAGATTTAACGAGCTGCAGCACCTTCACATGACAAATTTTTAGTTCCCCCATTATTCCAACCCATGACGATTTCTGTTTTTTTAATGGTGAAGCTCAAATTCAATAATAATTTAATAATTTTACAACTAAATCTTATTTATTTTTATGGTATTAAATCAGTTTCTTTATAAAAACTTTGAAATACCGTTTAAATAATTATCTACATATTACCTTTTAAATATTAAATATATGTTTTTGATTAAGTATTTTATATTAATTAATATAACATTCTTTCTATTAGATGTTTTCGCCCTATTTTCTTCATTCATTATATAAATGTTCAAAACAATTAATTAAAAATTGCCCAATAGTTCGATAACTTATAAAAACTTTTTTTCGTTTTCATTGTTCAAATATGTGAGAAATATACTCCAACATTCTTTTCGTATTTTTATAACTCAGATTTTAGAAGTTTGGGCAAGCAAAATTGAAAGTTTTAGTGAATGAGTGTCTACATCACACATCACTTAAAAATTCTATTAATATTTCAGAAATATGTCTTTTCCATAATTTTTAAAGCATTTGTACAAATGCACAATTGAGATTTTAAAAGCACATGTGAGGTTTTAGTAATTTAAATAGTTTTGACATAAGAAATAATTTCAAAGAAAAGTAATAGGATTTTGTATTTTTTTTTATCCACATTTCAATTTTTAGAAAAGATTTAAAAGCATTTGAAGGCGTAATTTTAAAAATGAGTTCTTCTTTCAGTTATTAAGAAGAAAATACTTTAAAATTCTTTCCGATGAATTTTTTTTCTTTTACTCTTCGATTTTTAGTAACTGAAAAAGGTTTCTATAAAAGGTTTAAAGATTCGAATTTTTTGATAGAAAATTTCGATATTTAAGCTTTAATCCTTTTAAAACCTAAATTTACGTGATCGCTGCTATTAAACACTTTTTCATTCAGCAAATATGCATTTTAGTCGAATTTTTTCACTAAGTTTTGATAGCATCTTATAACCCCACAGTTACAGGATTTAGTTTAGTTTATTCAGATAGATTTATTGAGATTTTGAAGAGAAACTTTTGCCACCGTTGTTAAATAAAAGCAGTAATTTTTTTTTAAATGTACTCACATGATACAGGATCGATAGAATTTCAAATATTATGAGTGCAAATATCCGAGGCTCAGCAATATCTGAAAAAAAACAAACAATAATTAGTCTCAATGTGAAATTCACTAATGAATATATTTTCAGTTTAACCCTTAAGCAATCAATTTTTTTGCCCAAAATGTACCAAAAAGACACATTTTATTACTTATATATAACTAAGCATAATACTAAACAGAATGCGAAAAGGTAAGAATTTTATTTTAATTTCCAATTTTAAAGGTTTCACACTATTTTTCATTTTATAACTGTGGGACACTAAACCCCTAAATGATTGCTTTTGATAAGTCACTTTGCATGTTATAAGGAATGATTTATATATCTTTAAAAAAATTTCTCAAACTTGCAAAAAAAATTTCATATTCGTACCTCTTTTTCAAACGGTTGAGGATTTTGTGTGTGCGTGCATATATATATATATGTACATACAATTTGAAGTATGGTGTAATACTAAGTCTTACATTGAAAAATGGAGACAGAGATTATATCGGCTTTTTGGATTATCTTTCCATTTTCATTTCTTCTCAAGTAATAAACTGGAAATTGCCTTGCCAATCCCTGGTCTACATCGAATATTTTCAAGAACTAAATTCCTGACTTCGATGAAAAATTCCCACCTTTACCACAAAGAAAATCCGGATAATATTTCAGTACCATGGAGAAACTGCATCTCTTAAAAACATTAGTACTGGTCAGTAGCGCACACAGAAATTTTTCAAGGGGGTGTCCAGGGTCGCAAGTCCACCATTCTTGTATCATGCTTCTTTTGATTTTGTCGATTTTCGGAATCAAAAACAGTAAAAAACTAATTATTGAATAATTAATTAGCATTAATTAATAAAATTAATTATTAATAACAAATACTTAATTAAATTTTACGTACTATATACTTAAAATTATAATCAATCGGAAAAATAATCAAGGGCTTTGGGAGGGGTCCGGACCCTTAGGACACCCCCCTTGAGTGCGCCACTGGTACTGGTAATATCAATATAAGAATTAAAAATAGGCGCAAATCAAAGGTAGAAAAAAAGAAAATATACAGTACAGTGTACGGGCGAACTGATTGTGGCTATCTTTCGGTAGCCAGTACGGTGTACTGAAAAACCAGTCAAGAGGTTAAAGAGAAAAAAAAATTATTTCATTCAAAACTTGAAAAAATAAAATATAAAAATTTTCCTTCATATTTTATTATTCTGAGATAAGATACAGGTATTCAAACTATAAATACGACTTTAAAATTCTTTGATAATTTTGGGAACCTCTGTAGTTAAGTAAAAAAAAAATTCCCCTCGAAATTGGAGATAGTAGCAGAGAAGAGATGTCAAGTGTGAGGACGTAAACATTTATTTTTTCTTTTTCTTTTACATGTTTGTTATAATGTATTATTCGAAATAAACCTAAGTTTCCGTAAATATTGATTTTTTTGTGGCCCACCTTAAGTTCAATTTTGTTTGTTTGGCCCAAGTTAGCCTTTGAGTTTGTCACCTCTGATATAAAGGTAAAAACTAAGCACTTCGTATCACAGGAACTGAAGTAACACATTCTAAAACATAATTTATAAATAAAAAAAAATGGAAAATAAAGAAATTTTTCGCAAATGAAAGAATTCGCTTGAATTTTCAATTATAAGGCATTAGTGTTTACTTCAATGTCCCTCCCCCTCGTAGCTTTTGTATAACACGTCTCACAATTGTTTATTAAAAACTAACATTTTATTAATTATATTTTTAAATATATCATGGATTTAAAAAGTGTTAAATCACAAGATACTAATCAAAAACAGATTTTTATATTTAACATTTTTTTCAATTAATTCAGTAACATAATAATAAAGGTGTCATTTGTAATATTTTTTTTATATGTAAAGGAATATAGAGTGGATATTTTAGATTTTAATTCATAAGTGGCAAGAAATCACGCACAAAAATGAATGCAATGTGATTTACCAGTGATATTTTGATAAATAACAATTATGCTGATATTTGACGAAAACAAAAACGAGATTTGAAAAAATTCACAAGTTGCTAAATAAATAACGTATAAAAAAAAGTTTAATTTAAAAAATTTTGTTAAGAATTTTTTAATATATTATTTAACATACATTAAAAATTGCAAGTAATTTTATTGATTGAAATGTTCTTCATCTCAACTTGTCTTTAAATGAACATTTTATTCATAATAATTACAAAACTTAGATGAAAACAAAAGACACTAGACAAAATTTTGTAAGGCTATTCAATAATTAATTGCATTTCCTGTAATATTTAGCAGCACACTAAAAATATATACTTTAATAATAAACGAAACAAGTAATATAAAAAAAATAATTAAGTCAATTCCTACTTAGTTCAACAAAGAAAAATTTCATTTTAGTTGTTTTTAATTAAATAGTTACAATTAATATAAATATTCATAAACATATGATAGAATCACAATATTTAATGACAAAATAGAAAGCGATTTTCCATTTTCCTTTCTATATAGGGTGTTGGACTATTATTTTTGTTCGTTACTATTTATTCATTCATTCAAATTTAGTTATTCTAATAAAATAGTATGGTAAAAAATTAATTTCATTCTCAGAAATTAGGCCTTCCCAGGTGCGATTCGAATCCCCGACCTTTGGATTAGAAGTCCAACGCGCTATCCATTGAGTTGCAGGGACACAACGAACGATTTTACTTTCTATATATGCTGTTGAACTATTATTTTTGTTTGTTACTTTTTTCATTTTTCAATTTAATTAATGAATTTATTTTCTAAAAACTGTATTAACATCAGGAGTCATCCACTACAAGTTTAAAAAAATGTATTTAAACTTGAATGGATGAATAGAAAGTATTTTATTAACAATTGAAAATTTGAACAAGATATATATATATAGGGAGAGAGTGAACTTATAGCAGGATGCTTAGCTGCCAAAAATGCAGCTCATTTAAAACAAACAAATATTAAATGAAAAAACTACACTTATTGATAGAACCATTTCTCTTTTTAGAATGACTTAAATAGGTAATACCTATAATTTTTACAACTTAAGGTATCCGATTACTTGCAACAACATTGTTTTTAGAAAAATGGAGATATGGAGCTTTTGTGTGTTTTTGGGATTTTTTTAAATACATTTAAGAAAAAAAAGGCTAAAATTAAGACGAGAAAAATTATTACTACTAAAATGGGGAAAAAAATGAGTAAAAATTGACAAAAAATTACATAATCGGGGCCCGTTCTGTACAAATAAAAAAAAATGAGCACATTTTCAATTTTTCTATTTTAATGTATTACTTTGCTATTCCTTTTTGAAATGACCTTCAGGATAAGAGATATTTTAATTTTAACAAAAACTAGACCACTTTATCTTAGTTGTTGTATGAAATTACTTCAAAAAACAGTGATTTTATTCACGTAAAGAGCTCTAAAATTTTGTAATAAAGCAGTAGTTGATAAATCTGAAGGTTAAAATCCTTCTACTGTTATACAGAACATACAAAAAATTTCAGCAAATTATTTAAAAACTTTTTGAGCAATAGCTATCCCCGTTTAAGCTTTTAGAAAAAAAGCACGTTTCGAGTAAAACGCATTTTAAAGTTTGACACCTTATGTAAAGTTATGGCATATGCTTTTACTAAAACACTTATAGTTTTTGTTTTAGTAAATGAAAATTGAAAAACTAGGCATTTTTATAAAATAAAGAAGATGGTCTATAAAATAAAATCATAAAAAAATTTTGTAAAAAATCATGATTTTAGGTTAGACGGATATCTTAATTTAGTATTTTTTGAAAAAAAAATGAACGAATTAGTTTGCTTAATATGTAAATATATCCCTTTTTTAATTCTTAAGAATATTTTTCAAATTTTATTAAGTCAAAAAAAAATTAAAGCCAAAAATTCACAATTGTATTTAAATTTGCTTTCAAGTGGCACATCAGAATTGTTAAAGTTACATGTTATTGATTACATATAAAAAACACCGTGAAATATCTCCCTGAAAACACCTTGTCTGATAACATTGTCATCATTCTTTTTTGAATCAGAGGAAGAACCGTACAATATTTTCCTATTATTTATCTGTATTAAAAAATAACAGACGTTCAATGAAAAACAATTTTAATGAACGAGGACAAAGCCTATAAAAAACCGCAACTTTCGCTTTTATTAAGAGGTCATCCCAGGTATTATGAGTCATGGGAAATGGATTTTTGAACCTAGTCATAATGATTACCATTGTGATGGGGTATGTAATTGTGTCCGAAACGTTCCCATTTCCGCTCATTCGGTAAAAAATATATATATTTAATACGATTCGCTGCCTCTAGACAATGAATCGACACATTTCGACTCACAGCAATTAAAACCGGGACGCTTAAGAGTTGAAAGATCGTGTCCGTCTGGGTGATAAGGCAATAGATCTGCTGGGAGATAGACAGTCAATCGTGTTAAGTTTCGATCAATTATGATTAAATACAGAATTCTTATTAAAAAAAGCTTGACTATTAGTTAAAAAAATATGAATTTTTATCAAAACTTATC
Source organism: Trichonephila inaurata madagascariensis (assembly GCA_019973955.1). Taxonomy (NCBI): domain Eukaryota; kingdom Metazoa; phylum Arthropoda; class Arachnida; order Araneae; family Nephilidae; genus Trichonephila; species Trichonephila inaurata. The sequence continues at coordinate 301,127 of BMAV01013002.1, read as the reverse complement.
AGTGTTTTAGGAGGAGTATATTTTTTTAGTAGATGTTTGTTAGGAGTTATGGAGTATAGTATTTTTTTAATATATATATATATTATGTATATTTATTAGAAAGGAGATTTATATCTAAAAAAATTTTCAAATTAATAATTATGTCGAGATACAGGCAGAGGAACTCACATTATTATATTTCAGTGAAATATCAATAAATTCTAACAAATTTCTACCTAAGGCGTAAGTTACTAAAAGGTTACTAAGAAACTATAAAGTAATGTTCTTCAAACTGTGTTTCACGGAACAATGGGGTTCCAAGAGTCATAATAAAAATATTGAGAAGAAATAAATATGTATTCACGTTCTATATGAAGTTTGTATAGTTGCAAGTATCTAAAGCTCATCCTTTTCATCGCGACGAAAAGCTGGATTTTTACGCCTGTCGTTAGCCTTAACTTTGAGCACCATGCAGGTGACAATACGATTTTGCTCGGTACCACCCCAATTTTGAGGAAGAACACCCAGGTGGCCAGGGACTTCCCACCTCCCACCTCTCTTCCTCTTCCACCAATCTCATGAGAGAGCTTGCTCGACGGCAAACATCCATGCCTTCTCCGGGATTCAAACTTAGGTCCTACAGCACAGCAATCAACGTCGCTAACCACTATACCGGATGGGTGGCGAAATGTAAAATTTAATTTTTTTAACAATGTTGGGAAAAATTAACTTAATTTTATTTCATCCTTTATTGAAACAAAAAAAGCTAGTATTATAATCAACAAGTAATATTTAAAAAAATTTAAGTCAATTCCTACTTAGATCAACAAAGAAAAATTTTATTTCAGCTACTTTTTATTAAATAGATACAGTTAATAAGTTTATGGGTTAAGTTATAAGTTAATGAGTTTCTGGTCCTCATCATTAAAATACTCAACTTCGTGCGATTTGAGGTCATCATTATTACTGAAGTTTTTACCATTTAAAAAGTTTCGTAAGCTTTGATATAAACAAGTAAAGTAAAAAAAAAATTTAAGTCAATTCCTACTTAGATCAACAAAGAAAAATTTTATTTTAGTTACTTTTTATTAAACAGTTATAATTAATATAAATATGTATATACATAGGACAGAATCACAACATTAAGTGGTAATGAATTTTTTTTAATTATCATTAAAAATCGTATTGTCCTCCAAAACAATCGTGTCTATAAAATTTCAGTTCATTTGAATGCTTTAAAACGTGAGAAAAAAACCTTTTCAAGTTTTGACGCAAGTCGCCAAAAAGAATGCCAACGTGGCTGTATTTGTAATTCTTTAAATAATTAGTTTTAATCAATTAATTTTTATTAATTACAGTTAAATTATTGTATTGCCATCCAAAATAATCATGTATATAAAATTTCAGCTCAATGGAGCGCTTTAAAATGCATTTTATTAACGATTGAAAATTCCACCAAAATAAATAAATAAATATATAGACAGTGTGAGCTAATAGTAGGAATTGAAAAACAAAGAAGTATTGCATGCAAGTGATATTTTGACATACACAGCGTTCATCTAATAATACGTTTGAAAAGTGAGTATTTCAATTCTATGGTCACTTTGATATTGAATTAGAATAACAATCAAACTCCAGTGGAATTAAAAATTTAACATAAATATAAAAGCAAAAAATAAACTGAGAAAAATTTCACATGTTATGAGTACTACCTTTTTCTATATCGATGTCAAAAATATTTGCTTCGTGATATATTTTTATACGAACAATCAAATAAGTTAAATGACTCAGTACAGTAAAAAGAACTACTGGAATACAACTTATTTTATTCTTAATTCGATTAACATTTCTACTTTAAATTTAGATTGAATGAATTAATGTACATTTTGAGTGTGTGATAAAAAATAAATAAATAAATAATAAGTTTTAATTTCCTTTGTTTTCTGGAAATATAACGTATTGAAAATTTTAGAGATAAATGGAATAACAATCTCTTATTTATGACTACAGTTTATAAGTTATATTTTTACTAGGAATTATATGAATACCTGAATCTCAAGGTTTTCAATCTATTGAATTATATTTATAATTGTGATAAAATATATATTTTTAAGTGAAAATTCAGTGATATATATTTAACAAGTTTTCAAACTTAAGGGGGTCGACAATGTCTAGCTACATAAAAAAAAACACTAATTGATTAGCATTAATTAAAATTTCTTAAATTTTTTTATAAAATCGTTTAAAAAAATCACTTAACTTTTTCAATAAATATGAAAGCCTACGAAATATATATATATATATATATATATATATTGCTTTAATTTGAAATAGAACAGATTATTTTACAAAAACAGTTCTATTGTTGTGTTTTACAAAAAATGCGTGAAATGAATGATAAAAATGAATATTTAAAAATTTTATCACTGAATGATATAAAGAATGTGAAACTCGTGTCTTCTTTGTTAAGTTAAAGTTCAATTATATGAACATGTATGTTAAGTCAACATATTTTTTTAAAAGGCTTATAAATCATTTAATAAAGTAAATTTTCAAAAAAGAAAAAAAAAAACATTTTATAAATATTGAAAATGTTGTAAAAAGTCACACAGATGAGTTTCAACTATGTGTTTTATATATATCGATTATATATTATTTTATTATATCAGAAATATTACTTTATTGAAAGAGCATTAGATTCAGAATACAGTTCCAAAGTTAACCAAGATAATTTGGAACCAAACGTCTAGTTTGAACCCCTAACAACAAATTTAAACGTATTTATTTTGAGCTGTCCTTTAAGCAGCTGCGTTATTAACATTATTTCAAGTACTATAATAGTGAAACAAATAGAAAAGGAGAATTTAGTTAACATTTTAAGGGAAAAAAGGGTCTTAAACGAATAAAGAGAACATTTAATCAAATAATTAGGAACCAAAAAAATTTTTACGACATGGGTAAAGTTCTGTGTTATATGAACAGATGCTTTGAAATGAAAAATAAAACATCTTTCGATACATTACATCATGCGTTTTTTGATCAGTAGCAGATATAGTTAACATGGTTGAAGATTTAACAATCACATAGATAACAGAAAAGTAGTTTTTCAAGGATTTGTATATACCTTTGGTAAAACTTATATTGGATTGGGAAGAAAGTAGTTTCGATTTTTTAAAATGAAATTTTCTCACAAAAAACCCCTTTATTTTTTATATGTTTTCCATTCTGTTCAATTACCTGTTGCCATTTTTCTGACAACTTCATGAATCCACTCTCATTGAGTTTCTAGTTCTTATCAGCAAACAACTCGACCGAGTAGGATTTGAGGTTATTGTTATCATTATTTAAAAAGTTTTGCAAAATTAAAAATAATTAATAATTAAATGGTGCAAGGTCAGGGCTATATGGTGGATGCGACATCACTTTCCAACAAAGTTCCAAAAATTTTATACGTCTTGCTAAAGATTATGATAAAAGTGCATCCACAGTTTGGACCATGAACTTTTTCGATTAATTCGATTATTGTAGACGATCATTTTTTCATCCCTGATCTTACACCATTCAATTATCATTCAATTCCTACTATTAACTCACACTCTCTATACATTTATTTGTTTGTTTATTTATTTATCTTGGTGAAATTTTCAATCGTTAATAAAATACATTTTAAAGTGCTCAATTGAGCTGAAGTTTAATATACATGATTATTTTGGATGACAATACAATAATTTAATTATAATTAATAAAAATTAATTGATTAAAAAAAATTACTTAAAGAATTACAAATACAGCCTCGTTGGCGATTTAGCGAACATTTTGGCGACTTGTGTCAAAACTTGAAACGGTTTTTTTTCTCACGTTTTAAAGCATTCAGTTTAACTGAAATTTTATAAACTCGATTACTTTGGATGACAACACGATACTTTAATGATAATTAATAAAAATTAATTACCACTTAATGTTGTGATTCTGTCCTATGTATATACATATTTATATTAATTATAACTGTTTAATAAAAAGTAGCTAAAATAAAATTTTTCTTTGTTGATCTAAGTAGGAATTGACTTAAAATTTTTTTTTTACATTACTTGTTTATATCAAAGCTTACGAAACTTTTTAAATGGTAAAAACTTCAGTAATAATGATGACCTCAAATCGCACAAAGTTGAGTATTTTAATGATGAGGACCAGAAACTCAATAAGCTCAGAATCATGAAGTTGCCACAAAAATGGCAACAAGCAATCAAATAGAATGGAAGATATTTAACCGATAAAGGCTTATTTTTAGTATAAAAAATATTTAACTAAAAAAATCGAAATTATTTTCTTGCTCTCTAACCCAACAGAAATAAACAAATGTGGGAATTCTTAGTTTTTGAGCTATCTGATTTTATTTTAAGCAATTTGTTATCGTAAAACAATTTTCGTGCAAACAGAATGTAATTATTTTCTCTAATAATAATTTTTTTTTGTGAAACGTTATGTATTGAACCATGCAAAATTGTTTGAGATAATATATTCTCCGAGTTGCCAGACATACGCAGGTTCATTTAAAGATTACTTTAAGAAAACAGTTTTATTTTAATAACTCAAAATATCTTCTCCATTAAATTTCTATAAAAGGTTTTGTGCAATGTAATGCATCAAATATTATTCTGTGAAAAATATCACATGATTATGGATCGAATGAAAATCAAACAAATATTTTTAACAAATGCGGGGAGAGCGAACTTATAAATAATTTCCTCGTCGTCTTTTCTTTTTCCAAGTTCCCAGAAAAACTTCGTCGAAAAGAGCAATTAGAAAATAAATTACAACTGACTATCCAAACATTTAAAAAGGAAAGAATGTAATTACAACGTCAACGTTCTTATTATGCGTAATTGTATTGCCAAATCATTTTGAAAATTTCATGCTTTTATTTTAAGATGACAATTTTAAATATTTAATTATTTTTGTCCAGAATAAAGTGTAATGAAAATATTTTTTCAAAAATATATACTTTTGTTGTGTTTTCGATAGTAATGATTTCAAAGCTACGAAATTATGCAGGGTATTATATTCTATAAAAATATTTTAATACTTAACAATTATTATTTTAAAATTAAAAGAAATAATAGTAAATATTTGAATCATGTTATTAAGTTTCTCTATAATTACATTGATTCATATATAATTACTGAAAAGAAAAGTTTCTGCAAAATTTTAATGATCTCGTCTTATAACGATAATAATGAATAAAGTTTTAATCATCGAGGAAAAATAATTTTTTTTCTTTGGAAAGAAAACATGTTTTAAGATGTTTATCGATTCTTTCAAAAAAAGGAAAAGAAAAGGAAAAAAAAAGTACAATTTTGTAAGTTAATATATAATTAAAAATTAAGATTTGCTATAGATATCATTTTCCATCAAAAACAAATATTCAAAAGTAAAAAATATTTTAATTATTAACTTTTCATATCAAAAATGTCTGAGATAATTATAAAAATATCTTGATAAAGAAAACAAGTTTATAATAATAAAATAATAATTATTATTATTACATTTAAATTAATATAAATGTATAAAATAATCAAAATAATCAACATATTTTTATTTACCTTGTTTTTCAAAAACAGCTCAAATATAGAAAAAAATAAGTTTAACTTTCAAATTCGATAATTAATAAAATGTAAATATTTTAAACGAGAAGCAGGTACATTTAAGTATTAATTGGTTTATAAATATAGTGTTAATCATTTCAGCAAAGTATTTCAAGAGTTTAGTAAAGATATCTAAAAGCAAGTAAATTTTTATATTTAATAATTAATCACATGTTATAATGTTTGATTATGAACCAATTCATAGAAATTAAGGATTCAAATCCACAGGGTTTTTTTCAATCAGATTTTTTAGTTATCACAAACATTCATGTATCGCAGTAACCTCTCTCTCCCTCTCTCTTTAATTACAGATTAACGTATGAATTTTAAACTAAAAAAATTTATTTTTAATTTTTATTCAGTCAAGTTTTAAATTATGAACACATTTCTAGAAATAATATTCAAATCTACGGCATGTTTTTTTTAAATCAAATTTTTTAACTATCAAAAGTATTTATGATCATAGTAATCTCTAATTTTTATAAAAATAAAAAAGTAGATATTTAAAAATAAAAACAAACCATATTTCATTTACTGTATAAAAAAATATATAACTTATACTATTACCAAAATTTTTCAGAAGGCTGTTAAAAAAAATAACACATGAAAACCAAACCTATTAATTAACCAATTCGTTATACAGTCATTCAGTTTTCAAAACTTATGACAAATAATTGTTAAGTTCTAAATACATTTAAGGTATCCGACTACGTTCGGAACCGTGATTTTGCAAAAGCGCATAAATGGATAATTTTCATAATATTTAGTGTCACTTAGATTAGAATACATGTATAAAATTGTTTGAAGGACACATTTTGACAAAAAAAATTATTTAAATACAATATTTCGGCAAAAAACTAACTTAGAATAATCTTTTTTCAAAATGTTCTCCTTTTGTGAAAAATGCTTCTATTATAAAATAATATTTTTCCTGTCTATAAGCTCAGACCTCTCTACAGAGACTCAACTAGAATTTTTGAAATATATAACTTAGAAGTGGGTTTATCCATATTTTACGACAACAGAGGGGAGCAATTTTAAGAAAAAAGCTCCAATAATTATATTTCAATGGGTGGTAACTCTGAAACTAATGTGAATTTTTCAAAAATTCTAGTTGAGCCTCTGTACAGAGGTCTGAGCTATATACAGGCAAAATATTATTATAATAGGAGCATTTTTCATAAAAAGGAGAACATTTTGAAAAAAGATTATTCTAAGTGAATTTTTTGCCCAAATATTGTATTTAAATAATTTTTTTTGTCAAAATGTCCTTAAAACAATTTTATACATGTATTGATATTCAAGTGACACCAAATATGGCATGAAAATTATCCATTTATGCGCTTTTGCAAAATCACGGTTCCGAACGTAGTCAGATACCTTAATTCAATGTAATACTTTAGCAATATTTAACGAAATAGGATGAGGATCAATTTATTATTAGGCTGAAATGAACAGAGAGAGTTCTTAAATTTTATTTACAATGAAATAAGAGCCTTTTTTTTTAAAGTGAAGCGTCAGAAGATGAAATTTTTTCACCCAGTGTAAAGGATTATCTCCGAAACATTGGATCTTTAGTAAGAGAGTGTAAATCTCTTTTCCAAATGTGAACAACAAAATCCCAATGCTGAAAGGGAAAGTTATTTACACCGGATGTTTGAGATGTTACGTATCTGGGGATGCGATCGCAATAATCCTCAGTGGGGATAAAACGGATAAAAATAATAAACAGATAGAGAGAAAAACGTTACAAGAGTTTAATAAGGGAAATACTAATAATAACGCTTCGTTTGTTTTTGGTGAAGCATGTTGGAAAGTTCGTTGTTAAATCTGGTGAAGATGCGAAAGCATTTCTAAGATTTTTAAAAAATCAACTGCATTTTACTTCCTTTTATCTTATGTGTGGTAATTGATATGTGCATATAAATATATCAGTGGCATACACAAGGGTGGAGTTGGGGAGTTAAATTCCCTCCCATAGACCAAAAGATTTAATTTTTAGCATAAAGGTTACGTTTTGGTGCTTTCATCAAAGTTTCTTCATACATGTAACTCCTCCCATGAAAATAGTCTACTTACGCCACTGCATAAATGGAGATAAATAGATAGATATAGATATAAGATTTTTAGCATAAAGGTTACGATTTGGTGCTTTCGTCAAAGTTTCTTCATACATGTAACTTCTCCCATGAAAATAGTCTACGTACGCCACTGCATAGATAGATAGAGAGATATATAGATATAAAATTTTTAGCATAAAGGTTACGTTTTGGTGCTTTCATCAAAGTTTCTTCATACATGTAACTCCTCCCATGAAAATAGTCTACGTACGCCACTGCATATATAGATATATATATACGTATAAGATTTTTAGCATAAGGTTATGTTTTGGTGCTTTCGTCAAAGTTTCTTCATACATGTAACTTCTCCCATGAAAATAGTCTACATACGCCGCTTCACAGATAGAGATAGATAGATAGATATAGATATAAGATTTTTAGCATAAAGGTTACGTTTAGGTGCTTTCATCAAAGTTTCTTCATACATGTAACTCCTCCCATGAAGAATAGTCTTTCGTTTCGCCACTGCATAGAATAGGGGATAGATAGATAGAGTTATAAGATTTTTATCAAAAGGATATATTAGAAATATTACATAATGGAATTTCCCTAAATATATAATAGTACGCCATGCTACAGTATTATAAATATTATATTAGTAAAGATTTTTTAGCATAAAATATTATATAATGGGGTTGAAATGTCTTTGCCAGCCAACTTCCCCATTATCTTTAATACGAGCCAGATAGAGACACAAGGAAATTTTCAAGGACGGGGGCTTCCATCAAAGTTTTCTTCATACAGAAATCCTCCATGAAAATTAGTCGATTTCGAACAAATACAATAAAACTAAGTTTAAATTTTTAAAAATAATTAGAAATAATTTAAAATTAATGGAATAATAAAAATATTTAATTAGGATGTTACGTACTATAAACATTGGAATTATAAGCTCAATAAAAAAATTTAATAAAAGGGTTGAACATGTCTTTTGGGCCCGACCACTCTCCCTTTCTGTTAATAATACTGAGCAAGCAAAAATTTTGAAGAGGGTGGTAGAAATTCAAATCCATTACTATGATCAGATCTCCTTTATAAATGTCACGCAAAAGCACAATAAAAACTAGATTATTGAATAAAACCAAAGCATTAATAAATAACAATTAACAAAAAGAAAAAGTTAATTAAATTTAGAATATAAATTAAATAGTCAATGGTAAAATACATTTTGGGGGCACCAGGATTATGGCCACTGTATGAGCAAAATATTAAAAAAAAAATATCTAAAACCCTTAAAAAAATTAAAAACCCAAAGAGAAGTAACAAGTAATTTTATCTAAAATCAAAGAATATGGAAAGTAACCCCTTCAAAAGAAAAAAAAATGAAAAAAATTTAAATAATAAACTATTACATAATCTGAGAAATTTTAAAACCTTACAAAAATTCTCGTTATAAATAATAACTAAAGAATAGTATTTTAAATTTAAGAAATATTTCTTGACCTCAGAAACAAAAATTTATATTAAACATTAATATTCTGAGAAATTTTAATCCTTACAGTTAGAATTTCTTTATTCAAATAACTATTAATAAAGTTAACTGGGTATTTTTGAATTAAGCAATATTTCTTGACCTCAGGAACCAAAAATGCAGGTTTAAACATGTTTTTTGGCCAGCCAGACTTCACTTGTAATTTGCCTATACTACTGTACCATAGGGAAAGGAAAAAAAATATTATAATTGTAAATTTTTACAAAATAAAATACACTTATGCTAATTTAGTAATATATAACCGGAAAATTTAATAAACTACTTACTAGTAAAGAAATATATATATATATGCATATGCAAGAGAAAAAGATGACTTACTGATAAAAGCTTTCGAAAATGGAATAAATGAGATTTAAATTCTTCTATAAAACTAAAAAGGAAAATTTTAAAGCAGTGCTTGAAGCAAAACAGCTTTAAAAGATTAAAATTTAAAATTTATATATATATATATATATATATATATATATATATATATATAAATAATCAACAACATGAAATTATTTTCTTATTACTATCTATTTACTTTATTATATTTCCTGTTTAATGCACTTATTCTACAATATGTTAAACTATTTAATTCAAATATCATGTGTATATAAATCAGTGAGTAATAACCATATACTAGAAACCATATACGTTCCCTAGGCAGCATAGATTTCATTTTTCTTTAACATAAATATGTTTTTATGCGTTTAAAAATATGATAATCACTTTTCAAATTATATACGAATCAAGTAACAAAGTAACACACATAGTAGTTTATTTTTTCATCTAACACTTATAACAGAAATTATTTTAATTTTATTCAATTAAAATATGAATTTATGAAATAGCAATTACTTCATTCACATGCATAACACTTAGTAACAATGTTTTAACTTGAAATTTTTAACACTATTTCTAATATAAATACGTTCTAATTATTTAAAGCAATTCTAGTGATTGGAATAAAAAAAAATTAACTCAAAGCAATTAAATAATACAACTGTAAATATTTCAGCGCAACATTATCATATATAATAACAGTGTTAATAATTAATTAGTTACATTATATTAGTTAGACTGCAAAAATATTTATATTAGAACTATATTTCAATGTAATAACTGGGAGAATGTTACACATAAAATTAAGAAACTTAAAATTTAAATAGTCTAAATAATTAAGAATTTACGTTTTTACTGATTTCTTATGCATAACTAATATATAGATAAATATCCAAATGCCATTCTTGTTGAAATATTAATTATTTATAATCATTAACAGAAATCTATTTTGAAAATATTATAATCTTAAGACCAAAAATATTTTTTATATATCTGTATTTATATATGGCATTGCTCTCATGTTCTTATTGAATAGTCAAGTATTCACAACTTTAATTTGTTTCTGGAAATGTCAAAAATATTTTATGTGTGTGTGTTCTATTTTCCTTATTAAGGAAGAATTCAAAAATATCGTTTCTTTACATTTTTTTTATCATAAGAACTGAATTTGCATATTAAAAACTATTAAAATATCCACATATCACTTTGACTATAAAGTATAAAAAATACAATTAGTACTGAGATATTTCTAAAAAGTCACACACACAAAAAAAATAAAACCTCTGAGAATATTCATTTTTAAAAATAAATTACAAAAATATATCTCATTAAATGTAATTACAATTTTTTAACAAGCAGAAATACTTTTATCCTTACATTAAAGTATTTCAGAGAAGGTAATTTTTTTTAGAAAAAAAATGCAATTATTAGTATAATTGCCCGAATACAGAAAGGAAGCAAATTATTTTATAAAATTTTTATGAAGTGACTTTATTGATATTATGCCTTTTTTTTCGCGTCAAGCAGCTAGAAAAATGAATTTAATAAATTATACAAATTGTATCACAGAAATAAGTTTAAAATATGACGTCTTTGAACTTCATTTTGATTTTTGATCCGATTTTAAATATTTATGAAAGAGTGGAAGTGAAGATAATAACCAAATTAAAAGATGAAATTCCATATAAACATGTCCCATTTCTGAGATCGATTATTAATATTTTAATAATTTGAAACTTAACTCGGAGCTCAAAGAAGAAGTTATTTCATCTCTTCAGCAGGCGAAATTAATAACATTCAAAGACTATAAGTCACAAATTATTTCCCAAATTCATCGCAGCTCGACTCCAAAGAATAACAACATTTCGATTAATTTAAAGAATCTTTTTGAAATTAATTATTTACGCATCATACTCTCTCGCTATTTGTTTTTGACTAGAAAACACTTTAATATTTAGAATTTTTCAAAATTGCGTTTTCGTTTTAGTATGGTATTTTTTACTCTCTTCGTTTTTGTTACTCTCTCGGCTAAATAAGAAACACTTTGTGTACAATTTGGATTTCGAGGGAAAAATAAGCAAGAAATTCTTGTGAATTCAATATTCGCATGTTGATGTTTTTATAATACTATTTCAATTCGAAACGAAGTCGGAGAATTCAACAAATACATTTTGGAATGTCATTACACACATCACCACCTCCCCCTTTTTCAGATAAAAAAAAATAACATGAACAAGTAAACAGAAAAACTGTTAGAATTTTTAACATTATATTCATATAGTACAGCAAAAAAAATTTTTTTTTTATTCTAATAAAAAATTTTAAGTGCCTCTTTGAAAAAAAAAATTTTTTAGGAGGAATTTTCATAGTATATTAAAGTAAACACAAATTCTTCAATCAAAATCATACGATACAAATAATAAGCAAAAATATATGTGAGAAATCGTAGTCTATATTTACGGCAATCAAAACAAAATGAATATTTTATATCTAGCATGTTTAAAAATGCTTATTATCGTAAAAGTGTGCATGTTGTAAGCATCTACTATGCAAAATACAATAATTTGTCATATATATTGCAGCGTTAAAATAATATAGTTTTTTTTTAGAAAATTTCTTGAACTTAATAAATGAAAGAGAAATAATAAAATTTAAAAAAAAACTATAGGGAAAAACAATTATGTTTTGCGTGTTAAATAAGTACGAAAACGCTTTCAAAATTATAAAAATTACAAATCACTTTATAAGTATGAGTGTGTGTGTATCTGTAACTTAATTCTCTCTTAAAATTTAAAGTAAACATATTTTGGTTTTTTGAAAATGAAAATGACACAAGCGATAGGGTATTCTACAACTGCAAGAAAATTTTAAAAAATAATGCGTCTAATCATTTAATGAATAATTCCGTAAGAATATGAAATAATTTAAGGTCTACGAAGTTTTTCACCTTGGAATAAATTCCTGAAATTTATTATTATTATTATTTTACAATTCAATCACTCAAAAGAGTTTAATCTAGTTTATTATTTTTATTACCTTTGGAATTTAAAAAAGTAATAAAAAAATACTACATTATGAAAACTATGAAAATAATACATGTTTCAGATATATTTGTTTCAGAAAATTGCTATCGGAAGAAAAGTTAAGACAGGAAGGAGAAACATGAAAGAAAATAAATTTGTGTGTTCTGAATATAGCTAAAAATAATTTAAAAATTTATTTAGTAAGCGAGCACTTTTCAAACAATCAGATACTAGATATAGATGATGCAGAATATGTATTGATCTTTCTAATCATAGACATTAAAGGTTCAATTAGTCAAGCGATGTTAGCAATTTAAAAATTAAATTCCATGAAAGGAAGTCAATGTATTGTTCTAAATAACGAAATTCCAATAAATATTGATATACATAAAATATATTTGTATGAAATAATATTAATATAAATTATATGCAATATTAAATATTAAGATTAGCGAAACAAATAATAAGTGATAAAAGCAAATAGATATTCTTTATACATGATACAACAATTAGCAGATCAGAAAATCACTGAAAACTTCAGTAAAAAAATCTATAGCTGATTGAAAATGGTGTTTAAAGCTTATTTACGAAAGGAATATCTTTATTATTTCAATACGATGTACAGTGTATTATGTATTTGCTTCTAATATCTGAATTAAAAGCAAATTTATACATAGTTAGTATCTGCATTAGAAGTCAGTTCCTATTTAGAAGCACATATACATAATTATATCTGTATTAATAATAAATACAATAAATGCTTTTAGAGGTACAATGTTCTTTATTTCCAAATCAATACCTGTAAGATGTATTAAAATACATGTTGCATCAGTTTTGATTAATATGAGACTATAATTTAGAAATCATTGTTGTGTTTGCCTTATAAGAAATAGTATAAAACAACTTTTTTTTCTGAACATTATGTATAACTATATATATTATACATATATTCATTGGAAATATCAGAAATGAATTTAAATACAGATTCAGAGCATTTAAACCACATCCATTTTAGTTTAATTCATATATAAATTATGTGAATTAGGATTCAACGCAATTCATCTAAGTCAGTGAAACTTAATGCAGTTTAATAAGATACCAAAAAATATTAATTCAAGTTCATTGTAGTTTAATTCAGATAGAATAGAACTAAATCTAATTTTAATGGTTATAATACCAAAATATAGTTAATATTTACATTTAGTGTCAAAATAGTTCTGCTCACATAACTACCCGTAGTTTGCTCATTTTTACAAGGATAACATAATGATAGGGAATACAACAGTAGTCAACATTTTTGACGCAATGATTATTTATCCCTGAAATATATCCCCCTAAAACGGCCACTGAGAACCATTACTCGAAAGTGTTGATTAATTATTTAAAAAATTAGAATACATTTAACAATCCAAATTTAACAGATCTACTTTTAAATTTTAATTTTTATGGAAACATGAGCAGTTTCAGATGACAAACTCATTAACAACTAAAAAACGACTCTGCAACTTAATCAAGATCATTGTATTCTCATCAATTATACTTCCTGTTTGCTTTTATAAAATCACAAAGAAAAAGTACAAAGGGTTCTGGAATATCCATGCGTGAATCATCAATTTGGTCAATAGAATATCAATCCAGAAGTTCAATTTTACAAAAGGTATTCAAGATCACACAGCACATATTGTTGATGAATTTTGTAAAGCAACTTGCTTCATTTGTGGGATTTATATCCTATCAAAACAAATCACACATTTTGATCCTTATCCTGGTACATCTGGTATTTTAATCCAATATGGTACTAATGACAACGAAATAAAAATAATATTGACGATTTAACATAATCAACACACTAAATGCTTAAAATTCTTGAATGAATTCATTGCTCATGGAAGATAAAATTATTTGCATTGAAAACAGATTTATCCTAGTGACCAAATTACACTCTAAAAAAGTATGCTGCACGTTATTCTATAAATTAATAATAAAATTCCAAAAATTTTTCGATAAATGGAACCGAAGAATTTGCCCTAGTTTTTTCCAAAATCGCGGAAAAATTCCCATCTCTACCAGGAAGCGGAAATCGAAAACTAACAACCACCTAACTAAATGGTAAAAAGTGAAAGCACACCCCTCACAACCCCCCACAATGAGAAATAAATAAAATTGGGGGGTGGGAGAACACGTTAAGCAGGAAGAAAACCAAGGTTGCAAACTATTACAAAAAATTAGGACGATTTTTTTTAGTAGGGGAAAAAAAACCGACAGTTACTCAACGAACAGCAGCAAAAAACCTTGCTGCCAGACGTTGAGAACCTAGGTAGGCCCCCTATTTTTACAGGGACCTGTGGAAGCAGGGGCCTAAAGGGGCAATATTCAGGTATGGCACGTGGCTTGACCTACTTATTTCTTGTCAGAGAATTTCCCGCTGTGTAAAAGGTAAGTACCACATCCTATAGCGTCCTATTCAGTTGACTTTTTAGTTTTTCTTCTTCTTTATTATTGTATTTTTTGTAAATTTTTTTTACCACTTCTTCTCCTTATAAATTTTCTTAGAAGTTTAAAAAGTGTATGGGGTTCCTTGTAGAAAATGATTTATTTATTTCTGAATCTCAAAGGACTAGCAAGTATTTGATGAGATCTAATTTTACATATGTATTGTGTATGTGATTTTGTGTGTTTACATTAATTATTTGTAAATTTTTTTATACATTTCTCAAAAAGATAAATGAAATACTTTTATAACATATTACAAAATTCGATGTAATCTGACTGTTTTAATGAAATATATTGTTCCATAAGAGAATTTTAAGATAGAGAGAGTTTATAACTTTTTGCCTTTAATAACAATGATTATTTAAATTTTTCTTTTCTATTTATGCTTAACTAAGCTAATTAAAATAAAATTTGAGAAAAATCACTTTAAATAAGCAATTTGGTTTATTTGAGTATGCAGTTTATAAAAATTTTTAAAAAATTAGTGTAACTAGTCACCGAAAATGCCGGTATGTGTTATTTGAATCAATTAATAAAGTTTATGAATATCTGATTTCCTAACAAAAATAGAGAAAAAATTAAAAGTTATCCACTTTTTTTTTAAAAAAAGTTTGCAACATTTTTAGAAATTTCACGCAAAATGAAGAACTTAAAATATGTTTTTTTCTATATGGGATATTAAATATTTATTATTTAGGAACTGAATTCCCAAGCCTATTTATAATACTATGAAAAAAATTTCTCAAATGAATGGAAAATTTTTGTCGATGTTGTGTTTTTCTCTCTCTTCCCTCACTCAGATTTTTAAAACATTTATTGAAAGCTATTCCATGAAAAGTTATGTATTTATAACTTAGTGCAGCACCTAACGTTATTTTAAAAAAAAATTGTAACAATTATCTGCATTATAGGAAAATTGTTCCGGAAAACATCTCACAATATTTTTTGATTTCGAAATATATTAATTGATATTTTATTTAAACTGATACTCCAATTTGCTAACATATGATGCAGATTTTTTTAATATTTTAAGAAATAGATTCAGTAATTTTTATAACACTAAGAGTAACCATATCTATAAAAGATGCCTACTATATATAACCTTCAGAATTTTTTTTTATTTCAATATTTTATTATTTGAGAAAATAGAGTAGGACTTAAATTTCAAATAAATAGAGTTGTTATTGAGTACAAAAAATATTTAATATTTTAAAATTATGAATATTCTATTTCCATTTACAGAAATTGAAAATATAGTTATATTTTAATAGAATAATTTAATAATTTTTGATCACCAATATCGATCGTTTTAATGAAAAATTTTGTGAAATTCGAATGTATAAAAAAATATATTTTGTATTAAATACAACACAGGCAATTTCATCGGATCCAATTTTTATAAATATTTACAAATATTTAATGAAAAATCACAGAAAAAGAATATATGCTATCTATAAGTTGAATAAGAATTAATGATTGTTGAAGATAAAAATTAAACAGCTATTATTTTCAAAAACTAAGAGATGTGGGGACTAAGTATAGCATAAAATTTTCCTTTCTTCATCAGAATTTAAAATTTTGCTAACAATTATAGTTACCAGCTTTTGTAAAAGCGACAAATAAAATAAAAATTAGTAAAATCAGAAGTTGAAAGATTTGATTTCTTAAATATGCATGTTTATTTTCATTTTTTTTTTTGAATAACCATGAGTAATTGTGAACAGTCTATATAACACTTACGAAAAATATGATGGATGAAGTTTATTATTGAAAATTGATTATGAAATAATATTTTATTAAAAAAATGTGTTTGTTATTCAAGACACACTTGAGATCAGTAATTTTAAATGATATAAAATTTTAAGTTTATGTTTCATATATTGTCAAATATTTCATAATTTGCTTAAATTTACTTATCATGATTTCATAATGTAAGGAAATATTATTATAATTACTAAAACTTTATATAAAAATGACTACATTTTCAATACAATAGAAATTGCTTTTTTTTATATTAAAGTTAAATTATTTATTTTATTTTACCATAATACTAGTCATATTTTAAAGGAAACATAAGAAAATAATTTTTCATTTTTAAATGATTTTCAAAACAAGGAAAAATAAACATTGCTTAAGCATGCACTTTTAAATTAGAGCAGTTATGATTATTATGCTTTTAAATACTCATTAGTCCTTAAAGCTTACAAATTATCTAAAATTCTTAATTTTTTTTTTTTTAGAAAATTAAAAGAAATAATTTTTTTAAAATTTCTTAAAAAAATATGAAAAAGAAACTAGTTCTTTAAAAATGATTTAATATCACGACAAATGATTATTTCCTTTTAAATACTGTTTATTCATATTAAATACATAAATAAATATTTATCAAAACTAAAGCCCATTTAAAAAAAGAATTTTTTTTTATTTACTTTACATTTTCAATGAATAAAATTAATTACAACAAATTAAGATTAATATTTACTATCATATGAATATTAATACTTCTGTAGTCAACATTAACAATAAGTCATTAGTCTTTTCTATAACATTTAATAGTTCAAAAACTTTTTAAAGTGCCTGCTTTCTTCATTTAACTGAATGAAAAATACTTTTAAATTATTAAATAAGAATATAAATAATGTGTTATGTTATTATATACCTTAAGGTATCCGACTACGTTCGGAACCGTGATTTTAAAAAAGCGCATAGATGGATAATTTTCATATTTAGTGTCACTTAGATTAGAAAACATATATAAAATTGTTTTAAGGACATTTTGACAAAAAAAAATTTATTTTAATACATTATTTCGGCAAAAAATTAACTTAGAATAACCCTTTTTCAAAATGTTCTCCTTTTGCGAAATATGCTTCTATTATAATAATATTTTGCCTGTATATAGCTCAGACCTCTGTACAGAGGCTCAACTATGAATTTTGAAAAATTCACATTATTTTCAGAGTCACAACCAATTGAAATAATTATCGGCGTTTTTTTCTTAAAATTTCTCCCCTCTGTTGTCGTAAAACATGGATAAACCCACTTCTAAGTTATGTATTTCAAAAATTCTAGTTGAGCCTCTGTACAGAGGTCTGAGCTATATACAGGCAAAATATTATTATAATAGAAGCATTTTTCACAAAAGCAGAACATTTTGAAAATGGGTCATTCTATGTTCATTTTTAGCCAAAATATTGTACTTAAATAATTTTTTATTGTAATACTATTCTTAAAACAATTTTATATACATTTTCTAATCTATGTGGCATTAAATATCATAAGTATTACCCATTTATACGCTTTTGCACAAAATCACGGTTCCGAACGCGTAGTTGGATACCTTGAAACAAGTATAATTTTTTTTAATGAAAGAGAGTAATATTTATAAAAGAAATAGTCAGATATACTTTATTTTTAACCTTTTAGTAATTAGGCAAAAGTACATAAAACTAATTATTATTGAATTCAGTGTCAACACATAAAAAAATAGCAAAAACAAGAATTCTGATATATGTATATATTTATAAATATATATAGAGAGAGAAAGAGAGAGTCTTAAAAAAAAACACAAAAATCTCATTACAAAATAGTTTTAATAAGATGAAAATACAGGAGCAAATTTCATAAATGTGTCAGAATGCTTGCAGAATTTAATATAATACATGAAAAAAAATATGTATCATAAAGTGAATAAAAAAATTCAAGGAGTAAAATATATAAATTAAAGCATAATTTCATCTCTGTGCTCAATAACTTTTAGAATTAGAAAAGGACTATGATACTATTTTATGATGTTGCAATTTAAAAAAAAGAATTGCCTTTTTTTTATAAAAAAAAAAGACTGATTAGGTGAGTACTAAGATGATATTTTTGATATTGGAATGTACTTGCATTTTTTCAAAATATTTTGAAAAGTCTTGAAAAAAAATTAACAAATAGAATATTATTTAAGAAAATATCTAAAGAGGTGAATAAGGGTTAGAATATTGAACATTGCAAAAGTGTATCGAACATTTGTCTTGAAAAAGACTTTCATACACACGTGTGAATGTTTTTGAAATATAAAATACCTAATCAGATGTCTTCTTCACCAAACTTAAAAATATGAAAGAATATAATCTGAATTTATGCAAACTGTGCAAAAATTAATATACGAGATAAAAAAAAATTGTAAATCTTTCAGTATATTGTAATTATTTTAAATAAGGTAATTATTCAGAAAAAATATTTATCCTTTTTGCAAAACAATATTAAAACAGTACATATAAAGTATTTTTTTATCTTTCAGAAATGAAGAAAGCTAGTTTTCAAATATATTCAACACACATGCATGATAAATCTAAACCTGCGCATTACAAAATCAAATATAACGTATGTACTCGAATCTAAGCCGCACCTCAAATTCTCAAGTTTTTGTGAAAAATGAAAAATAGTGCAAAATAGTTTATTAATATTCAATTTTATGAAATTAAAATTAAATCAAGATGATAACTAATAAGAAGTGAATAATAAGTTATTTCATGAGTATTATAAACTTTTATATTCATACATGAATTTTTAATTGCTCTAAATTCCCCCCTTCGATTCTAAGCCACACCCGATTTTCAGCAGCATTAACACTGGAAAAAAGAATGTTCGACTTAGAATCGAGTAAATACGGTTTTTTTAATAATATTTTTAAAAATCTGTGGAGTAAATTTGAGATCTAATTAATAATAGCCAAGAATCTTCTTATGACTTTTTAATGAGATTATATATCAACATAAAATTAATTTGTATCAAAAAGAGAGTTTAGTTCAAATTTAAAAATTGAACACTTCAATATGTGTTCAAAACATTTTAGTTCAGAAAATTCATCGTTTTTTTCTCAATCTTGAACGACAATAGAAATATTTACTGTGTTGATGGAATAATCAAAACATTCTCTGTGCACTGGTCTTGGAAGTAAAAAAATTCCATTGATGTCATAAACCTGCATAATTTGAAAGTGATTTCAGAGATGACTAAGAAAAAACTTAATAGAAAATGAAACACTCTTTTCAAACATGTTTCTCTTTCAAGTCTAATAAAGAGAATTTTTTTTGAAAGTAAAAATGTATGTTTTTTTATTTGCAAAAAAAGTAGATTTTGTTAAAGAAAATAGTGACAACGCCGCTTATTATGTTTACAAATTGGTCAATGTTTGCAAAATGCAAGATTGCTCCACAAATATTTAGGCAGAAAGGAAAAGAAGTATGAAAATTACTAAAACATTATGAAGAGATATACTGCAACTCAGGAAAGTAATTTTCGGAAATGATATAAAAAAATGAAAGACATTTTTTTCAGACAAAAAAAAAAAAAGAGGAGATGGTATAAATTTTTCTTAGAATTCAAAACATTTTCTTTTAAGGTTTTGTAAAGCATATAAAACGCGAAAAAAATGAGAGTATGATTTTTTATTGTGAAAACTCAGTCTGGTCTTAAGAAGCTGTTGACAAAGTTATATTATATATATTTGAATGATTTTAAAAAATATGGATTAAAAAAGCTGAATTTACTTTTCATTTCCTCGAAAATCATAACCTTATAAAAAAATTCTTTTTTTTTTTGCTAAAGTTCTTAAAAATCAACGATAAGAAAATTGTACGTGAGAGTTATTTTATTTTTATAATAAAAAAAAAATTCCAATCGTATTTTACGCTTACCTTTAAAAATTTAAACCATTTAATTCATTAAACCATATTTAAATTTGATAAAATACGGGTGTAATATATGTTCACAAAAGGATTTCTTCCAAGAATAAATAATATTTCCATGGATAGAATCTAACAAATATTTGTACGGGAAGTTTAAATATCATTAACAAAAAAATTGTGCTTTTAAAGAAATGAATGCAATAAGCATCTTACTAGTAAATAGGAGAATTCACATAAAGTGTATCAAATATAAAGAATTGTCATATATTCAATGTAAAAAGACACAAAATTACAAAAGTGTCTCTTTAAATTGTAGCGTTAAAATTCTTAAAATCTTCGGTTGATAAAATATATTTAAGAGTAGAATAAAGTACACACAAAATATCTTTTGTATTTATATTTTTTAAATTTTAGCTAGAGATAAACCAAAAGAGTAAAACAGCATGAAAAAAATTGTAAATTAATATTAGATGTTCCAGTGATGTGAAAACAAATCGTGTATCTAGTTAAAAGCTAATTGTGCTAAGCGATTCATTTAAAAATTTGTATTAATGTCGAAATATTCTAATAGAGATATACAAATTGAAAAATCAGCATAGTAGTTAATCATAACAAATATTAATTCATAAATTCACTACAAAACATTCGTTAACTGTTGCATGAAGGAAGACCAAAAACAAACAAACAATTGTAGGTACTTTCTATTAATATATTAAAAATAACTTTTATATACCTAAAATGTGTTTAATCGAAATTTTAATTATTACTAAGCAAATCAATTATTTGAGATTTTAAAAGATAAAACCACCATTAGATTAATAGAACATAGAACACTGATACAAAGCAATTCTAAAATTGTTTTAAAATTTCATTTAAACCCAAATTTTTTCTGTAAAAAATAGTTATTTCTTTTTGCATTTGTTTTACATAAATACTTGCAATATATAAAAAAACTAATTACATTCTTATATATAATATTTCTATCATATTTTTATAATTTTATGCATACATTAAATATGAATAGCAATGAAAATCATAAACAAAAAATAATTTTAAAAAATAACAGGAAAAAATTATTAATATTAGAAATTTCATGTCATATCTGCTTTATTTCTTATAGAATTAAGGAGATTTTTAAAGATAATATGGAATATTTTAATATGCCTAGTAATAAATTTATCTTTTTATGTAAGATGAAAATACATTTGTTTTAAAAACAATTGTTTTCTTCTTTAAAGATTAGTAAAAATAAAATTTTGAAATATTTGTTTATAATATACTGAAATATCATTCTAAAAAGAAAATTAGGTATTTGCTTTAAAACATTGGTATATTAAAATACTTTCGACAAATATTTTGTTTGAGAATTATATGTCTTTTGTGTCATTTTAAAAACTTATCGAAATGAATTTTCTTTAATCAAAAGTACCACAACTTTTGTTCCAGTGATAAAAAGTGCATTTAAAAATACAAGTACATTTATAGTTAAAACTACACAAATTAGTATTTATTTAGTTCAGAATTTAATCAATTAACTTTTATTCAATTGCTTACAAAATCTCGATTTTAAAAAGTTATTACTGTTTATAAGCACAGATATGAAATTTGAAATATACAATATTTTCAAATACTTTCTGATTTGATATTTTGAGTCTATATTCTGTTTATGCCGTTGCTTTTAGAATCATATTTTATTCGATGCATTGATTTATAACGAATATGTCGCCTCATTTAATAATTAAAAATATTTTATAGCTTTTTCACGATAAATTCAAAAAAATATTCAATCTTCCATATTTTTTTTCAAAAGATATCGATAATTTATTTTGTATTTGAACATCAAATATGTACGTTATTTTCATATTTCATTGCTTATAATTCAGGAATTCTAAGCTTTTGAAGATAAAATACGTGTTTAAAGTTTCAGATGCATTTTGTTTGTAATTTACAGACTGTTTACGTGATTCATAAGTTTTAGATATTTATTGGACTATTTTATTTTAATCAATACACAAAAAATACGTGCGTTTATTTTAAATCAAAATTTTACTCTATATATTCATATTACCAATTGATTACTTTCTACAATGAATGCAACCAGAAACCTAATCTTTCCCCCCTTAAAACATTAAAAAATCACAAAATTTTCTATTTAAAGTTTATATTAAATTCAATCCACATTTCTAATACTAAGCACATCACATAATTTAACCAATACTTTAATGCTTAAAATCCCATATTTCCTCATTTTATAAGTATAAAAATACGAGTGAAAAATTTCAAATATACTCTATTATTGATATATTAATTAAATGCTAAATCTTTTCAAGCCTTCCACACCAATTAGATTACATATTTCTATCGTTGAACAAACAAACAAAAAATACTAATAAAAGTATATCTGCAAAAATGTTTCACTCCATCCAACAATTTGTACCAAATGTTTCCTTCTATACCTTAAAAAAATATTACACTCTCTCACACACACAAAACAAATATAAAAACCTTTAACTCAATCCTAATGCTTCTTTTTTTTTCCCTCCTACAAAAGCATATCTAATATAATCTCTATCTTTCCACTCTCTGAAACTTATCTCTGTTATTGATCAACTCTCTACAAGATAATATCTCACATCTCGCCACTAAGTATGAAAATATTGACGAAATCTTTCGCGAGCGGACTTCATTCCTGGTAATTGATACAAGAATGCAAAAACCGCGAGAAAGACACATTCTTCACCGAGAAAAAAAGATTGAAGTATTGGTTTTCTTTAAAAGCCGTCCAACGAGCTGGTGGATCAGAAGATGCTAAAGGCACGTCTTAAAAGCAAAACGTAATCACATCTCAGGAGGGTGTGCAAGTATTTTTGCCTCCTGTCCTGTATTTCAGACACGTAGACGATATACAATTCTTACGCTCAAAATATTAGCAGGGGGTGATGGTTACTTTGAAGTGAGGGGGTGGGGAAATGTGCATGTGTGAATGCGTTACACAATCAGGGATTGAGATAAAAGGCTTTCTTTCTGGTAAGGAAAGATTTGTGCACGGATGTGCAGCTTGTAAAATACCAAAGGGGTAATACTTAATGAAGAGTTCTGAAACTAAAATAGAGCCTAAATGTTAATTATTATTATTTCAAGAGAGACTTATTTTAAATCAATTTCAAGAAACATAGTTTTAATTTAAAAATATTTTTTAAATAAATTTTTATTTGAAGTTTTTAAATATATTTTTACAATATTTAAGGGGACACAGTACGATTCAATTGAAAAAATTGGTCAAAAAATCAAATCTAACTTTTTTAGTCTAAATTATTTTTTATATACTTTTCTCTATAACCTAATAAAATTTGAAAGCTCTAAACTTGAAAAGCGCAGAATTATGATAGCTTTTATGTTCGTTTTTAGTCCCATTCCTATGGCAAATCAAAACTTTAAAGTTACTTTTCTCAGAAAGATAAAATAATTAGTTTGTCTTCATTTAAAATGCTAAACCTTTTTCTCTATTATGCCTAAATGCTTTGAATTTTTTACACCTATTGCTAATAGTACATGTAAAAAAGTTGGTATGCATTTTTGATCAAAGCAATACTTATTTTTTAAAAAATAATTGTACTCAGAATTTATACATTTTTTAAGGAATTTTCGATAAACATTCATAAAAAGAAATATTGTACGAATACCAGTCATGTTATTGCAAAACGCATACCAACTTATGTTACACATAGTTTGACGTACTTATAAATCAAGTTTCATGTGTGTACGTAAATTTTTGTAGGAGGAGTAGCATTTAAAAATCTCAATTTTTTTTCCTTAAAAAATTAAATGGCTAGCTTTTTTGAAATTTTTAGCACAAAATCTATTTTACATCATACATGCAGATAGGAGGCAATCAAAAAAAATTTGAAAATCCTTAAATTAAGTTCCCTTAATTTTTGCATAAATCGTACCATGTCTCCATAAAAAATATTGATTATATTTTATAATATTTTTTTTATTATTTTATTACTTGATCCTGTTTTATATTGCTATTTACTTCGTATTAAAATATTAAAATGCCCTTAATTTTCTTTTTCTTCTGAATAATATGAAAAATAAACATGATTACTTGATCTCATATTTTATATAGTTAAATTATTTCATATTATATTTTTAATCTTTTCTCCTCAATAATATGAGAAACTAACATGATTTAAATTGATTGCAGATATTGTAAAATATATATTGTGGCTCTTTTTTATTTTAACAGTTGTTTCAAATGAATCAAAATCGGTTTGAATGCTCCGTTATAAAGATCTCACAATTAATAATCTAACAATAAAATTAATCAACAATAATTAAATTTAAATTAATTAATGACAATATCTATCAGTACTTTTCCACTTCTCAATTTATTTGAATAAATCTCAGAAAATTTTTACATATTTTCAAATAGCTCTTTCCAGTCAAAAGAATTTTAAAAAGACTTAAATATACCACATTTTTCAGCATGTGTGAATTTGAGAATTCGTATTGTATTACTATACTTTTACAAATTTTTGAAAGAAAATAGTATTGAAATAAGACAGGTTTATATTATATCGAATATCTTTCGCGATTGTTTTGTTTTTGAAAATTAAAAATTTAAACATAGAAAAAAATCTTAACTAATCCAAAAAGCAGTTAATTTTTTTAATAATTTTCAAAATATCTTGATATCTCTTAAATTTTTTTCATTTATACTAAAAACAGCATTATCTTTATGCTGAGACAGGATAATACTTTAATTCAACTAAATGAGATAAAGTTATATTTGATATTGTAAAAATATTAATAATTTTTTCTTTTTTTAAGCGCATTTTTTTTTATGAATCGGAATTTCATTTCTCGTATAAGTATAATATAAAAAAAGTTCTTCCTCTCTTATTAGTTCTAAAAGTTTTACATCATTCCATTTTTTTAGGAAAGGGGGAAAGGCCAAATATTTTATTAATCTTTATCAAAAAGGACACATTAATTTTAATTAAAATAAAAACACAGAAATATTACTTAGTTAAAATTTAAAATATTTTCCAATTCCTTTTTTATCATTAATTAATATTTCACAAATAAATTAATTATATTTTCTATACCTAATCCTTAAAAGATCGATAATGAAAATTCCCAAAAGTTTGTTCCTGAAATGTTATCCTTCATCGAAATAAGTTTGTCTTCAAAGGTTTATGAACCTTATCAAACAGTTACTTATACTGAACATTCAACCAGACTTTTCACGCTCCGATTTAACATAAATGCCAAAGGTAAAACACCTTATGAAATACATACTTATTTTCCCTTCACGATCTGGACAGACCTCTCACGACATCTAGCCTTAAAATACACTCCATTCGCTCCAAGATTATAAATGAGAAGTTAATTTTCCCAGAACTTAAGACACCAACACTTTTTTTGTGAAACACAAAACAGGGAAATTAATTTTGACAAAAAAGACAACACAGTCATTGAATACCAATAATTAAAACACGTGTACTCATCCGACGTATCTTTATAAAAATGCGTTATATGTGGGACTTCTTTTAACCCAAACCCAACCCTTGGGCGGGATTCATTTTCCCCCTTAACCAAACAGGGTTTGGGAGGGGGGCCCTATAATGATTTTGCACTAGAATGATTAGCGGCGATTTCTCAATCATTTTTCGCCGAAAAACTGGCCCCCTGTTATTTTGGGGGTTTTCAAAGGCTCCGGGCTTTTTTCCTTAAAATAAATTTCTTTCAAGGGCTTTTGGAAAAAGGGGCCCTGACTTTTTTTTTTTTAAAAATTCCATTTGTTAATCTAATCCCTGTTCGTTTTAAAAACCCCTAAATTTTTTTTTGGGAAAATTGGTTTTTTTAAAAATTTTTTTCCTATACCCCGGATTTTAACAGGGGCTAGGAAATTTATTAAAAAAAATTAAAAAAAAATAAAAGTTTTTTTTAAAAATTTTTTTCTTTTTTCCAAAACTTTTTTATTTTAACTTGGTTCAAATTTTTAAACCCAAAAACCCCATTTTCACCCCCCTCTTTTTAAAATTTTGGGGGCGTTTTCGGGGAAAAAATAATTTCTTTAATTCATTATTTTTTGTTTTAAAGGGAAAAATATCCCAAAAAAATAAGAAAAAATTTTAAAAAAAATTTTTGGGTCCTGGAATCAAAATTGGGGGGAAAGGGCCAATTTTTAGAAGTTTTTTCAACCCTACATAAGGAATAAAAATTTTAACAAAAAATAAAAAAAAACAAAAAAAAAAATTCAACCCCCAAAAGGGGGAAAGGGAAAAAAAAATTTAAAAAATTTTTTCCCATATTTTTTGGATTCCCCTTGTTTTCTTTTAATTTTAATTGTATTTTAAAAAAAAATTAAAAAAATGTTTTTTTTGAAATAGAAACCCCCGACGGCCCCACGAAAGGGCCGGAAAACGGGGAAAAGAGTAAAAATTTGTTATTTTTCGGGGGTTTTTTTTATTTAAAGGAAAATTCATTTTTAAAAAATTTTTGGATTACCCGTTAAAAATTTAATTTTAACCTCTTTGTAAAAAAAAAAAACCAAAGGGTTTTGAAAAGGGAAACTTTCCTTTAAAAAGAAGGAATTTCCCCAAAAAGGAAAAAAAATTTTGGCAAAAATTTTAAAAAAAAAATTTGGAAGGGCCTTTTAAGGAAAAAGTTTTAAAAAGCCCGGTTTTTACAAATTTTTTTAAAAAGAAAAAAAATTTTTTGGGGTGAAAAATAAAAAAAATTCTTATGAAAAAATTTATTATTTTTTTTTTCAAAATTCCAACCCAAAACTTTCCCCAAAAGGGATACCCCTTTTTTTTTTTCCACCTCACAATTTAAAATTTACATCAAAAAAAAACAAAATTTTTCCCCTTTTTTTCAGCCTTTTTAAACAAGCCAAAAAATATTTTTTTTATTTTTTTAAAAACAACCTTTTTCACCCCCAAATTTTTGAAAAAGTAGGTATTTAATCAAAAATTTAACAAAAAAAAATCCATTTCTTAAAGAAGAGTTTTTGGGTTACGTTTGGGGGGGATGGGGAAAAAATTTCAAAAAAACCCCTCTCTATCCAAATATTTAAAGAATGGAAAGTTTTTGAAATTCAATTTGAATTTATAGAGCAAAATTCTGTAATATTCACTATTACAGTCCAAGGAATACTCTAGTCCCCGAAATCCGGGTTTTACCAGCCAAAAAAAATATAGCAGTGGGGAAACAAGGGGACAAAAAGAAGGGGAACTTTGGGGACCTACCTCAAGTGCCTATAATTTTTTTTAAAAAAAAATACCCCTTTAAAAAAGGCTTAGTCCTTAATTACATATTTCAAAAACATATCCTTTATCATGTATATCAAAAACATACCCTTAATCATTTATAAAAAAAAACATGTCCTTAATTATATGTAACAAAAACATGTCCTTAATCATATATAACAAAAACATGTCCTTTGTCATATATTTCAAAACATATCCTTAATCATATATTTAAAAAACATACCCCAACCCATATATTTCAAAAAAATGTCCCAATCATATATCCTTGGGAATCTATTTAAAATAAAAGCATCCCCCCAAAAAAATTTTCTTCAACCGCACATCTCCACAGGATATCTTTAATCACACATCTCTAAGTGTCCTCAACCGTACACCTGTAAGGACAGTGATCTCCTCTCTCAAAACATAGAGACAAACACGCGTTTTCTTAATCACGAGCCAACGACTACTAATAAATAATTCAGAGGCAAAAATTTTTGCCCACAAAAAGCATCCTGCAGGAGGAGAAGGCTGAGAGAAGAAGGAAAAAGAAAAAAATCCTTTTAAAATTAAGAAATCGAGCTACGACGCTCTGCAGCAATTTCGTTAAAAGCGCGCAACCAACAACCTTAACAACGACTGTCTCTCCGTAATTATTTTAGTTCCGAAATTAAGACCATCAAATTCCGAGGTTATAAACCGGCCCAGAGGTATAAAAACAAACGTTGAATTATGTATTTTTCCCCCGAATTTTTCCCCGGAAAGAGAGAGAGATCCCTCCTCCCCCCCTCTTCCTTTTTTTCCCTCTCTAATCCACAACATTCCCAAGGGGGCCCGCGCCGACGCAGATCTCCGAATGCTTTAAGAGGAAGAAGGGGGGGAAAATTAATATTTTTTCCCACGTTTGCGCATTAAACATGGATTCGACCGGCCATGATGAAAAGAAAAGCAAGCAGCTCCTAAAAAGAAAGATGCTGCAGCAAGTTTCCAATCGATTATGAGAGCAACCAGCAATCGGCTCGGCTAGGAGGCTATTATGGTGGAGGGTTTTTTTCCCCAAAAGGGAAAGGGAAAAACGTTCAGGGAAGGGGGGGGGGACGTTTTTATCCCCATTTTTTATAATTTTTAAAAATTTTTAAAATGGGCCGTGGTCGAGTGCTCTAGCGCCATCTGTGAGCGCGAGTTAAAGTAACGGTTTTATTATTTGTTATTTTTTTTTTATCTCTCTCTTCTTCTTCTTAATCTACCATCGTACCTTAGGGATGGACCCAACCCATGGATTTTTAAAAAAGGGAAGGGGGGGGGTGAACGGATTTAAAAACGTTTTTCGAAAAATCTTTTTTTTTTTTTTCCCCCGCCCCCGGGTTTCCGTGACGTTCAAGCTGCTTTTATTTATTTAAAAGGGGAAGAGACATTTCAAGGCTCTGTGTTTGAAGTTCGAACAAAATTATTTATCGGAAAAGTAGTAGAAAAGGGGAAATGGGGAGTGTATAGGAATCCCCTTTTTAGAAATGAACCCCCCATTTTTAAAATTTCCCCTCCCCCGGCAAATTTTGAAACGACAAAATTTAACCTTTTAATTACCTTCAGCATAAACTGACAGAAAAAAAAATGCCATCAAGTTTAAAGAATGGACATAACACGCCCCTCTTCCCCTTCTCTCCATTTTCTTTAATCGAAAATAAATTTTTTAAAAGTTATATTTTGCATCATGCACCTTAATGGGAATACTTTCACCACTTGGAAGTTTTTTAAATTTGATTCCTTTTAGTAATTAAAGGGAAAGCAATTTTCATCATGCATTTAAAAAGAACAAACCCGAAACCTATTATTAAATAAATAGTGTATATAAGCAGACGGGAAAAAAAAATATTTTTTGGACATTAAAAACTTTTTGGATTAGTATAAAAAATTTTAGAACCCAAAATTATTTTTAGATAAAATTTTTTTTTTTGGGAATTTCTTCCTTTTCATTCCACAACTTCAACAGGTTATATTTTTTATTGTCAAAGTTTTGATTTAATTTTAATTTAAGTCACACTTAAAGCAATACGAGGGCTATTGGCGACGGACCCCGTAATTTTTAATCATGGTCAAGAGACAAGGCCACTTGCAAGCCCTCTCCGGACATTCACACCAAGCCAACGGGGGGATTTTGAGCTTTGACATATTTAAACTGCATCAGTCCCCCTTTTACATGGGGGGTCTTAAAATGGCGTGGTGGGGTGGGGTATTAACATGCATTGCTCCTAACGTGAGGGTTTTTTGGGTACGGACCTCATTATTTTGAACCATGGTCAAGTGACGAGAGGACGATGCCTGGGGCGGAACCCTTTTCCTAAAATACCACCACACCAACGGGAGAACGTTTGAGTTCTCCACAGATTTAACGTGAATCACTCTCCTTTACGACGGATCTTCAGCGGTATTAAGTTCGAATTCATGACACGCTGGCCTCGAGTCCGTTACCTTGACAACTAGGCTACCGCAGCCGGCTCGAATTCATGAGACACTGGTCACGAGTCCGTGACCATAGCCACTAGGCTACCGTGACCCAGTGGCGTAACACACTCCATCCCTGTATCACGGGGTGACTTAGGATTTTAGGGGCTCAAAGTCTGATTATGGGTTTGCAATCCTTCGTAAAATACAGCTTGGGGCCCAAAACCTGATTTTACAGGGGAACGGGGCTAATATTTTCCATTACGCCACCACAGTGAAGATTTATTATCAAAGAACTTCATAAAATATGAACCATTTTCAGATGACGAGTACGTGATATCGAGATTTAATTCACTCCCTTAATTTTCACACCACAGTATGACGATATTTTAAGACCCATTACGAGTAAATCTTACCATGTGGTTGATTTTTGACGCGAAATCAGAGCTTCCCAATTCATTTCGAAAAACGCTTCCCAAGTCAAGATTATGTGCATATATATTGCCATTTAATTTTTTAAAGAAATAGCAATTATAATTAAAAGGGAATTGTGTGAACATTAATGTTAAGGTTTATGACCATCAGAATTACAATTTGTTTCAATTCTCTAATATAGTAAATTATTAGTCTACGACACGCACGTCTATAACACGTACAAAATATTATTGAAGTACCCTATTCAATGTTATGATGCTTCTTTTATTACTGAAATGCGATATTGGCTTAGAATAATGGTTCTCCATGTGGTACACGTACACCTGGGGCACACGAAGCTTATCCAAGGGGTACATAAGCATCAACAAATATTTGAAGAACAAACCCAGGCGAGAAGTTTATGAATATTCCATCCAAAATGTACGTTTGATCTACGTTAACAGCCAAGCTGTAAGCCGTCAAAAAAGCTTGTGAACCATTGGTTCAGAGCTTAGAGATCAAAAGCTGGTTGAATTGATTTCGCATTAGAAGACGCGATTGCAATACGACAATGGATTTCGCACAGTATGAGTGATATCAAGAGGCCTGAACTGATACACCGCTCTAAACTTACACAACATGAGGACTTTGATCTTCGATCTTTGCATGCATCATTCCTATCCGACGGGTTTTAGTGGCCCCCAGGATTTGAACTCTTCCCAGTCCCGTAACACGTACACCCCGCAAGTGGGGGGAGGGGGCAAGGTTCAGGGGCTCAAAGGAAACCCAAAGTCCTTTGAAAAGACCCGGGATTTGGGGAGACAAAAACCCTTTGTGAAATGGCGATTTTGTTGACCATATTTTGGGTTTCACGAAATTGAGGTGTTGGGTTTTCGAAATGAATCGACATTTTAGAATTCTTAATATGACTTTATTAAGAGTTTAACAAATTTCAATATTTTGAACAAAACTTATTTAAGTGAGAATAAAAAAAAAACACGTAGCCGTAGCTAAAACAGATCCCCAATTTGGGTCCTTATCAAAAATTTTAAATCCCCTCTCTCAATTTTTTATTAGAATTAGTTTCAAAAAATCTATCCTACCTTTGAACGGGTTCTTTTCAGATAGGCTTTTGGGGTCCGGGGCAATAGTATGCACCTTGTAGTAATGGCTAGATATCCTGATTCTTTTGGGGCAAAAATTCACTTCACCTTTTTAAAAAAGAACTTTCTTTAAAATTGCTTTCCCCCTACTCAACTTTTTTTCTTTTAAAATTCTTATTTTTCATCTACATTGATTTTTTTGGGTTTGGGTTGGAAAAAATTTTTAATCTTGGCCGTCAAAAAAATAGAGGTTATGACAGAAAAAATGGGCCCGTCACAACCTGACTTTGCAGAAGGGCCAATATTTCCTTTTTGGAACAACGCCCCTTTATTTAGGGTAAATTTTAATCTTTAAATTTTCATTTTAATTAATTTTGACCCCGAAATAAAAAAAAAAATTTCAAGTTCGAGCTGGGGGGATGAAAAGAGGCAAGCCTCAACTTCAGGTAGCATGATAGATTTGCAACTTAAAAAGGGAAAACCATGAAAATTGTTGTTGAATAATTCCCTTAACAAGCTTGGATACTATTCTAAGCTTGGATTCGAATATTTCGTATTAAAACCAAAAAAAAATACGATGGTGGTAGGTGACACCTATTTAAAAATAGTGCAAATAACATGTTTTACATCTTCTCTCGACTGCATTCAAGAATACCGTTATATACTAAGCTCCAAAATGCAGCTCGTTTCAACAGCCTGCGTATCTGAACGAGGAATGAACGTGGCTGCGATCACGATCGCGAACTCGTAGCACCGACTTTGGTCATGCAGAATAATGATATCACTAAAAAAAACGGCGTGTACAGAAAAAGATGCACGTTAAATCTATTGTAGTTCAAGTTGACGTGCAATGGAAGCTTGGAGAGTAGTGTGACTCTTCCTTTAATTACGGTTCAAAATTACACGGTTCGTAACCAATAGAACCGTATTGCTTCAAAATGCGACTAATGTAATAATATCATTTTAAAATATTCTCAGGTGAGAGAGAGCGAATATTAACGTGGCACTGTTCATGACATGCCTGCCATGATCCGATACCTTGACCACTGGGCTACCACAGTCCCTAAAATATTCTCGGGATATCAGATCCAAGTAGCTGTGGTAGCCAAGTGGTGTGACGTCTCACGCGTCCTTTCTCTAACATAACCTCTGTGTTCTTTGACGGCCACGATTAATGGCAAATCTTTTCCAACCCAAATCCAAGAAGTGAAACGAGGGATAGATGCAAATAAGATAACCTTTAAAAGGACAGAAGTTTTAGTAAGCATGATGGCAATTTAGAGAAAGTTCAGTTCAGAAAAGATAGAAGTGTAAATTGACGGCTACCTAAGAATCACGAAAATCTCGCCATTTATCCAAGGTACATACCATTGTACGCCAGCTTAGATGAATATCTGATGTGGATTGGACCGTTGCTTAGAAATCAAGGTAGGAGATTATATTCTGAATGCGAATATATTATTAAGATTGAGAATAGGCGGATATAATATAATTATATAGATAAGTGATCCAATTGCGCGATCTGTGTTAATTACGGCTACGTGTTTTGGTTTATTCTCACTTAATATAAGTTTGTTCGATATATAAGTAATTTAAGTTAAATTCTTAATAAAAGTCATATTAAGAATTCTAAAATGTCTCATCATTTCGAGAATCCCCCACATCTCTCTAACTTACGCTGAAACCCCACGATATGGTCAACGAAGATCGACCATATCACAGTGGTCATAGTTGCCAACGAGTCGCGTGTTAGAGTTCTGGTCCAACTAAAAACCAGCCGTGTAGAGGGACTGAACACGTTAAATTATCGAGCTCAAAGTCATCACGTTGGTGTTGTGTGAACGCTTGAATAATGTGTGGGGGGAGGCAGCTCAGGTGTCATCTTTGTCACTTGACCATGTTTCAAAATTAAGAGCTTCGTCGTCGATGATTCCTATGTAATTTCATGCAGGTTGTCGCAAATCCTAGTGTATCTTTGAAATGTGACATTATAGTTAACTATAAGACAATCAATCTGATCCAGTGGAAATAAAGAGAAAAAGAAGGATTTTCTGTAGCAATTTGCTGTTTATTTGTTTAGTAGAAAAAAGAACTTGTTATGATGGTGAGAATCAAAGCGATAAACATGAAAATGTATGGCTACAGGAATACTGCATTAATCTTTTTGTATAAAGGAGAATAGCGATTCACATCAGTGGCGCACACAAGAGAGGGGTCCTGGGGTCCGGATCCCCTCCAAAAAACCCTTGATTTTTTTTTCCGATTGACTATAATTCTAAGTATATAGAACATAAAATTTATTTAAATATTTGTTATTAATGATTAATTTTATTAATTAATGCTAATTATCTATTCAATAATTAGTTTTTATTGTGTTTTGTTCCCGAAAATCGACAAAATCAAAAGGAGCCTGATACTACACTTTTGACCCCGGACCCCTTGAAAAATTCCTGTGTGCGCTACTGATTCACACTATATCACTCCGCACGATTTCTCTGGAACTATTAGACCTACAGTCCTGGAATTTGGTAGGCGTGTTGCTTTCACGGAGTAGCGATCCTCTACAAAGAAAATGTTTGCAAAAAATTGACTTCCGAGAGGCATTGCAATGGCGTAAGGGACGGTATAGATAAAAAATAAATTCAGTTTTTAAACAATTAAACCAACAGATTTGAAATTTGGTTGGCAAGTTTCTTTCATGGAGTAGAGATCCGCTATGAAAAGACTTTGCGAAAAGTTACTCCCAAGGGATGTTGGGTGGGCAAAAGAGGCGTTAGAGATAAATATTCCCGTTTTCGAATTGTTAAACCTAAGGATTTCAAATTTGGTAGACATGTTCCTTTCATAAAGTAGAGATCCTCCAAAAAAGAATTCTTGTGAAAATCGACCCCCAAGTGGCTTACGGGGCGTTATGGCAAAATATTCCCGTTTTGGAATAATTAGATCTGCAGGCTTAAAATTTAGTTCACATATTCCTTTTATAGAGTAGAGTTCCTCTAAGAACGGATTTTGCAGAAATCGATCCCTAAGGGGTCTTTCGAGGGATTAAGTGGCGTTACATAAATAAATTCATGTTTTTGAGCTGTTATACCCACATACTTGAAATTTGTTAAGGATGTTTCTTTTTTTGAATAAAGATCCGCGAAAAACGGATTTCTCAGAAATAGACTGTGATGGAACGGAAAGGATATTGTTACAACAAAAATTCCAGTTTTTGAACTATTAGACTTAAAGCAATAAAATTGGGTATACATGTTTCTTTTGTTGAATTGAAATCCACTAAGTAAAAGGTATTTCGGAAATCGACTCTCAAAGTAGGTTACGAGGCTTATTGATGAGAAAATTTCCGTTTTTGAACTATAAGATTTCAACTTGAGATTTAAGAAGGAAGTTTGTTTTATATAGTAGAGATCTACTAAAAATGGGTTTCGCGGGGGAGTCTCTCTCTCTCTCATATCAATATAATAATATATAGATATCAATAATTTATATATATATAAGCAGTATATGTTCATAAAACATCATGAAATACCCAGCGAAGCGGGTAGGTAACGGCTAGTACATTATTATTCAAAAAAAATGTAAATAAGTAGGTGAATTCCTCTAATATTTTCTATTTATCGCTGGTAATAAACCATTTCCACGATGTTTTTTTATCTAAGCAATAATGTGTGTGTTAATGTACATTAACGTCGAAGTGTAAAGTAGCACGTTGGCTATTAGAGACGCGCGAGTGGACCGCGTAATTTTAAACCTCGGTCAAGTGACGAGGACGACACATGGGTTTACACCTCCCTCTTCAAGCTACACCACTTCAACAGATAGATTTAACGTGCATCAGCCCTTCTACACGGGAAAAATGGTTCTAGGACTCGAACTCTTGACCCGCCGGCCACGAGCTTGTAATGTGCCTCGAAGACATACTAAAATAAACCGTTTATATAAAAAGAACTGTGTTATGTGTTTAAATTTTTTTAAGAAAAAATAATTCCATTAATGAATTTAAATAAGCTATTTCCGTGCCTAAAAGTAAACCCAAATACATTTAATTTAAATACAACGATGAGAAGAGAAAAATTATACCCGCATTATTAAGATTTTTCCATCAACTTTATCGTATTATACAGTAAAATACAACATCAAAAGTTATTTTAAGGGGGAAGGGGAAGTCAAATAGATGGCAAAAAAGTCTTTCCTGTGCTTTCAGTCGAATGTCACGAATACTCCATCCATGTACTTTGATAATTTAATGAACAAAATTCAACCAAACAACCAATTATTTCGAATGCAAATTTTTATCCGAATAAACGGCAGAAACTAATATCAAAGTGTAGAGAGAAAAGTTGTCATAGAGTAGCAATAAATCAATATATAATTTTCGTATGCATTCCTAATTTTCAATCAAAGGTAAAAAAAATAGCTATAAACAAAAACTTTATCAAATAAGGATAAATGAAAATATTGTGTACTACATCTGATTGAATTTATTTTTACTAAAGAAAAAAACGATAAGTTGTTCCTTCTTTTGTCATAGATTTTTTTCGTGCTAAAATTATTCACACGCGTCCCACTAGCCTTTATTACTGCAGATTAAAGAGGTACAGAAAATGAAAACTCTAATGCATATTTTATGAGTCCTTTTCACTCAATAATTGAAATCCCTTCAAAAAACACGAAATTCCACGGATAAATTATGAATTAAACATCATCAAAGCAGGGATGTCATTCATCTAATCTTCGCCAGAAGAAAAAAAAAAAATCACGACCTCAAAAACCATAAAGTCACCAAAAAAAAATTTGCATGCATACTCTGAGCAATCTCCAATAAAAATATTCATGCTCAATTTGGGGGGAAGAAATGAAATGAAATGAAAAACAGAGGACACATACATAAAAAAAAATAGTCATTTCTATTGTTTATCCGTAGGAGTGCTCAAATCACCTTCCCCATTAAATGGTTTTTCACAGAGAGAGAAATGCAAATGCAGAATGCAAATGCCACGCAATTTCCATGATCAGTCCTCCTACCCCAGACATGTCTGAATGTCGGGGGTGGACGGCCGAGGGGTGGAGAAAAGAAAAGAAAAACGCGACTTAATTAGCAGTATGTCTGGGTTTTTTTGGAGGAATTCAGCAAGTAATCGGATTATGATGTGTACGCTCTTGTTGAAGGAGGAGAAGCAGCAACTTCAACAACAACAACTGCAAGCAGCGGCAAGGATCCAAATGACAGCAATTAAGAGCCAGCACGATCTGAACACGTGCAGGATGGACACATCATCTCTTCTTTCTCTTGGTGACAAGCAAGAACAAACAATAACTCCCCGCTGTCGGCAATTGGTAGCGTTATTACGGTTATCATTATTACCACCGCTTAAACGCGACGAAATTAAAGCTGACGCAAGGGACAGCGCTAATAAGAGTCAATCTGGAGCGAGAGGTGGAATCTGGCCCCACCCCACTTCGTTGTTCGAAACAGGAAGGTCCTAAGTGGAAGCGTAATTAATCTTCACTTCAACCCTGGTTACTTGGAGAAAGAGAAGCCTGTTAGTCAATTGACTCATCCTGGCTTTAAGAGATCCGGAGGAGCTGCTAATGAAAAAAAGAAAAAGTGGATTTATATATCCTAGCAGACACATCTATCTCACTGTTACTATAGGGTCGGTTATTGATCTCATAACATCAAGAATTTAGCATACTTTTCAATATCATGCACGTCGCTAGACGTGTTCAGGGTTCATTCTAAATATTGACAGGATGCGTAAATACAAAAAGGGCACGCTGTTTCAAGAAAAGACATGACTTTCAATCGGGACTGAAACTTGGAAAAGGAACTTTACAAAATGGAATAGAAAGAAAAACTAAAT
Source organism: Trichonephila inaurata madagascariensis (assembly GCA_019973955.1). Taxonomy (NCBI): domain Eukaryota; kingdom Metazoa; phylum Arthropoda; class Arachnida; order Araneae; family Nephilidae; genus Trichonephila; species Trichonephila inaurata. The sequence goes on along the minus strand of BMAV01013002.1, from coordinate 263,291 downwards.
GATCGATAAATTACATTTTTCTCTTACATATTAAGCACAAAAAAATGCCTAATACTTTCTCAAAAAATAATTCACACATTCCTTTTTAAGGCTGTTTTCACTTAATGCTAAAGAATAGAACTCGAATTTTAAATTTTTTCATATACATAAAGGTGCTCCAACATATGTATTATATTCTGGATTCACTATCCATTAAAGATAAGTGGGCATTAAGTTGATCCGCTTTTGGAGGGATCACCTTTACTACGACCTTAGACGCGCATTCTAAAAGAAACATATTTGCGGAACACAGATGACAGTTAGATTGGCGACTATATGGACCACAACATCTCGAAAAAGTTAGAAGTAGACCCACTGGCGTAGCTAGTTTTGAGTGGGCTCTGAATCAAAATTCCTTCGAGGCCCCTTTTTAGATATGGGAGCCCTGTTAGTGGAATTTTAGTTACAAATATTGGGGCCCTTGAAGCTTGGGGGCCCTGTATCATTGATACGGCGGTAGCTACGCCCCTGAGTAGCCCGTACTCTGGAAATGCCTGCCCACCCCTGCTACAGAGAGCAGCATGTTTTACCATACTACTCCTTTTTATACGAGTTGTCCCATTTTTTCTGATGTAACATGTGTTTCGCATTTTTCGCATCGTAATGCCAAATGAGCTATCCCTTTAGGTGTTAAAGCAAATATGTTTTGGAAAGGCGTTTATGGAAACATTCTGAAATTTAAAAAACGCTATATTATAAACAGATGCATGAATTACAAACGTTAAAAATTTTCATGAAATTTGAAATACTTTTCTGTATGGAAATGGGCTTTGCATTTACTTTAGGCTGTCGTACATTGGCGAAGACGCCCTTAAAAAGAAAACGTGTTTATATATACAATTTTCCGCCCGAATATTAAAAATATTAAAACTTACTGATAGGAAATACATTACATGAAGTAGCATCATAGCAGATAACAAAAAAATAAATTTAAAGTTTAAAAAATCCCACGAAAGATGAAAAGCCATTTAAATTGAAAAGTCACAAGGGTCTGCATGTAATTCAATCAGGTCAAATATAACTGTATAAAAAGCTCATATATTTAAAAAAAAAACTTTAAAAAAAATGGAATTTATAACTATAAAATATTTATTTTTAAAATTTTATTACTACTGAGGAATAAAGAGAGATTCGTAAAATTCCAACATTTGAATTCAAAAGTAAAATTCGAAATAAAGTAACACATGAACACTCAAATCGCGTTGCAATAATGACATAACCGTAAAAAGTACATAAGTGAAGATGACACCAAAAGAAATATCTACGACTTTTTAAAATCCCGAATTTAAGTTCCCGAGTCCAAACCTTCCCCCCAAAAATCCTTGATTTTTTTTTCCGATTGATTATAATCCTGTATATAGTACGTAAAATTTAATTAATTATTTATAATTATGAATTTATTTTATTAATTAATGCTAATTATTTATTAAATAATTAGTTTTGTACTGTTTTTTGTTCTCGAAAATCAACAAAATTAAAAGAATATGTTGGACGGTGTATTGAAGCATAATACAAGAATGATGGACTTTCGACCCTGGACCCCCCTCTTAGAAAAATTTCGGTGAACGCCACTGACAAGTGTTGTTTTTTGTTTCAGGTAGGGATAAAATTTGAAATTATAACAGAGAGACTTTTCTACTGAAAAGAGAGCGTAAAATGTAACTTTGCTTATAATCTGTAGATTTAAAGCAGTTTGTAGGCAGTGTTTTAACTTACAAAAAATTATTTTTAGAAATCTGATTTATAATCTTGTATAAGAAACCTCGTTGCTACTACAGGTAAAGTTGCTTATCGACATAATTTAAAGAATTTAGCATATTTTTCATACAGTTCACTTCCGTATGAAATGCATTTTCATAACACTGTTGAAAAATTTAGAAGAATTTCCCACGTACGAAGTGTTTTTACAACTAGATTGGAAAATTATTAATTTTCTCAGTCAAAAACAAACAACCGAAAGTAAGAGGAATTTTAAAAAAAAAAAATGTTTTTAGAAAACTCAAGATGTTGAATTAAACTTATGATGTGCTTGCCAGTGCGCGAGAGAAAAAAAATAAAAGATGCATACCAACCCTCATTCACTAAAAAGTAACCTTGTGGTTGAACTTAAGGCTGTTTCATGATTTTTGCAAATTTTCAGGTGATTCAATTTAATTGGGTAATGGTATAGAAAGTATATAGTTTGTCCAGCCAACTTAATTACTTAGAGTTCTAGTAATTTAGAAAATTTCATTCAGCAATTCACAGTTGGAACATACAAATAATTATTTCACTATTATTCAAATTTATTTAAAGAAAACCAACTAATAATAAAAATATTGGAACAAGAACTTTCATTTTTCGAATAGTACGGTAAAAGTAGCTTTTATTTAATTCATGTTGTTATTGCTCCAGTGACACAGTCCAGAATGCCAAGCATCTGATATTCTTGCTTGTACTAAATTCGCTTCGGAAAGACGTACACTCATGAATTGCCTACAAAAGAACAATATATAGTACGGCCTCCTCCTTTCTCTGCTTTGTTCAAGGCAAATCATCTTTTACATCGTTTTGTGCATACATTAATAGCATTTTTACTGTATTATTTAGATTGTAAATTTTGTGTGTTTGTTAACATTTTATGTACATGAATATACATGTGTATATGTGTATGTGTGTGTATATGTATATATATGTGTGTGTATATATGTGTATATATATATATATGTGTGTGTATGTATGTGTATATATATATATATATGTATGTATGTGTGTGTGTATATATATATATATGCCTATGTGTGTATGTATGATTTATGTATTTGTATTTTGAAAATTTTTTGTGATCATGTTTTCTTATCTTTCTCATTGTATAATTTTAATTTTTGATTATCTCCGTTCGCATGTGAGCAATCTTTTCTATATTTGTTGTATTTGTATTCACTTTTTTCCTCCCCCCTTTGGTTCCCATTTTTGTAAATACTTCCTTCTACATGTAACTTCCTATCACTATTGTTTGAGTATTGACTTACGTTTGTAAGCCTTGTGTTATACTTGTAGGCACACAAGGAGTCTACCTAGAGTCTCAAAAAAAATATTATTTAATATTTAGAAACCAAGAAAAAATGCTGTTTCAGAATTATCAAATGGAATGCATAACAAATATATTTACCTATCGTAAACTTCATATTAAAATCAATTTATTTGGCTAAATATATTGAGTTTTTAATTTTTTTAATAATAAAAATTTCTGGTAAATTACTGAAAATGGTTTTGAACTAAATGTATCTATTAACTTTCGCTCCTTTTGTACAGCAATGCAGAGTATGAAAAAAAATAACTGAAGATAATTGACAGAAACTGTCAATAGAAAAACATTCCACCATAACAGACAAAGCTTTTAAAGATCATTAAAATTTCCATTAAATAACCCACTCCCATTTTATAACAATTGTTCAGATAGGTGTTCCCCAGAGAACATCAATGATAAGTGTGGAATAATTTTGGTGAACCATAGGTGGGTATACATGAAAGTGTTTGGGTGTGGTATATCCAGATATTAAGGCTAAAACTTTTGTGGCATGAATACATTATTTAAGCAATGCCATAACACCTTTTCATGCTTTTGAAGAAATAGACTTATATCACCGAATTATTGTTGCTGCACTACATTTAAATTTAGAAACAATTCGAATTTATTCTACTTGAGGTATCCGACTACGTTCGGAACCGTGATTTTAAAAAAGCACATAAATGGATAATTCTCATGATATTTAGTGTCACTTAGATTAGAATATATGGATAAAGTTGTTTTATATATAGGACATTTTGACAAAAAAAATTACTTAAATGCAATATTTCGGCAAAAAATTAACTTAGAATAACTTTTTTTCCAAATGTTCTCCTTTTGTGAAAAATGCTTCTATTATAATAATATTTTGCCTGTATATAGCTCAGACCTCTGTATAGAGGCTGTGCGATTTTTGAAAAATTCACATTATTTTCAAAGTTACAACCCATTAAAATAATTATCGGCGTTTTTTTCTTAAAATTTCTCCCCTCTGTTGTCGTAAAACATGGATAAACCCATTTCTAAGTTATATATTTCAAAAATTCTAGTTGAGTCTCTGTACAGAGGTCTGAGCTATATGCAAGCGAAATATTATTATAATAGAAGCATTTTTCACAAAAGGAGAATATTTTGAAAATGAGTCATTCTATGTTCATTTTTTGTCAAAATAGTGTACTTAAACATTTTTTTATTGTAATACTATTCTTAAAACAATTTTATATACATTTTCTAATCTAAGTGACACTAAATGTCATAAATACTATCCATTTATACGCTTTTGCAAAATCACGGTTCCGAACGTATTCAGATACCTTAAATCAAAACTGTAATATATTTTGTGATTTTTAATACAACATAAATATATATCTGCTCAGTTGTTTCGCTGTTGTTCAAGATAATTTACTAAAAATTATCCAAGTTTATTTTATTTATTTATTTTTTTGTTATACAAATACAGGTTACGGCCCTTAACAAATTGGTGGTGCCCAAACTGGGGAAGCAAGTTTTGAAAAGTAAGTTATTTTCATTTCTATCGCATCATGTCCCGAAGTATGGAACGTTTATTATACGATTAATGTTCCTAGCGGGTTTTCACGAAGTTTCCCTTTAACTAAACTATGGAGCTACTTCACAATGATGCTTGATTTGGGAAATTGGCCTTGTGAAGAGACTATGATATACAGAATTGAACAATACAATACAATAAGAAATATAGTGAATAAAATTGAAGAGGATAGTCAGAGAGAAGAAAGGAGGAATATTAATGAACTTGAATATCTGACAATGAATTTTTTTAGGAAATATGCAAAATGCATTGTTAAAAACCATGCATTATTACATTAAAATATATAAAAACTTACTTTGTCCAATGTCTACAAAATAATTTTATTTAAAATTATAATATATTGAAATAAATGAATATCCTGCAGGAATTGAAAAAGTTGTGCCCGGGAATTTTTCCGAACCATGTCAATAAGTGTTAAAGACTAAGATTTTAAATGTTTGAAGTGAACGGAATTAAAAGAAAAGAAACAAAACAAGAGAAAAGGAAAAATAGAACGAAGGATAGAAGAATCAGTCTGCGTTATAGAAGAGTTACTGGAAGAGCAACCTTACTTGTGTGGTGAAGGAATCAATCTTGCTACTCGAAATCTGTTTATAATATCATTATAACTTGATAGAGAGTTCGATTTTATATAACTTAAATCATCACCAAATTCAGTTAATTTTGATATTGATTATTTTATGATCAAATAAACTAGTTTAAAGTACAATGTCTTGTTAAAAAAAAACAAGCTAGCAAAAATTTTATTATGATCATAATATTTATAATACTCAACTCAAACTCACAAACTCAGTGGCGCAACAGCCATGAGGGTCTGGGCCTACTGTGTCCATTCCAGTATACGTGACCATTGGGAGCTAAGGTGCACAAGCAGATGTCCAGATCAGGTGGTCAGTCTGAAACGAGACCCCAATGCTTAAGTCCCCAACCAAGCTTGGTACTCATTTATCGACCCACTGCAGTAGGGATGAAAGGTTGAGTCGACCTTGCTCAGCCCGGGAATAGAACCCGGATCTGTGGTGTGGAAGCGCGATACTCTACCACTTGACCACTGGGCCATATATTTATAACACATACGTATAAAATAATATTAAAAAAAATCAATGATGTAATAATTATAACAATTAGTTTTGTGATACTTAGATTAATTAAATATGATTAATTAACTATGCAACAACGATTATATTAGTTATTACAATAACAATTTATATCAAAATTAAGTTTAATAACAGTTTATGTTAGTCTTAGTAACGTTCTAGACAAGTGTATAGGCATAAAATCATACAAATATGGTGAAATGTTAGCCCATTGTGTGTTTGTGCGTGCAATTTCTAAAACTTCATATTTAGCAGCCCTTATGTACAAACATTGGAGACATTGGTATATGCACGTAATATTCAAAGACCTAGGATGATTTTGCCTATAATTACTAAATAGTTTCTTAAAAGCGATGTTTGTATCTATGATTCGTCGAATAAAAATTATGGAACATAACCTATTTTCCCTTGAAAGGAAAAAAGAATTCAATATACGCCATGTTTTGGGCACATACATTATCTGAACTAATATATGTACAAATATGTTTCAATACGTGTACAAATATTCTCTATCAGAGGCCCATACATTTCCTTTTATATATATATATAATATAGATATAGATACACATGTACTCTCCAATAGATCCATACATATTCTCCAATAGATGCATATAAATTCTCCAGTTCATGCATACATATTCTTCAATATATGCTATATTCTCCAATAGATGCATACATATTCTCCAATATATGCTATATTCTCCAATAGATGCATACATATTCTCCAATATATGCTATATTCTCCAATAGATGCATACATATTCTCCAATAGATGCTATATTCTCCAATAGATGCATACATATTCTCCAATAGATGCTATATTCTCCAATAGATGCTATATTCTCCAATAGATGCATACATATTCTCCAATAGATGTTATATTCTCCAATAGATGCATACATATTCTCCAATATATGCTACATTCTCCAATAGATGCATACATATTCTCCAATAGATGCATACATATTCTCCAATAGATGCATACATATTCTCCAATAGATGCATACATATTCTCCAATAGATGTATACATATTCTTCTATGGATGCATACATATTCACCAATAGATGTACATAATTTTTCCAATAGATGCGCATATATATTCTCCAAAAGATGCACATTATTTTCTACAATAGAAGCATACATATCCTACAATAGAAGCATACATATCCTACAATAGAAGCATACATATCCTACAATAGAAGCATACATATCCTACATAGAAGCATACATATTCTCCAGCAGATGTACATATATTACCCAAGAGAGGTACATATAATCTATGATAGATATACTATATTTTCTAATATATAGTAGAAGCATTTCCCCCAATAATTATATACACACACACAAATAAGCTTTTTATATGAAGTTGGTAAATTTGCCTTATGAAGTCATGATTTCTAAATCTGAGTCTGTAAGATATTGCAATAAAATTCATTTTTCTCTGAAAGTAACCATCTGTCTTACACGTCACAGCAAGCTACAAAAAAAACAAAACGCTTACAAGAAAAGAAAAAGAAAAAAAAAACACATCGCAACGATTCATATATTTCCTTTACGATTTACCATAGACAACACCGTCAATCATTCAGAAGAACCTGAAGCTCAACCGAAACAATCCAACACTACTCGAAAATCCCCGAAATATCTTCAGTGCGCCTAACAAAGCCCATCTCAACGAAAAATGAATTAATTTTTTTAACTACCTCAGTTCTCTGAATCTTTTCAGCAAGACCCTCATTGTTTCTGCATAAGGTATGAAATAAAGCCTTCGTTAGTGTTCATTTAGAACTGAAAAGATCTGAACCAGAAGGTTCATAAAACAAACAGAACAGTCAATTTCACACTACTAATTAGCATTCGACCGAAAAATGCAACCCTTTTAATGAATTGCATAAACAAATGCAAACCCAAAAAAAAGAAGAAAAATGCAAGCAGGAGGAATATCACAGGCAAATTCACAAAAGAAACAAAAATGAGCGGGAGGTTCTTATCACCAATACATCAAAAGGTGCTTAGAACAAAAAGTGACACTAAAAAAGCACACACGTTCGAACGTTTCTAGCATTTCACTTGTTTATCTAGAATCTAATGAGATAATGATACTCAATGGGTTTGCCTATGCTTTGAAGCGTAGAAAAGGCGACAGGTAATTGCATCGGCACCAAACATTGTTCATTTACATATGCTTAATTAGTTTTCGTTACAAAACACAATGAAAAGTCAGAGTAATCAAAATAAACAAAGAGATTTTGAGGTTACCCTTGAGCGAGGGTTGTTTTTTTTAGTTGTTAAATGCTGTGTGGAGGAAAGGAAAAAAACGTTATATCCGATCCGATGTAAAGTTGTTGCAAGTTGGGAAATAAATGTGTGCGATTCCCAAAGAGTTAAAACAGCGTGAAAGAATCGTTTCAACTAATAAAAATTTTTTCGGTCAATGAGGCATGTTAAAAAGTATTCTTTCTTCAGGTGATTTTTTTCCAAAGTTTTGAAACTATTCAGATCTTTCCCCGTCATAAAAACTCTAATTTTGGTTATTTTAGATTTGAAAATATTCTAAAAATAATTTCAAAACTAAAATAAACAATGAATCTCTTAGTAATATGTATTCTCATGCAATTAATTAAACTGAATTGCTTTTCAGTGTAACAAAAAATGCAAGAGTATAAGCTCAATATAATATAACTTTAGTTCTAAACTGCAAATATTTTTACAAAAATCTGCTCAATTTTAATGAATATATGCTTAAACAATTATAATTAAAAAGGTTTTTTCCGAACATGTTTAAAAAATATGGTTTTGATTTAAAAGGTATACATAGAACATGTTAAAAGGATTCAAATTTTTTAGGACAACAACAAAATGGATTAAAAATACCTTTAACTTTTAGTACTTTTTACTTAAGTGTATATTGTAAGAGCTTTTAGATTACTCTTGTCTTAATAATAAAGAATCAAAATATCATCTACCTCGATTTTTTAAATAAAAAATACTACAAAACTTGTAACCATCTATGAATTCTGCAGTGGGTTTATATAGAAGTCTAATTTAGGAAAAAAATAAGGATTTCTTGTTGATTTTTTTTCAGAAGTATTTTTCTACGGTAATATACTTCATAGTCCTTCCTTCATCAGTGGCTCAACAGTCCAGGGTTGTCCTTGGCCTTCTCAAGAAGCCTTTTCCAGGCCATCCTTCTTCCTGTTAGTGTTCTCCAGTACATTTCATAGAAGCATAATTGAAGTTAAGTACGCTGGGATGTACATAGCCCAGTAGCGCACACAGGAATTTTCAAGGGGGTCCCGGGGGCGAAAGTTCACCATTCTTGTATCATGCTCCTTTTGATTTTGTCGATTTTCGGGAACAAAACACAGTAAAAAACTAATTATTGAATAAATAATTAGCATTAATTAATAAAATTAATCATTAATAACAAATACTTAACTAAATTTTACGTACTATATACTTAGAATTATAATCAATCGGAAAAAAAATCAAGGGCTTTGGAGGGGGTGCGGACCCCCAGGCCCCTCCCTTGTGTGCGCCACTGACATAGCCTATAGGCAGGCGTAAGGAACCATTGGCACGCGACGCAATATTTTGGGCACGCTAGCGATCAAAATAGTTTGCATTTTATTTAAAAATAACAAAATTCACAATGAAATATTACGAACAAAGGTGAGTGATCGGTCGCGGGGTGGCAGGGAGCACACTCGTTTGTTATTGTCTCTTAGTTATTGCCTTACTTACGTCTTGGACTACGGTTGCTTATTATGCAAAATTTGTCAACGCATAGCATAATCAATTTCGTCAACACAAAATGTATTTTAAAGTTTACTTGGGCTACATTCACGATTTTTAACTGCTATTTAACATGGTTAGTTAAGCAAAAGTACAAAAAGTGCAAGATAGTATGTGTAATAGAAAATTTCAACCGGCGATTCTAGAAATATGACATAATTATTAAAGGCGACAAAACGGTGTGCGTTTTATGTTCTGGGATGGAATAGTGGTATGCAGAACATCGTCTGTAAAAAGATATTTTGAAACAAATCACAAAATCTCTTGTGAAAAAAGTGAACCACAGCAAAAATAAAAAATTCCTTAGAAACCGCGTTTGGCAGATGACTCCAATTCAGCATGCCTTCTACTAAAAGTAACATCTTATAATCCTAATATAAGTTGTCATCCAATATACAACACACAACAGAGAGAAGTCACACTAATCTTACTTTAACTTAATTAAAACATTTACAACGATTCAATGCAAAAGGTATTTTTTCGTAGTAAATAGTTTTGAGTTGTTAGTATTTACTTTTTTTATTTTTCCAATAATCACAAATCAAAATAATTTGACGGCACGTCTATACCTCCTTAAACACTGATTTAGAATAAATGGCACGTTGATCCATAAAAGTTTGCCATTCCTGGTATAAGGTATACAATTTAGAAAGATAGTGTCCAACCAATTCTCATAAGATTATAGATTACTGCAGAAAGATACAAAGCCTTGAGCAAGAGCACACCGACAACTAAATTTATTTGAAATCATCCTCAACACATTATTAGCAAGTCGTTTCAAGAACGTATTGTGTCAGTTAGCAGACTTGATATCAAAATCATTGACTTCATTCTATAAAGAGCCTTAATTTTTATTTAAATTTTATAATAAACGCGCACTTCATAGTGAAATTCGCGGTTTATTTTAAAATAATATAAAATTAACTTAAATTCTCAAAGTTTTAAAAAAAACATTCATCCTTCATTTCCTTTGTAGCTGAAATTCGAGAAAAAAAAAAAAAAAAAAAGTAAAAATAGCAACCAAGATGTTTCTGTGGTTTTTCGCAAGACCGTTACTGAGATTGTTTTATTACGTAATAATCCATAAAAATTATTTTATGGCTGACATATAAGCACAGACAGGCATTCGCTTAATCAAAACTTTCTGATTAGGACGTTTTTTTTCTTCCTTTGTGAATTCTCGAAACCTTTTAAGATGTCTGCTGAATCTGGTATAAATCAGATTTATGTATTTAACAAAGTTCGCGTGACTGTTTAATTGGTGGTCGAAGGCACGTGCCTAGGATGCCCTTTGGAAAATAATTAAAAATATAAAACATATATTTCTCTAGGAAATGTGTTACATCAAGTAAAAGAATCCATAGCAGATGACAAAAAAATAAGTTTAAAATTTTAAGAAAAACAACAAAAACGTATTCGAAACGGTTGAATTTATAAACTTAAAGTTTATTTCAATGCAAAAATTGTGCGAAATAGTGTGGAATTTATTCAATATTAATATCATATTCTCCCTACACTAACTTAAGGAGAGCATATCATATTTTATTAGACTGCTCAAATTTTATTTGAATCAAATGTTTTTCTCTTTTTGTATAAAATATGTTCCCTGTTTCTTCTCCCTAGTTTGATATAAAATGTAGTTTAAACTTTCCATTAAAGAAAATTATTTTACATTTAGTTTATTTTCGATTAGCTTAGTACTCAGAGGTGCACACAGACAGGGAGGAGATACACAAATAGAGAAACACGTAGCACTGAGGGATAATGGTAAAATTAAAAATCTGTTGGTTTATCGGGGGTTGAACCCCCAACCCTCGAGTACGCCATTGTTAGCGCGGTGTAATATATATTCCTAATTCTATTCCATAATGAACTTCAGAGGAACAATTCCATACTGAGTTCAAAATTTTTAAATTTTAAAGCGTTGTATCACAAATAAGAACGTGCGTAGAATAATCACACATAAGCTTATACTAATATTGGAATGTTTGGCATCTGCCATTTGTTTTAAGTGCTTTTTGTACTTTAAAAGATGACATATTTGATTCATATAACACCCTGTATTATGTAATAGTATAGGGTTTATCAAATATTTTTTTCGAACTATGTTTTCCATTACATTAAAAAGCGCGGACACGTCTAGAATCAAAAATGCTGAAGAATTTTTTTCAAAGCTTTACAAAAGAGGAATAAAAAAATTTAAAGTTTGTATTAAATTCAAAAGTAATTTGAATTTGTCTTTAATAAACGACATAGCTCTCAATAAAAGAATTTTATTCTATTTTCTTGAAGAAATAATATGTTTAAGGCTGTTTTTTCGCCAAATGTACAAAAGCCTGAGCTAAGTGCGGAGCACATTTTTAAACAGAAAAACGTCTAATTTTTCATGAAAGTTTGCAGCGTTATAATTCCTATATTTGCTTGGGACAGAGTTTTGACAATTTCAAGATATTACATTGGTAATTAATTTTTTTCTTTTAACATGTAAAGAGATAGTTGATTTAGAAGATCAAAAAAAATGCGAAACACATTTTATACCAGAAAATGGGTCATCTTGGATAAAAATATATAAGTAGCAGTGGTGCACACAAGGGGGAGGGGGGTCCTGGGGTCGGACCCCCAAAGAACTTGATTTTTTCCCGATTGGTTATAATTCTAAGTATATAATACGTAAAATTTAATTAAATATTTGTTATTAATGATTAGTTTTATTAATTAATGCTAATTATTTATTCAATAATTAGTTTTTTATTGTGTTTTGTTCCTGAAAATCGACAAAATCAAAAATAGCACGATACAAGAATGGTGAACTTTCAACCCCGGCCCCCCCCTTGAAAAATTCCTGTGTGCGCTACTTGATAAGTTAGTATGATAAAATATGCTGCACTGTATAGGATAGCTAAGGCAGAATACAATCTTAATGTTGGAGAACTTTTATATCTGAAAAAATATTCCTAATTCAGGTCCTATTCTACAGCATTAAGCGCAGATCGCTTTAAGTTTGACAACATTAAAAAATGATGAATAAAATCTAAAATCGCAAACAGTCATATTTGTAAATATATATATAAAAACAGGGTTTATAGTCCCCCCTCTCTTTCATATTGTTTAGAAATGGGAGGTAAAAAAAAAATTTACACGTGTTCCTTAAAATATTTCTTTAAATCTCGTATCGTAAAAAATATAGGTTTTTCGTGAAACTAAACCTTAGAGATCAAATTTTAAAAATATTTCAGAACAATTTAAATTTTAAAAGAATGTTCCCAGCTGCAGGGAAAATCTAAATTTTTTAAAGAATCATTTTTAATCTCCAGCTTGGTTACTTCAATCAAAAGAAAAGTACATAAATTCATCAATTTTGAAGGTTTTTATCAACCCTAATATGAACTAATTTGCCCGAAGGTTTCGGCCAGAAGGACTAATGATAATACGGCATAATCAATTCGCCAGCTCATGAAAAAAAAAGAGAGCGAAAGAAGGACGAACATGCTTGACCTTTTAGGCACGGCCGAGCATCCGCATTACCCAAGAGAGTGTTCAAATTAATACAATGCTTTTCTTTCTTTTTAATGCCCAAAAAGATGTAATGCTAACGTTCCTTAATAAAACGTTCATTTCATTCCGGGGCGCCGTTAAAATCAAAATTCGGGCGTGGTGAGGTCAGATGTCGCAGCAGCCGTTCTTCTCAATCAGGAACCTTTTCTGATAAGGCACCGCCTTTCTTACGCCTTAATGACAAATTCTGTAGATAAAAGGCGATGAAAAAAAAAAAAAAAATGACATAATATCACCACTCGGGGAGATCACGTGGGCCAGCTGTCGAGTCCAATCCCACTTTTTGTCTTATGATTCTTAACTCCACTAAATCACGACCTTTGCTACAGTGGCATTGTCAGAGGCGGTCCCCGGCGTAATTGGTGTTGGTCCTTTTAAGGAGGTTTTTTGCTTAATTGTCATTTACGGCTTCTTTTTCTGCCGTCATTTCCTCTTTAGATGAATGGGATGGTTTTTAATGTAATTCGCATTTATACGTTTCTTGGAACCTTCTTCTTTTCTTTTGCCCACTTTCAGCTCATCTTTTGTCATCACTCGCTGGGGTGGTAGTTAGTGTGATTTGTTGCTATGCGAACTTCAAACAAAAGACGAGGTTTTTAAGTCGGAGTTGATTTATGACTTTGAGTGAGAGTCGTCCTCTACATACCACTAGCATTTCAATCATTGTTTTTTTGAGTGTAGGAATGAGTGCAGAAAAAGCAAAAAGGATTGTTACACAAAATATTTTTTTATAAAACCCCTCAAATAATTAATTGTTGCTTCTATGTGGATTGCTAATAAATTATTTGATTGCTTTTTTTAATAATTTTTGATAAAATTTTCACATAAGCAATGAAAAATTATAATTCTGAACTTGCTAAGTATGACCGTATTAGAAAGGTCTCAAGACTTTCAGGTACTGCATGCCCTCTTAGGACAGGAAATAATTAATCTTGTAAATTAGCATTAGAAATCGAGTGTTTAATGCGCTCAAAAGAATCTGTAGAATAGTACGCTTCTATAAGAATCAAATATCTTAAGAGAGTCTATAAGGATAGAGCATCTTTCTCTAGAAGAAACGTATGTTTTATCCACCTCATGAGAGTCTTTATGATAGTATCTCTGCCGGAAAGGTCTTTTGCGCTATGATAAGAATCTGTAGAATAGTATCTTTCCACAGGAGTCATATATCTTACGCACACACATTAGAGTCTGCAGGATGGTATTTCTTCACAGAAATCGTATATCTCATGCACTCATGAGAGTCTGTAAGATATCTTTCTACCGGAAGGGTAGGCGCAAAATCATGATAATCTGTAGAATAGTATCTCTGTACAGGAGTCGTATATCCAACGCACCTGAGAGTCAGGATGGATCTCTACAGAAATCGTATACTCAGCACCCTGGAATCTGTAAGATATCTTTTTACCCGGGAAAGGGGGGGGAAAAAATCATGATAATCTGTAAAATAGTATCTCTGTGCAGGAGTCGTATATCCAACGCACTCCTGAGAGTCTGAGGATGGTATCTTTTACAGAAATCGTATCCCCTCATGCACTCATGGAATCTGTAAGATATCTTTCTACCGGAAGGGTAGGTGCAAAATCATGATAATCTGTAGAATAGTATCTCTGTACAGGAGTCGTATATCCAACGCACTCATGAGAGTCTGCAGGATGGTATCTCTCTACAGAAATCGTATACCTCATGCACTCATGGGAATCTGTAAGATATCTTTCTACCGGAAGGGTAGGTGCAAAATCATGATAATCTGTAGAATAGTATCTCTGTACAGGAGTCGTATATCCAACGCACTCATGAGAGTCTACAGGATGGTATCTCTCTACAGAAAACCATAGATGCTTATATATTTTAGAATGCCTTCAGGCGAATATTTTTTTATTATTTATCGCAACTAATACCTTAACTTATAACTATTAGATAAAAGTAGCATTTTATTTGTTACAATTTACACTACAGAAAGATAATACATATTAGAAAGAGAAGTGATCTATTTTTATGATCTATTTTCAGTACATGTTGAAAATTTTACTCACACTACGAGATTAGCAATATTTAACTCTTTCACAATACTAGAAATGAACTTTATTCCCAATTCTAGAATGAAATGAAAAGGACCGAACGCCATACATTGGCCTCTTAGATAACACAGCTCTTGAAAGTTTAAGTCAATGGTGATAACTTAGAGACTTTTAAGAGAATTCAAATAATTCTGAAAGAATCATTTCGTATTATTAACAAGTTTTGGTCCTTTTTAATTAGGATAAGATAACATTGCCGTATCTTTAAGAACAATTGAAATATTAATTAATAAAAAGTATCTATCTAGAACAATCGTCACGTGCAAAGTTTACAGACATATTCCTCTGTTTGATTACAATGATCACTTTCCTGAACCGGATGATACATCTGATGTAGATTGAAAATAAGGATATCAAAATTAATGCATGTGTAGTGATTAGAGATTTGAATTTTGATTCATCTTTAATGGGTCTATTCGAGAACCTCCTACTAATCCTCTTGGGGTAAAACTGCTTCTTTAAATATTATTCTATTGAAAACTCACTCTGGAAGAAGAAATGACTTATGCAAATCAAGGCTTATATATAAGCATTACCTTTCAGGTTCGAAAGAGAGAGGGGTTAGGATCTAAAGGATAGCAGGTAGTGATTAACGTAAAGCTAGTCGAGTGTGATTCGTAGATTATTTGATTAATATTTAAGATTGACGATTTGGTCACACAATTTGATATTTAAATTGGATTAGTAACGGCTCGAAGTAGATTAACTTAAAACGTTTCTTCGATTATTTGGAATGTGTATGGCTAAGACGTTCCAAGAGTAAGTGATTCAATTTAAAATTAAAATATTAATTATCTCGTCTTCTTCGCTTTTGCTCCCCATATTTATCTAAAGCTGCATCCCTAACTTGGGTTGTTGAGATTTGTTAGGTTGTTGAGAATTGTTAATAAATTGTATTTGTTTTGACTGTGGCTAATGTTCCTTCTAATTCTCGTTCACTGATGGATAGGACAGCCCATCCATTACATATCTTTTTAAATTATCTACCGAAAATTTTTTGAACGTGACCTTATAACTCTCTGGGAGTGATCTTATAACCTCAGCAGGGCTACCCCTGGATCTGGAATTTTTCCACCCCGAACAAAAATTGAAAATACATCACCTCTCTCCAATGCCACCCCCTCTCTCTATATAATGTAAGTCTTAAAAAATTCAAAAAATTAAAGACATAATTATTATTTCAAACGAGTAAAATGAAAGAGAAGGAATCGTCTATTTAAGCAGGCCAATTTCTTTGAAAAATGGTCGATTAATGGTGGGGATCGCAAGCGTTTGTTTTAACTTATAGTAACTACATTCAAGACTAAAATAAAATACTTCCTGTGACTCTCTATCTACCAAAACCCCCTTTTTTTGTCCTTGTCCTTTATCTTATTATCTCTTACTGTCTTATTATCCCTTGTCCCCTTTAGGATAGCTGAAACCGGACATCGTAAGGGGGAAAGGAAATGTCCGTTGTGATCTCACTCCGGGATGGGGAGAAAGCTACTAGTGAAAGATGTGTGAGCATGTTCATGCCTTAACATAGACTCCCGCCTCGATTCCTTCAAGTTTCAACATAAAAGAAAACTGTCATGAAATATACAGAGTACAAAATAAAAATAAGATACGTTAAATGAAATACCAAATTCACACCCAATAATATTTCAGAAAATATATCCAATTTTTTTTTGCAAAATATATATATATATATATATATATATATTTTTATATATATATATTACTATATATATATATTTTCAATTGATCAAATGCAACCCTTAAAATTGCCGGCAAGGCCCGATTTGTCCGGCCCTAGAGCCGCCTCTGACCTCAGACACTAAGGGAGCACTGTTAATGTTAAGGTCCCTTAGACCTTATACAGCGTATTGCATCTTTATCAGACTATGAATAACACATTGTGGCCTTATTAAACCATCAATTATGTAATGAGGTCTTCCTAGGCAGTGAAATATCATTGTGTGGTCTTATTACAGACTTACAGACTTAATGTACTAGATCTCTAATAAATCATAGATTATTAAACAATGACCTTATTATACTACAAAAAAACTAAAAACAACCTAGTGTGACCTTATTAGAACGTAAAACGTAAATATGACCATACAAATGTAGTCTTTTAGGAAAAAAGTTCCTTACAAATAAGGTTAGAACAATTTTGTAAAACGATTCTCTAAGAATGTTCAATCAGTGATGTCCAGGTACTACATTCCTAAAAAATAATTTTTACCCGCGATTTTACTCTTGAATGCTAAAGTAATAATTGTATAAGAAAAGTATTTAAAAAAGGAAAAACTTTTATGCAGCACTTTTCAACACAAATTTTAAACAGCATTTACACAATATAGAACTAAGATTGGACTTGAAAATGTCAGATATGATTAAGTGTCGAATTTAGAATACTTGAATCAATAGTATCAATCATACATAAACTGTCAAGCAGTCAGGTCACGCTGTTTTGTCAAAAATGTAAGTAGTTGATAGTAAAGTATTGGTGTTTTTATTATTTTAACACTTTAAGCCTACAGCAACTCTTGATTTGAAATATTAACATTTATGAAAATAAATTAAAACATGGAAATAGGACCCTAGGAAGTTTTTACGCGAGTTCTTGTAGAATGTATTACTTTTATTTGAGCTCCTTCTCCACAGATATTTTCTAAACATCTAATTTATACAAATGTATGTGACACGGAACTCGCATGTTTTTTTAAGGTGACAGTGTTTCATTAAAAAAAAGATTAACACATACAAGAACGATGCATGGTCGTTTTTTGAAACGTTTAATTTTTATTGAAAATAAAATAAAGGTAACCATGCAACTTATCTGCCGTCAATTATTTTCAGAAATATAATAAGCATAATAAAGCATAATAAACACATTAAAATGCAGAATTGAGATTCTGCTACTCTTTCGAACCACTGAAAAGAGCACAGAATTCTTCGTCTCAACTATGGAGTGTGATCTACCCCGAGAAATAGATTGATTGATTATTTATTAATATCGCACTTCAAAGCAAAGCACAAGGGCTATTGAAGACAATTCTCGGAATTTTGAGCCACAGTAAAATGACGAGACCATCACCTGAGTTTGGTATCTCGCTCTTCAATCTTCTACGACATATTAATTAGAAGATATTTTACTCTGGATGAGCTATACTCAACCTGCGGCCCACGGACCACCGAGCCTTTTTAAGTGACCCGGTCATGGTCCATTGCTCTGAGAAATTTGCTTATTTAAAAACATTGTATTAAAAATTTGGTGGGAAATTCTTTGTTAAGAAATCAAATATATCAATTTTGCTTTTTTCTGTAGGTGTCGAACGGGTACGAATCAATATTCCTTTTATATTTAAAACGGTTACGGTTAGTGATAACAGACAACAATGGAGTAGCGACCATTTTATGGATGGAACTAATTTTCAACTATATTTCATATCTTGTAAGCGAAAAATATTCGAAGAAAATATATCGTTTCAAGAAGATTGGAAGGTTGACTATTTTGCAGTGAAAAACAATCATGGATCAGTGATTGTTTGATTTGTCACGAAAGTGCTGTATTTAAAAAATACCAACAAACGGGAATCTCATTCAATGATACTTTTCCTCGAAGATCTCTTTCAAGACGTGATAAGAAGGCTTTCTTGAATAGTCTTTGCAATAGCAACAAAGTGTTTTGTCAGTGGTAATATCACAGCGGTAGCAAAGATATCTTATGAAGTTTGTTATATTATTGGTGATCATATGAAACCATTTACTGATGTAGAAATTGAGTAGGAGTGTTTCTTAAATGCTTCTAATTTAGTGTTAGTGACAAAAATATAAAAAATAATAATTAAAAAAAGCAAAACGCACAAGGGCTATAATATTTTGATCAATTTTCACATTTTAAATTGCCAATGTAATCTTGGTCATAAAGCATTTATCCCCCCCCCCCATTTATCCTCATGTTGCGGCTCACGTGAAATAGCTGACATATGTATACGGCCCAGCAGAAAAAAAAAGGTTTAATACCCCTGGTCTGGATAGATTTATGATGCATTAGCCACTCTACATGGTGAGTCTTTAGTTGAACGGACTCGAGCTCGTGACTCGACAGAAATGCGGTCTGTCACGAGTTCACAACCCAACCACTCGGCTACCGTTACCACTAACTAACTGACTATGATAATTTTAGGACAAACGACAATGACAGACTACACTCATCATGATAACTGAATCATAAACATCACAGTGAAATTGAAGTAAGATCTCACGTGCATTTCCCTTAAATAACCTCTGGGGTTACTTCACTGCGATGTTTCATAAGAGAATCTCTCCTAGCGAAGGAGCCATGATGATGTATACAAATGAGAATTATTTTTCAAGCAGAAGTGTAATAAATAAAAGAGGAGACAACAACAACAGCAAAAAAGAATGAATAGAAGAAATAAAAAATGTTACAGAAATTTTACTGAAGCAGAGCAAAATCAAGTCAAAGTATATGAATAAAACCCGTTATTATAAGAAAAGATTTAGATTTAGATTAGATAATACTTAGAAATCACAGTATAATTAAATCTCTTGCCTTATGTTATTGAGTTTGGTTAAGTTAAAACGCGTTCAGTATTTAATTTATTTCGATATGGATTATTTAAAGACTGAATAAGACAGTTATATATAAAAGTCAAGTTTGATGCTTATAAAATATCATGTATCTTGCTAAAAAAAAACAATTTTTTTTGCTTTATAATAATAATAATAATTATTATTAGTTGTAACAATTGATACGTAGGTGGAAGTATATTTATAAATATAAAATAATTCGAATCAAATCGTGCATCAAAGGGTTCCACCGAGTATCAAAAGAGTACAGATAATTAAGCCCATATTCTTAAAGTATGCAGTTTATGGCTAAAAGTTCACAAATTTATTATCAAGCTAGATAAATTGAGTGATAAGACTAATACAACTGGAGGTAGAATATGCTTATTTGTGTAAAAATTTCTAACGTTGATAAACTAGAATTCATTTTGAAACTTATTTTCCCACGTTAAACTTTTACAGGGGGATTTTAAGATATTCAGTTTTTTAGTTCTCTTACGATTCATACTTCCTGTAATGAATCAATAACACAATGGTATTTTCAATAATAAATCAATTAATAGCAAACAAAGCTCATAAAACTTAGTCTAAAATTTAATGTAATGGAAATTTATAATAAAACTCACTTGAGACTGGTAAAAAAACCGATTCCACCGCAATTTAGCAGGAGGAGAGAAAAAACAAGCCCACACTCTATGAACAACTCAACTGAGGGGTCCATCCCATTTTCCACTTAAAGATAACACAAGGCTTCCTTCCAATAACCTTGTAAGTGTCACTCAACCCCCTTATAAAATGCAGAAAATTTCTTATTTTGTGGGAATTGATAAGCCCCCAGCGACACTTTCCAAATTCGAACACAGCTCAAAAGTGGTAAGATACTCTACTTACAGTACTGGGTGGCCGGGTTATCAGACGAAATGCAGATCTTCGGGATTTTTAACTCGGTTTCGGAATTTCTAAACAGATAGGCATGTCGCCCTCTTTCATAGAGGGGGTGTTGCCAGACATGCAAACCCCAGCTCCACACTTAGAAAGGAGATAGTGGGAAAAGAAGTGGTTAAAGTTACAGTAAGTTGTACAGGGGAGATAAGGTGAAGCAATTAGACTTTGGTGTAAAAGGGTACAAAGGATTTGGCGCCGAGGTTGGTGGTGTTTATAAACATCGATGCCTTTTTTTTAATTTAAGTTTTGAAGTAAATACTTCATGAAATGTTTCAGGATTTATAGGGATGTTTAGCAAAACAACTGAGAAAAAGTTAATCGTTTTTTTTTATTTCAAAAACAAAATTAGTAACTATTTTTTTTTCAGCCAAAAAAATAATCCAATTCGTTCTTTATTTTGAGCAACAAATACCAACAACCTGTTTAAACATAACATCCATTTGGATTGCGTAAAAAATGTATAGTCCATCTTTCATTTCCTATATTTTAACATATATTATGTAAAATTCATTTGTATTAATGTGAAAAAAAATCGTCCATTATTTAATATTATTCAGTTTTGAAAGGACACAGAATACACAAATTATAAATTTACGAAAAACAATCCTGTTATTGAAAAAAAAAAAAAACCGCATTTTCTGGTTCAGCAATACAAATTATTGAAATAAGAGTATTTTTCAGATAATCTTATTTGTCTTCCGTACCTGTTTATCCATTGGGCACTAGGCGCGGATACGCTGGACTTAACCAGATCTTCTGGTTATAAATTTCGATCCGCCAGTGCTAAGGAAGATCTGCGCCCAGGGCCAGAAATAAGCTTAAACCGGCACCGTTTGTCTTAGTGGATTCCATGCTTTTTAATTGCTCTTTCTCTTCGTGTTAATTAATTTTTATTTATTTATTGGTATTTAAATGATCATTACTATACAAATTTGATTGAAAGTAACAAAATTTTAAATATTTATTTTTATTAATTTATATATAAAAAATAAATAAATAAAAATTAAATTCTTGTTTACAAGTGGTTTTTTAAATTTTATAATTAAAGAAGAATTTTTCTTCAAGAAAGAAAATATTGCAATGGGAAAATTTTTAAAAAATTTGTACTCTCACTAATTCTGTACTAATGTTTCAATGTATTGACCCCTGCGTCACGTTCGCTACTTTTTGTTAAAAAAAAAAACATGATAGAAATTTTAAGAAAGCAATTTTTAAATTTCAAATCACAAGGGACTCTTTAAATTATATTTAGAAAAAAATATGCAAGTTGAACTTATAGAACAAATATTAAAGATATCAATCCCTCCTTGTGTATGCGTAATAAATAAATATCCATATTATAATCGAAACAACTTTTATTATTACCGGAATATTTTTCATCCCTTATAAAAACAGTGTTCCAAATTTGGATTCTGATAATATAATAATGTGATACTTCATTTTATAAAAATTAACAATAGTAACTTATGTAGGTTGACTGAAAATCTATTAGCTGAAAACAATAGTATTTTTTATTTTTAAAAAACTGCAATTAGTGTTGTGAATTTGAATAAAAAAATTGTAAGAAGGGGAAAAATTATATAGTTTTGGAATAAAATATCTCTTTAAATAATCCCAAAATCTAACAAATATAAAACAGAATAAACACAGCTGATTGAAAGTTTAGTCCACTCTTAAAACCATCAGCAATTGTTCGAGTTCTAAGTACAAAATAAATAACACAAATCTTTTTTTTTAAATCCCCAAAACTTATCACTGTTAAAATTAAAATTTATGCATATAAATATGTATAACAAGTAATATAAAAAAAAATTAAGTCAATTCCTGATTAGGTTACCAAAGAAAAATTTTATTTTATTTATTTTTATTAAATAGTTACAATTAATATAAATATGTATATACACATGACAGAATCACATTATTAAGTGACAAAATCGAAAGCTATTTCCTTGCAATTTTCCATTATCATTTCTGTATAGGATGTTGGATTTTTTTTGTTTATTACTGTTTATTCATTCATTAAATTTAATTATTTTAATAAAATAGTATAGTAACAAAGGAATCACATTCTCAGAAATGAGGCCATACCAGGAGAGATTCGAACCCACAACCTTTGGATTGGAAGTCCAACGCCTATCCATTGCGTTACAGGGACACATGACTAATTTTCCTTTCTATATATGCTGTTGGATTGTTATTTTTATTTGTTACTATTTATATTTATTTTTTAATTTAAAAAATGAATTAAAATTTAAAAATTGTATTAACATCAGGAGTTATCCATTATAAGTTTAAAAAATTGTATTTGAACTTGAATGGTTGAATAGAAAATATTTTATTAATTGAAATTTTGAACAAGATATATATTACTAAAGTTATGCTATATAATTTGTGTGTAACTCTTATTAATTTTTATTTCCATTCTTTTTATACTTTTGTTAAGTGCTACATTTCAGCCATTCACATGATTTAAATCTGCATTAGGGTCCAGAATCTGGCAATAACTTATTTATTGCACTCAGATTTAGCGCGGGCTCTGCATTTTTAAGTGCAATTTTTAGGTAAGTTACCTCTATCTTGTAATGGATTTAGATATTCCTATCC
The DNA here is from genome assembly GCA_019973955.1 of Trichonephila inaurata madagascariensis. Classification (NCBI taxonomy): domain Eukaryota; kingdom Metazoa; phylum Arthropoda; class Arachnida; order Araneae; family Nephilidae; genus Trichonephila; species Trichonephila inaurata. The sequence continues at coordinate 239,971 of BMAV01013002.1, read as the reverse complement.
ATTTCTTTCAATAGGTTTCTTTGCTCAGTATTATTAGGTATCAGTATCAGTATTATAGGTTTTTGCTCAGTATATAAAGGGGGAAGGTTGGCTGGCCAAAAAACATGTTCAACTCCACTTTTATATAAATTATTTTATATATTAGCTGTGTGTCTTAAGTCAGCAATGTTTATAATACTGCAGCATCCATTTTATAATTTATATGTCCTTCATTGTGTGATTTTCCTACTGTCTATGTGTTTTTCGAATGTGATTGTTGGATGTTATCTCTTGTTAGTAGAGAATAAGACTATATATATATATATATATATATATATATATATATATATATATATATATATAGTTGAAAAAATTGTATTAACATCAGGAGTCATCCACTACAAGTTTAAAAAAAAATGTATTTGAACTTGAATGATTGAATAGAAAATATTTTATTAACGATTGAAAATTTGAACGAGATATATATATATATGAGAGAAAAAGAGAGAGTAAACTATAATAGTAGGAATTGAAAAAGATTTCGCCTTTTTTATGAATATCTGAAACATAGATAAGAGAATTCCTTGTTTTTCAGATTAATATTATTCAAAAATCGGACATATACAAACTGGCAACAAGAACACATAACTAAATAGAAATTGAAGAAAGAAAAATTTTTGCTCTAAATCTCTTTTCCCAGTAAATTACAGACACATCTTCAGCCAAACTGATTGTACAGGCTGTCTTCTGTTTTTGCACAAAGAATAAACATGTACAGAACATAGAATGCATGTTTAGTAATAACAGCATAAGAAAGACGTCTTTGCCTCTCCAATTTTTTTTTATCGAGCCAACAGAGAAAGAAACCCAACATACATCTCACAAACAAAAATCAGAAGAACGAAGGGGAGAGGGGGGTAGGAAAACGGGGGAACCCCCCACCGGGGTGTTACAGGTCGCCAGATGTTAGTCAAAAGATGTTTTTTTCCTTTCTTATAGTTTACGTTTCAGAAGCTTGGAGTTTACATTATACTTGCCGGGCAGACGCTGAATTTGCCAATGTTAGTGATTTCGAACACTGCGGAGTATTGACTGTAAAAGGTCTGCTTTGAAAAAAATGGTAGAGGCTATAAAAATGTTGAAAGATACACATAAATCTACAAACCAAACTGTCTTATCAGTACGGCTTTGAAAAGAAAAAGAAAGCGCAAATGACTAAGAGTCTATCTACTTGGAAGATGCTAATAATAAAAATGAAGTTATTTTAGAAAATTGTATGAAGTTTTTCGACTATTTTGTTCAATAACAAGAAAACTGTTAGGTTTATTTTCTTTAAAAGTACTTTTTTTTTTTTAGAATACATGGTTATTACATACGTTTGAAACTACAACTTATGCAAATGTGGAGACTGATAAACAGGGTCAAAATATGCGAAGGGAGTAAGTAGCCCTAGATTATTACACGTTAAGGTATCCGCCCCGTTCGGAACCGTGATTTTAAAAAAAGCACATAAATGGATAATTTTCATGATATTTAGTGTCACTTAGATTAGAATACATGTATAAAATTGTTTTAAGGACAGTTGTGACAAAAAAATTATTTAAATACAATATTTCGGCAAAAAATTAACTTAGAATAACCTTTTTTTCAAAATATTCTCCTTTTGTGAAAAATGCTTCTATTATAATAATATTTCGCCTGTATATAGCTCAAACCTCTGTACAGAGGCTCAACTATGATTTTTGAAAAATTCACATTATTTTCAGAGTTACAACCCATTGAAATAATTTTATCGGCGGTTTTTATTTCTTAAAATTTCTCCCTCTGTTGTCATAAAACATAGATAAACCCACTTCTAAGTTATATATTTCAAAAATTCTACTTAAGCCTCTGTACAGATGTCTGAGCTATATACAGGCGAAATATTATTATAATAGGAGCATTTTTCGCAAAAGGAGAATGTTTTAAAAATGGGTCATTCTAGGTTCATTTTTTGTCAAAATATTGTTCTTAAATATTTTTTTTATTGTAATACTATTCTTAAAACAATTTTATGTACATTTTCTAATCTAAGTGACACTAAATATCATAAATATTATCCATTTATACGCTTTTGCAAAATCACGGTTCCGAACGTAGTCGGATACCTTAAAGAATTTAAAACTGTAATTTTTCACAAAAATATATTTTTGGTATTAGAAAGCTAAAATAATCTAAGATTTTAGTATTTAATATGTAGTAAAAGTATATATAGACATTTCAATTTGTGATATACTAACTAGTTTGTTAAAATTATTTTCATCATTAGGCGGAAATTTAGTTTTTTAAAAAAAAGAATGTAGATTGCAAATTTTAAAAAAAATTTAATTCAAAAATTCGATACAAGATGCTAATTATTAATATTCTCTCCATTTGGTAGGCCTCTCTCCCCATGCCCTTCTTACATATCACTTTTATCATATGAATAAAATATAATTACTCATTATATTCGAATTGATCTCATTAAAGTATTCTTCCTTTTAATTAACACTAGAATGTTAATTAATGAAATATTAAGTTTAGGTGGCCGATTAGTAGTTTTGGAACTGGGCCTTTTATTTAAGGTGTCTAATCGCATGAAAATTTAGAATTATTTGATATTGTCAGACACAGAGGTATTACCATATCCTTATAAGTAAAGAACAAAAAGTAAATTATTTACCCACAGTTTCTCTAAGATGAAAATTGTAGTGTTCAACAAGCTAAAATTGAACAAAACCCGTTTGAAGAACACGAGATTGATAATGCATATCTCTCATACAGTCCACGAATTCACCAGATCTCAATGTATGAGAAAACCGAGACATGCTGGAACGTAGCATGAAAAGAAAATGAATTCCGTCGAATTTGACTCTCTGCAATACTAAATAGGAGGGGCAAAGCATGTTGTTTCTAATGCCATCTAATAGACGGTGTCAGATCGAGGACTACGAAATTCATCGAGGCAAGGGGTTCTACATATATGCCCGTCGTTAGCCATAGCTTTGAGCACCATACAGGTTCGGCTCGGTTCCATCGCAATTTTGAGGAAGAACCCCCTGGGTGTGGTCAGAAGCTTCCCACCTCTCTTCCCTTCCACCAACCTCACAGAGAACTTGCGGCTCGACGGCTATTCAGAGAACCACCATGCCGCAAAGGCACTATACATTTACAAACCTCCATGCCTTCTCGGGGAATCGAACCCAGGCTACGGCACAGCAGTCAGCGTCACTAACCACTATACCGGATGGGTGGTGGCCAAAACATGATATAGATAAGTTCCTAAATCATGTTGGATGGTATGCCTAAAGCAACTGAATAGCCATTAAAATAGGCAAGAGTGTAGCAATTCATTTAATAAAAAAAGTATCCCACTTTTTTCTTTGTTTGGGGTGTTTACAATATTTAAAATGATGTCAGAAGTGACCGTGAGAAAAAATACAAGTCCCTACTTCGGCCAATCTACCATAAATCTGAAAATTCGAATAGTATTTATAACTCGAATCAATATCTCACTCATGATTAAAGCATAGATAAATGCTAATAACTATTAGCATAAAATGAAAACTATTTGATCTTTGTGTAAAGTAAAAAAAATTATTGGCCCATCTATCTCTTGCATTCCTTTCCATACGTTCATATATATGTTGTAAAAATTTTGATCTTTAACATTAAAACAAGCCTAGGGGATTACTGACTCTATTTACATTACATATATTTTGTTTTAATTAAAATGTAAAATAAAGCAAACACAAAAGTATAACTTACCTAGATAAACACCATCCACCGAAAGAAAATGCTGAAAGACCAATCAAAATCCAAAATCTGAAAATACAAACATAGGCATTATATAGACGACAAAATATTGATTTTAAAGCTCAACTGAACACGGAAGAGAATTAAAATTCTATTTTAATTAAAAAGAAGGATTATATAAATGCATGCAATAAAAAAGAAAATCTCTCTCCCCCGCCAAAAGACCTCAACATAAAATAATTGCTTCCATCAAATATTTTGAGGGAAAGGGGAGATGGAACGAGAGGAAAAAGTACCAAAAAAGAAATATGAAGCGACAAAGATAACAACACGCGAAGGAGCATTGTATCTTGCTTTTTATATCTGATTGGCTGAGATCTTCTGAATTTGTAGTTTACTTTATTGAAGTTCACACTACAGCCACAAAAAGGGGTATTGGCAACGAACCTCGATATTTAGATTCACGGTTAAGTGGGAAAAAATGCCCCCCGAAAAAATTCATTCACTTTTATATGCACAATAAACTAAGCCAAGATTTTGCAACTGAACTCATTTCCATGTGCATATATTTGCCCCATTATCTAGCAAGACACACTTTAAAAGAAGCATAGCTCACGTTTCACTTTGTTATAATTTTCGCGCATAGTAATTTTCTAATATTTTGATCAATCAGTTAGGAAATGAAGATCAAATAATGTGAATGATAAAATGGATTGATAAGTTTTAAAATTATAAATAGGCTTTTAATATACTATAAAAGGATTTTACATTTTTGAGCAACGGTTAGATGACCATAAAAGTTTCTCAATCACAGAAATCACTTTTAATTTTACTTATAACTTATGAGTTATATTGCGTATTAAATGATTATATTGCAGTATTAATATCAATTGCGTTGAATTTTGATATGCTCTTTAATGATTAAATGATGCTCTGATTAATGATTAAAATTTCATGTTAGTTATAAATTAGCAGACAATTTCAGATTTTATTTGCTATTTATCAATTCCTACTATTAGCTCACACTCTCTATATATTTATCTTGGTGAAATTTTCAATCGTTAATAAAGTACATTTTAAAGCGCTCAATCGAGCTGAAATTTTATATACATGATTATTTTTTATGACAATACAGTAATTTAATTATAATTAATAAAAATTAATTGATTAACACTAATTATTCAAAGAATACAAATACAGACATGTTAGCGTCATTTTTGGCGACCTAGCGACCCTTTTGGCGACTTGCGTCAAAACTTGAAAAGATTTTTTTTTCTCACGTTTTAAAGCGCTCATTTGAGGTGAAACGTTCTATACACTATTGTTTTGGTTAAGAATATGATAATTTAATTATAATTATTTAAAATTAATTGACTGAAACTAATTATTTAAATAATGACAGATACAGTCACATTGGTTTCATTTTTAGCGACTTGGGTCAAAACTTAAAAAGATTTTTTTTTTCTCACGTTTTAAAAGTATTCAGTTGAACCGAAATTTTATAGACACGATTGTGTTTTGGATGAAAATACGATACTTTAATGATAATTAATAATACTTTAATGATTTTTCTTCGCTGTTTCTTAGTAGGAATTGACTTAAAAATTTATTTTTTTTATATTATTATGATTATTACAATAGTATATATCTCCTAAGTGCCATTTAAGTCGTGGGATAATTCAAGTTAAACTGGTAATTTGTATACGGGGAGCCACACTTGAGATTTATTAATTATTAATGTCGCCCCCTACGCAGTAACAAGTGGTTTAAAGGAGAAAGACCTCACAATTTTAAACTACGGTCAAGTGCCAAGGATGGTACCCGAGCTGGTACCCCATTCTCCAAGCTTTCACACCACGATAACGTAAGGACTTCGTACCTCGGCTTCGTGTATCAGTTCCCTTTACATGATAGACTTTCAGAGGCAAAATGGCTCGAACTCATGTCTCAATAGAAGCAATTTCGTCCATAGTTTCGCAACCATTCTACTGCGGCACGTTGGAGATTGATGTGATGTAAAAATTCGGACCGTCGGTCCCATGGTCGGCGATTCGTCATTCGACTGTGATTTGACCATTGTCTACTATCTCTCATGTTGCTTTTAGTAAGATGTTTAGTTAATGTACGAATATAATACGATATAATATGTAATAAAAATTACAAAAAGAGAAACAGAAATGTTCCGCGTGTTATAAAGAATGCACAGAGAAATAAAATATGAGCATTTGATTACACAAAATACGTCATTCGTCATGTAAAATAAAGTACTAGCAATATTTTGTGTTTTTTTTTTAGATAATTCCTGATCTATAACACCAGAATGATAAAAGAGAATAGTAGTCAATAAAAACTTTAAATTCAATCAAATTGAATTTTAATAATTTAACGGAATAGAATTTTCAAAGAGCGAATATTGGTGCCGTTATACAAAAAGCATTATTTTCAACCAGCAAGTATTTCAACCCTTTTTGATACTTTAGACATTTGGTTTTTCCAAGACCCCAGTCAATGCCGAATTTTATTGAACAATTTTAATACGACCTTAACAAAACCTTATAAAAAAAAACTTTGATGGAACTGTTTTGTTATGTATGCAGTTTTATGTGAAATGTTCTATTCGCACCACAATTTTACATCCTGTCGTATTTTATATAGCACTACAATGAAATTAGCATTACTTTAAAAAAGTTGCAATTATTAACAAATCTACATATTCCTCTAATTCCTCTAAACAAAAAATTTGTAGTTATTTAAATACAAAATAAAAAATATGTAAAAAGTTATATTTAAAATTTAAAAAATAATTTATTTATTAATTTCACATTTCTTTTTAAGAATTACAAATTTTGCAGTCTTTTAAAGTCTTTCATGGAGACTTTATAATGAAATAAATATATAGAGAAAAAATGGCATTAATATGCATGGTGGTATAGACGAGATCTACTTTTGATGACAAAATACAGAGCGAAGGTTGAATCTGAATCGTTCTAGATTTTCTGGGAAACTCCTGGTGATTTTGAACTATGTTTGAGTAGTTAGTACCTCCCTCTTCTAAACTACACACCAAAGAAAGTGAAGACTTCAGTAAATTGACCAATTATTAACTAGCAATTAAAAGTAACACTATAGCTATCGGAGACAGACCTGGTACATTTGAAATGTGGTTAAGTAACAAGGATGACACCGGAGCAAGCGCTTTCCTCTTTAAACTTCCATACCACGCCAAGGTAAGAATGAGCCTAGACCAGAGGTTCCCAAACTGTTTTGTCTCATAGATCCTTTGCCATGCTTTTCGGTTTCGGGTAGACCCCTACTTACCTAATATTGAATTTTTGCAAATTTATCAACTTAAATATCTTTTTGACAGCTGGTACTACTAATTATTTTAATAGAATTAAATTTCTAACTGTAGTTAAGTATAGCATTTAAACCTTAAGGAGCACATGTTAATGAATTAAATTAAAATAAAAATAAATTAATTTAATTCATAAAACAATTGTTACATAAAATAACTGCACAACAAACAAATGTTTTTAAAAAGAGGGATGAATCTAGTGCTTCAATAACAGTTTTTCAATACTTAATATCAATTTAGTCAGGTTTAACCCTAAATCTCCTTTGTTAGTAAGTGTCCAATTCCCCACCTCTTTGTTTTTGAGATTGGCAAACTCACTGAAACTCCCTCTCTTTAAAAAAAAGTAATTAAAAACATTTTCACGTTATTCCATAATTCGTGATAAATAACAGGTATGTCTTTGTAAAGCCAAAATTGCTGACATCCGTTTCTAAATTTTGTTTTAAGATGGTTAGGGCCTATTCTGATCAGTTCATATTGTAATACAACATTTTTTTCCCCTGAGACTACATGAATTCATTGTTTACTGTGGTACTACTATTAAAAAAAGTAATATCAAACCTAGTTTCAAAATCTGAGTAAAGGGCATTTAAATGTTGAACGTAAGTTAAAATGTCCTGACAGATTGCTTGTGACTAATTGAGAAAATTTGCGACGTCCAATATTATACTTCTTTTAATTTAATTCTGGAAAGAAATGCTGAAATGGCCCTTGTCTCAATAAAATTTATGCTGTCACCTAGTATATATAATCACAAATTAACCTCTCTAAATTTAGCAAATAAATCGGTTAAATTGGTAACATCTGGTTTCCACTAGATCAAATTTTTTTAAAGATTAAAGTCAAGATCTGCTTTAATGAGAGCCACTATCATACACCCCCATTTACACCCCATGGACCCCCAAATTATTTTTTCGCTGGCGTGGACCCCTTGCAGATCGTCATAGACCCCTGGGGTTCTAAATAGGCCACTTTGGAAATCACTGGCCTAGACAGATTTAACATGCATCAGCCTTATATAAACCAGTGCTCTGCGACCTTTTCATCGCCGCAGACCGGTCAACGTTTAATAATTTTAGCGTGACCGCTGAAGGACAGAAACGTTGATTGTTTACATTTTTGATTTTTTTTATTTAATTTTAATTTAGCTGTATATTGAAATATGCCTTTAAAATAAAATATACTTACACCAAAAAATGAATATAAAGTTCAAGTCGCACTAACACAAGAAAAATACACCATAGTAAATAAAATGGAAATAATTTAATGTTCCTAGGGCGACCCGGTACCAATTGATTCACGGACCGGTATCGGCCCGGGGGTTGAGGACCACTACTATAAACGAAGAGTCTTCAGTCGCATTGAGATTCGAGCTCATGACTTGACAGAGTTCGTGACCATGAACACTCGAGAGCGAGACTAAGAGACCCAGTTTTACGTTAGATGAGTCACCCCCTTTATTCAAGGAGAATATTTTTGGTTAAACTAGAATTTGAATCCGTGGATCCCTTTAACCGTCTCCAGCTCACTCACTCAAGCGTTGACCCTATCAATTATTGCTACCGTTTAAAATACAGTTGATATTGCTGCATAAAATGTATATCAAATGTCGTGGGATAAAATTTTAATTCAATGATATATAAATAGTTTTAAAAAATATTAATTAAGAATATAGCATTTCAGGAAATAAAAAATCCAAAATATTAATATATAATCAAAAAATTTTAAGTGAGTGAATATTAACGTCCCACTATTCAGCTACACGAGGGTTTTTGGCGATGGACGATGGAGGGATGGCGATTGGATCATTTTGAACCACGGCCAAGTGATGAGGACGACACCTGAACTGACACTCCTTCTCCTAGCTACCATACCAACAGGAGGACGTTTGAGCTTTCGACAGATTTAACGTGCATCGCTCCCCTACACAGCGAATCTTTAGTGGTACTGGGCTCGAACTCATGACATGCCTTCCATGATCCGATACCCTGACCACTGGGCTACCAAGCCCTTAAAAATTAAAAAAACAACAACTTTGACACGTGTTACACACAACATGATAAAAATGTGATAGCACAAAAAAATCCACATTATGCTTGTCTATAGAGTAATATGTAATTCGACAAATAAATGGCATAATCTGTTCCTTTCATATCACGAAATTAATTCAATTATTAATTAGTTAATTAAACAGTAATTAAGCATAATTTTAAAAGAACTGTACTCGACTTATAAATTATTTCAATCGATTAAAATGAATAACATTTTTTTTTAAGTTTTTGCTTTATTTGGAAAACTAAACGAACCTTGTAAAACAAAAACTGAAGGAGCAAATAACCATAACTCCATTGTTTAGATTTTTAAAAGAAAATAATAATAATAAAGGTGGTCTAATTAGGCTTATTTCGTAAATACAATGTAGAACAAAACAAACAAAAAACTTTAAATTTTGAAATAAAATGAAAATAAATATTTTTATTCAAATTCTAAATTTTCCCAAACAACTGCAGTTTTTATGAAAATTAAATAAGCTACACGCTTGTCACTTCGTAATTAGTTTTAACAACACTGAACAGTTCAATTGTCTTTATGAAACAACAATAAAAAGGAAACTTTAGAAACATTGTCCGAAAAAAAAAATCATATTTTTAAGAAAGCCAACAGCCGAAGAAGAAAAAAAGAGACACATTTAATCTCTTCCCCTCCATCCCATAGAACAATACATTCATACAAATGCTGAAACAACTTATTAAAAACAAGAGAAAGGTGTGGAAGAAAAAAAGAATTCACGTAATGATTTCGCTCCTTTATTATTTTTTTTAATAAACAAATGACAAAAAGAAAAATAATCAGATAATGACGATAATTTGAAAACCAAAACTTCGACTAATCATCTAAAAATAAAAAATAAAAACTTTTTTTTTTTTGTAAGTGTAGTAAACTTTTAAATAAACAGCAATCACAAATTCCACACTTTTAAAAGAAATCCTAAGCATTGAAGTTTTACCGCTTAGTGCACAAATCACTTTCAACATTTAACTGTAGACAAAATAAAATAAATTAGAAACTGGTTTAAACGGGTTGAGAGAAAGTGGGAGGGGGATGTGTTATTGCTAGAGGGTGGACAGAAGAATCACCAAACGATCTTTACTAAACAATTCGCAAGTACCTTCGCACTAACAAACGATTAACTTTATTCCAGAATAACATGACGTCACAAAACACGTAATCTTAAAAATATAATTTATTTTTCTTTTTTTCAAATCAATGGCAATCGGAATAAATTTTTTATCGCCAACACTTGGCGCAATTGCAAAAGAAAAGACATGCATTTTTCCTTCTCCAAAAATAAAAGATATACATAACTATTTTATTTCTTAAACATTAAACATACTATATATTTTTCTCAGTGCTATTAAGATATTATGCTCTACTGTGAGTGAGTCGTTTATTAAGTAGTTTGTTTTTGTGAAAATTGTGATGACGTCAAATTCAGATGCAAGTAGTTAAATACATTATACTACATTGCTTGTTATGTCATGAAAAGAATTCCGAAAATCGTAAATATATGTCAATATTTTCAATAAAGATCGATAAATAGGTACTGCATTCATCGCTTGAACAAATAAATTGCTTGGATGAAATTTTAATCTTTAATGTTAAAAACCAGTGGAGTAATGGAAAATATTACGCCCCCCCCCCCTGTAAAGTCAGGTTTTGGGCTTCCTGGGGCCCTGCCTCCCCCCCCCGTGGTGTGCGGGAGTACGTTACGCCACTGTTCAAAACGTTAATTTAGATCACTCAAACCAAGAAATCAAAAATATGATTACTCAGAACTGATTTTATTACAAACACTATATTTCCCATCTAATTTTTCATCGCATTTTCAAACAATACATCATTTAAATTTTCAATTTGTTGGGATATATGACTTCAAACCTTTAATGGGACAAGACCTGAACATGGTTTTGTTGCGCCGAACAATTATTTCAAAACACGAGAAAAAAACTTAAAATTAAGAAAAAAACCCAATGAAATAAGATAACTAACAACCAGCTAACATAATCTCAAATCAGCTACTGTGTGAGATCCCTTTTTCTATACTCGATTCTCCCCCCATGGAACGCAAGTGAAATAGTACATATTAAACTAGGCAATTAATTCTTAATGTGAAGATGATGTAGAAGAGTTTAGAGAGAAAATCTTCCTCTCAAGAGTCATTGGTACCGCAGTTAAGACTAACAAATTTTTATCCACAACTTTCACATGGGATGACAAATCAATTAAATTGAAGCAAACTATCGATTAACAAATAATTTTAGTTATGGTATTGATTGATTTGAATATTAACGTCGCACTGTTCAGCTACACGAGGGCTTTTGGCGACGGATCACGTAATTTCGAACCATGGTCAAGTGACGTGGACGACACCTGAGCTGGCACCCCCTCCCAACTCCACACCACACCAACGGAGGACGTTTCAGCTCGACAGATTTAACGGGATCGCTTGCCCTACACGGCGGGTCTTTAGTGGTACTGGGCTCGAACTCGTGACAAGACAAGCCACGGTCCGATACCTATACCACTCGGCTACCGCGGCTTTAGTTATGGTATAGGCTAAGTGGAAAACCTAATTTATGTACTAGCACGCTGTATATATATAGATGAGGTAAAAATCTGAAATTCAGAAAACGAATTTGATTTGATTCCAAATCGTTACAGCGAGTAAGAATTATGCAATACACCATTGGCATGAACTTCGTAATTTAGAATAATCAACTGACAAGGATGATATTGGAGTTATCAACTCTACCTCTAAAATTTTTAAAAAATGCCATTTGATTTAGGCTAAATTGACTTATATATATATACCAGTTTCACACACATACATTACTATACATTGACATTTAATGGCATATTCTCTAATCAATACAAATGTTATAAGTGTAGCCAGTAGCGCACACAGGAATTTTTCAAGGGGGGGAGGGTCCGGGGTTGAAAGTTTACCATTCTTGTATCATGCTATTTTTGATTTTGTCGATTTTCAGGAACACAAAACATAGTAAAAAATTGCTTATTGAATAAATAATTAGCATTAATTAATAAAATTAATCATTAATAACAAATATTTAATTACATTTTACGTATTATATACTTAGAATTATAACCAATCGGAAAAAATCAAGGGCTTTGGGGGGGTTCGGACCCCCAGGCCCCCCTTGTGTGCGTCACTGAGTGTAGCAGATTAATCATTCACAGTTTCATGCAATAAATTATTGAATAAGCACATTTGTGTTTATTGATTCCCGAAATTAAATTCGCATACATTTAATAAATTCTCAACACTCACACACACAACTAATTTACATGCATTAATTAATAGTTAATACATAAACCAGGTGTAGACAATTGTTTTAGCTCGAAGGCCACATTAATGAAGCAGAGGATACCAGAGAACCGCATCTTTTTAAAATGATTCCATTTGGTAGTTAACTGTACATCTCTTAAAAGGTATAAATCGTACCATACAAATAAATTAATGCAGGTTAAATAAAATAATGACAGTTTTATTCAATTCGCTTATTGTACTAATTGCATATCGTCTATAGCTGCAAAAGCAAATTTCATTTTAGAATAAGTTTAATGAGACAAATGTACCCCATCACACTTTTCTGTAATTTTTTTTTGAACTCAGGAGTGAGATGGCTTGTTGAAATTCTGATCACAGCCTGCATGTTAATGGCAGTCAACTTCTTGCATCTCTATTAACTCTTGTTGATCTTAATGCGAGAAAAATAACTCAGCCCACAAATATATCTTGAACAAAATACAGAGAGCATTTTCTCTACATTTGGTTTTCTGACTGTCTTAGCGAGCCGCTATTTGCCCACCCCTGCTCTAGAATGAACTTTTTTTAAACATTGAAATAAAAAAAACCTCTGAATTACTGTTTCAAAATCTGAGGGGCTAGCAGGATAGAGCATTTAGGCTGGTTGTATTTGGTCCACAGGGCAAAACTTGTCCAATATAAGTCGACAAAGTATTTTTAAAAAAGAAGTGCAACTATTTATAGATTATTCCGATTTAGGTGTAATTCATTGCAATATAACAAAAGCATTATTAAATATAATATTATGATAATTACATCGTACTGTGTAGTAGTGCAGGGGAGGTCAAATATCGGCCCACGGGCTACATGCGACTCGCAAAGAGTTTTTACGGCCCGCCAAGACAGTCAGAAAAACTGAACAGAAAATGTTCAATATATTTGGGTTAACACATATATGTGGGCAAATTTTTTCTTTATGAAGATCAATAAGAGTACGAGTCAGTAGCGCACACAAAAATTTTTCAAAGGGGTAGGGGAGGTCCAGGGTTGAAAGTCCACCATTTGGGTATAATGCTCCAATACGCCACCCAGCATATTTTTTTGATTTTGTCGATTTGGGGGAACAAAAACAATACAAAAATAATAACTGAATAAATAATTCGCATTAATTAATAAAATTAATTATTAATAACAAATACAGAATTTCATTTTACGTAATATATGCATAGGATTATAAACAATCGAAAAATTACATTATGGGGGTGTCCGACCCTTAGGATTCTCCCCCTTGTTGTGCGCTACTGGTACGAGTTAATATAGATGCAAATTGGTTGACTTTAACTTGGCGGCTGTGGTGCGAATTTCGACAAGCCCTCTCACTCCTGATTTAAAATACATTCACCCAATAAATTGATTTTAAAATTAAATATGTTTGTGCAGTTATAGATATGAAATTATTCAATAAATAAATTGAATATATAAAACACCTGCTATTTTATTAAACTCATATTTAAAGATTTTTACGGTACAATTTACATCTTTTTTCTGATATGCTAAATTAACTAATCAGTGCAATCATTTTAAAAAGGTACGACCATCCAGTATCCACCGCTTCCACAATGTGGCCTTCAACACTGGCGTAACGTACACCCAGTGGCGTAACAGAGAACATTAGGCCCCTCCCCCTGCAAACTCATGTTTAGATCCCCAAGCCCCAGTCAGGCTTTGGACCCCTTTAGGAGGCTCAAAGCCTGACTGGCTTGCGGCCCAAAATCTGACTTTGCAGGGGCTAATATTCAACGTGACGCCACTGGCTCTCGAAATAAAACAAATTAGAATTAATGTGTAAATGACAAATTACAATTAAATAAATACAACTTAATTATTTTGATATTACTTGATAAAATTAATTTCAATAAAATAAGATTATTCACTCAGTCATTAATGCATACTAACAAATCACATCTATAATTATAAAAAAATAATATATTATAATTAATTGATTAATTTCAATACCTTTCAAAGTCCAAAGCACCTTAACAATAATTTACTGGTTTCGCATCTACCGGCACAGAAAATCATGCATGAAAGAGGCATGTGAAGTAAAATGCAATATATCTTTTTCACTCCTTGTTTGGGTATGATATCACGAAACGATAAAAGATATTAAGTAGAAAACAAATATTGGATTACACTCAGTGCAGCGCAACTGTTTTTAATGACTGACTCAACAGCACTAATACAACAGAAATGATTTATATGAGCTGCATTACAAGTTTGTTCAGCGGGGAGTTCAATTTCTTAAGAAAATAGGCAATATTTTCTCCTCTGATTGTCTGAAATCATGGGAACTAATAAACTATTTTTCTCATTCCAACTGAAAAATACATTAGTTTTCTTCTTTTATTGGTTGTGAAATTACATAATAATTTCACGTTGAAGGAATCTACAGTCAAGGATTGTAAAGATTGATTCTGAACGAAGCCGCTAAAATGAAAAATAGAAAAGGGAATGCTGGATGATTAAGGTAAAATATTGTTCAATATATTTTGATATATATTTATTAAAATCAGTTGTTTGTTTAAAATACATTTTTCAATCATAAGTTGGTAAAAGGCAGATTCTTATGCTATCAATAATGAATTGGATTCACTAAATACTGTATTGTGTGACACCAAAATTAATTATATTCACCTCTCTTCAGATGACTAACTACTTTCGGAACTGTGATTTTGAAAAAGCGTATAAATAAATCATTTTTTTTGGAGATATTTAATGATACTTAAATTAGAATATGCATATAAAACTGTTTTACGAATATTGTTACAAGAAAAGTAATAAAGGTGCATTTTTTTTAGCAAAAATGAAGAAAGAATGACATATTTTCAAACTCTGTCTTAGCTATAAAAAGGCAAAATATTATCATTATAGAACCTTTTATTATTAAAGGAGAATGTTTTTTGAAAATTTGTAATTTTCTCTTCATTTTTTGCGAAAAATATTGCACGTATGTAATTTTTTCTTGCAATAATATTCTTATGAAACCCAGTGGCTGAGTGGTTAGAGCATCGCGCTTTCACACCACAGGTCCGAGGTTCAAACCCCGGGCTGAACAAGGTTTACTAAACCTTTCATCCCTTATTTGGGTCGATAAATGAGTACCAAGCTTGCTTGGGAACTTAACACTGGGGGTTTCGAGTCAGACTGACCCCCTGATCGAAACATCTGCTCATGCACCTCACAGCCCATGGTCGCGTATACTGAATTGGGCACAGTAAGCCTTGACCTTAATGGGTTATTGCGCCACTGAGTTGTTAATATTCTTATTTAACGGACACTTCGACTTATTCTCTTTTTCAAAATCACGGTTCGGAAAGTGGTCACATTAGTGCGTATCATCCCTGGGCAGCTTTGCTTCTCCGAACCATATCACATGCATCTTTTTTTTTTTTTGTTCTGGAATTTAAGAACTGTGCACTGTTATGAAAACGATACATATTTGTGAAAATATAAATCATTGTTCAGAACTGTTATTATAAATTGTTTTTTAGACGACAATGCAAGTAATTTCAATTTTTTATCTCATTCTTCGCTTTTTAAAATATTAGAGTTCTTAAGTTTTACTATTTTTTCAATTGACACATATTGCATTATCGTTTAAATATGACAATACAGAACAAAATGGCGATCTGTTGATTTCTGAGTATTTTATGCATTTTTTTTTTCTTGTTAAAAGCACAAATTTACATTTCAATAATTCAAATTCCTCAAAGAACTTAAACATACTGTAAAGAAAATAAGGGGCTTTGAGGCAGAGGTCAATGAAATTAATGGGGGTGTGGGAAGGTTTCGTGACAGAAACCTTAGCTAAGGCGAAAGAGAAGGAATAACATTATCTATATTTTCAATATCGATGGATTTAATGCGCGCATTTTGCTCAAAATTTCTTTACATTGAAGGAGGAAGGGATCGGGAGGGAAGGGGGTGCTTTTTTTGAGCTCAAGGTCCTGAGAAGTGTTTTCGGAGGAATTTAGAAAAATGTTATCTGTGTCGTAGAAGACATAACACCATTGGCGCACACAAGGGGGGGTCCACGAGTCTGGATCCCCACCCCATAGTCCTTAATTTTTTTTCCCAATTGATTATAATCCTATGTATATAGTACATAAAATTTAACTAAGTATTTGTTATTAATAATTAATTTTATTAATTAATGCTAATTATTTATTCAATAATTAATTTTTTATTGTTTTTTGTTTTGGAAAATCGACAAAATCATAAGAATATGTTGGGTGGAGTATTGGAGCATGATACGAGAATGGTGGACTTTCGATGCGGGAGACTCCTCCTCCTTGAAAAATTCCTGCGTGGGTCACGGCGTAACACCAAATTATATCGAATGTTCTAATGACCAGATATTGTTCACTACATTAAAATAAGCCTTCTAAACCGGACTGGGAATGTTATCAGGATGAACAACAGCAATACTCTAAAAGAAATATTTTCGGCTAGACCGTGTAAGAAAAACCTGGACTTTAATGGATAGATACAGTAGAAAAGGATTGTTTGGTCCATAAATTTAAGAATTGGAGGAGTTTGGCTAGTCAGATGGTTGGAACAGTGTTATACTGAAAGCCTTTTTCATCCTAGACTGTCCCATCATGGATAATGATGATGATCTACATATATGTAAAAGAAAAGCGACTCATTCACTCATCTCGAAGTCTTTAGAACTATCAGACACCCTACAGACTTGAAATTTGGTAAGCATGTTTCTTTTCTTGTGTAGAAATCCGTTAAGATAGGGTTTTGCAGAAATCGAGGATGTTATAGATAAAAGCTTTCGTTTTTGAATTATTTGACCTACTTACCTGAAATTTGGCACAAGCATGTTTATTTTGTTGAATCGAGATCTACTAAAAATGGAAATCAACTCTGGAGGGAGGTAGGGGTTACAGAATGCATAATAAATCATTATACTTCCGGCTTAGAAAATTCTGCTTTTTGTAAATCAAGAGACGAGGGATACAAAATGTTTTTCAATACAGTCAAAACCCGAATGCTGGGACTTAGGTATCTCTCAATAACTTTAAAGCAGTGTACAGATCTTACAACATCATATTAAATACCCAGCAAAGAGGACGAATATTGGCTAGTAATAATATATTTCCTTATAGATGTGAGTATTGAAAAAAGATAGTGTGCAAAGTTAAAGCAGTTTCAGATGTGTAGCATAATTACTAAGTTTTTCAGTTTACATAATATCTGCAATCATGACAGTACCAGCTCTCATCAATTTCACAGTCAAACACTTTAATTCTTAACGCGAAGAATAAAAACCAGAAATGTGTATGTTGCTATGTTACTAAAAATAAGTTATTTATTTCTCATAAAGCAGCCAATTAAAGCAAAGGCTAGTTCAGATAGAGCAACAGTTGCTATTTAAGAACTTAAAATCAGGCTCTGCTCCGGCGTCTTGTTCTGAGCGAAAATATAAACTCTCATTCCTTTTCTTTCTCTCTCTCTCTTTGTCTTACTCAAACAACACTCTTTACCTGAACACCCCATATGTGCACACCTACGCGAACAGCAAGACTTCGTCTGCGAAAAGGCAAGCGATAAATCAGACTTCGCGGTGACATTCGAACACTCCCTCCTCCTTCCCCCTCCCCCTGTTTGCCGGAGCGAGATATTATTTTAATCCATAAATTCTAACAGTGGTTTGGGATCTTGTCGCACTGCCAGTTTCTTTCTCGGCTTTCTAAAGGATTTATTTAGGCTCTACTTTCACTCGACAAGGTCCTCTCGTTTTCGAACACCCTCCGTTTAAAAAAAGAATCGTTTGTATTTTAAACGATGGGAACGGGTGGATAATATGATGGCTTGAGCGGCAGCGGGACTCGATGGAACAGAAATTCTTAATTCTTTTCCTCCAATGGATAAAGTGATGAAGCAAAAAAAAAAGAAAAAATAAATCTTCAGAGCAGCCGGTAAAAAAAAGGTTAAGGATACATTTTTATATTTTTTTGCACTAAGAAAAATTACGAATAGAACCAATTAATTGAAACACCATTAACATATTACATATCTTATATCATTATGTATATACTTCTTTCATAGTTCTTTATTTCAATAATTCATCATCAGCTTATAAGGAATTACTATCATATTCTGATGTGATTCAAAAAAATGTTTTTTCCATCAAATACTCGTTACTGTAAGTAGATTAATTTAACTTAAATAAGAACATTTATGAATGATGTTTTATTTCACGCAGCAAAACACAAATGCTATGAAGCATATTTAATTAATCCCCATTCCATCCTCTATTTTCTGCAATCATTAAAAATCAAATTCACAAAAAATGCATTGTTATAAATATATTTAAAGATTCCCAATATCATTTCGAAAAGGGAGAAAAACAAGCTATTTCAGTGAATATTACAGTTAAAAATTTTTTAAATTTATTCTTAATATCAATTAGAAGCTCCCTCCCCCTTTACTTAGCCTTGAGAAGAGTCGAGGGTTCGAGTCCTTGTGGCACTAAAGATCTGCCGTGTAGATGAGTCTAAATAAAATCTGTTAAGGCTCAAAGTCCTCCCGTTGACGGGATATAAAAATTAGGAGAGTTTTTGGTACCCAGCTCAGGTATCAATTTTATCACTTAAAAGAGGTTCAAAATTACTAGATTCATCTCATATAACCCCCGTGTTGCTTTGTGGTGCGACATTAATAAGCAATTATTAGCCCCCTTCCATCGAAAAAATTAATGAATCATCTTCAGTAATACCAAAAAATAAAAATAATTATCCTGTAAATGAACATCATTCTAAAATTACACGAGGGCTTTTATACAAGAGGACTCTAAATTACACGAGGGCATATTTGTTCGAATCAGGTTGAAACCTATGTTCGTATCCTCCTTCCTTCCTCAGTGGCACGACAGACCAGGGTGGGCCTTTGCCTTTTCTATAAGACTTTTCCAGGTCAGTCTTCTTCATGCTAGCGTTCTCCAGTTCTTAGTTCTCAAGACTAGGAGATCTTTTTCAAGGTCATCAATCCACCCATCTAAGTTTTGGCCTACCGTTTCTTCGTGTGCCAATTGATTGGGCATTGAAGACTTTTTTAGTGGCGCGGTCTTCGCTCATTCTGATAACGTGACCTGCCCATTTAATTTGTTGTATTTTGATGAAGTTAACAATGTCAGATTCATTATATGATTGATAGAGCTCTAAATTTTATCTTCTTCGCCATGTTCCATTTTCCTGAATTCATCCAAAAATGAATTTCAAAATCTTCCTTTCGTAGATACTTATCAAGTTTTCAAGTGTTCGAGACATGGACCAAGTTTCGCATGCATAAGTTGATACTGATCTACCTTATAAAACCTACTTAAAGAAACCCTCCTACCATAAAGAATTTTAAAGGTTCAATTATATTTAAACAGCATCAGACCCTCATCAATGAGGGTCTGATTCGAAAAAATATTTCAGTCCCACTCAGTTTCGTGTAAAACGTTTTTCACTGTATTAGCTAATTACTGAAATGTAACTAACATTTTCCATTCGAAAATGACAGAAATAGAAACTCCATTTCTTTTTCCATTCCAACTGAGTACATAAAACTGAACACTTAAATCTTTTTTAACATCCAATTTCATGTCCAAAAACATCTTTATCTGTGTACTGCTAATTAATTTGTAACATTTATCCCAGACGGATATAAAAATAAAACATCTCAACTCAACTGCCCTTTGCAGCCTCACCAAATGATACACAACACACCCCGCCTATTCCTTACCATCCCCGTCCAAAGTTATTCATCAGCCGACAAGCCGAATGAGGAACTGGGGTAATAATTACCCCATTCAGTTACACTCGAATCACCCCGGGCTTTAATTGCAGCCTCGTCTCCCATCCAAAATGACACGATTCCCATTCCTGGGTCTGTCATCACCTGCCCTCTCAACTCCACTTCATACCTGCGTATTAACCTCGAACCGTGTGCTAATGGTTTTAATTGGGGATTTTTTTTATACCAACTTTCATTTAGCTTATCATCTTCTTCTTAATTCTTCTTTGCTTTTCTTGTTGAGATGTTTAACCCGCAGGTAATATCGTGAGAGACTTTTTTTATCTCTTTCTTTTTCACTTGAAAGGCACCAGGAAGCAGATGGTATGACAAAGAAAACCAACTCTCTAATCGGTTGATGAACAATTATCTCCAATGCGTTTGATGAAGTCGGTAATTTTTTTTTTTCTCCCTTTTATCTTTTGGATTTTTATTTATTTATTTCAATGGTTTGAGTTGTTACAAACTATATCGATGAGTAATTTCCTACCCTTTTTTGTTTCGTCTTATTTTCTTTAATTTTATTTTATTCCATTCTATTCAGTGAGGTAAATGTGTTACAAAGATGATTAGGAATTGGAAAGATACGTGCTGAATTCAAATTTTTTATTTAAATAGCTGAAGAATATTTAAGTATTCATCTACGCTCATATATGGAATTCGTGGCTGTGATATTAGGCATGTAACATTTTTTAAAACTTATCTTAAAAATCTAGACTTCTGTTTAAATTTGACGATGACAAAATGTATCTTATAAAATGAAGGAAAAGAATATATTATATCTACTGCGCTGTATTTCTTTTTGCTACTTTTTAAAAATACCATAAATTTTCCCTTTTAAAAAAAGGGCACCTAAACTAAAAATGGTTCTAAAAGTTAAATTTTTAAAAGGTTAAATATATTTGAAGAAATAGTATTTTTTTTTTACTTTAGGAATTCTTTAAAATATTGATTAAAAATACGTATTTTTTATGCGTAAAATTCTGTTGTACTTACAAAAAAATATGAGAGCGGTTAGTCGTTTAAAATATGTAAAGTTTTCACGGGAAACAACACTACTTATTTTAGAATTTAATTTAAACATAATTCAATTTTATTAATGGCTGTTATTATCATTGTTTCGTAATTAATCTGGATTGAATGTACCTCATTGAAATCTCATATTTTAAGATAAACTATATTGTTTCTCTCCTTTTGATCGAAAATATGTCGTGAAAAGATTCGTTAAAAAAGATTTTTATTAAAAGTAATCGAATATTTTGATAATAAGAAATAGATAACCAAAAAGTCGGATTAGATTTATTTCATCCAACTTACAGCCTTAAATTACGCGTATGAACAGTTAAAATTTCATTCTTGTAAGAAAAGGGGTTTACGCAAAACTTTTCATTAAATTTGAGATGCGTTCAAATGCCTCCAACTTCGAATTTCAACATTAATTTAAGGTTCCCCACGTCGTTAGAAAAAGGTTTTTCAGTCTTGACAATAAAAAGAACCACTATCTTATAAAATAGGAACATTTTTTAGAATAGAATTAAGAACAAAGTGAAATTTTATCATTTCTACCATGCATTGGATAGTAAATTAATGCTATTAAAATTGCTTCATAGTATCCAAATCTTTAACTATGCATCTTCGAAAATGTAAAGTTTAGTGAAGCTTTTATTCAGGAAAGAAGTATAATAATATATTAATGAACTGTCCAGAATTTCATATCCCAAAATAACAAAACAAAACAGTTTCTTTTAGTCTCAAGTTTAAAAAAACTATTTAACTGTTCTGCTAACCAGGCACATCTTAAGACTTCTTGAGACTCTGGGCCCATCAAATTAGGCCTTCTATGACCCCAAAAATAGATATATGTGCATCCGTTGTGAATACAAACGGGTTTTGGAACAATGATGATCGCCAATCTCACAAACCTTAGCACTAACAGTCTCGACTGACTACCTTCTTTCAATTAAATTAAAAAAACGATAGTGTGTGTATAGTAGTAAGTCTAAATTTAGAGGTGGACGCCAGGCATCACAAAATAATGCCAACTGACATCAGTGATGATACACGGATCTCAAAAACAAGTCGCTAAACCCCAAAAAAAGTTCGTTATATGGAAAAGAAATAGAGGTTCATCTTTTAATATACTTTATAAACCCCACCCCATAAAACAAGTTTTAAATTCAGAAACACTATATATTAAAAAAAAGTAATTATTCACACCTTTATTGAAATGAATATATGTTTATTTCATATATCATACCCATCAAAAACAGAAAGAAAGAAAGAAAAACTGCAAAGAAAACAAGAAAAAAAGAATGTCGAAGAATTCACTGTATCTTCAATATTAAGAAAATAATTTTATACAAAATAATGAATTTTAAGGTCATTTTATAATTTAAACATAGAAGTTATTTTAAACATGTATTTCTTATAATAGAACACAGGGCCCACCCTTGAGGGTGAAAGAAAAATTTCCCAAAAATTGTTTTTGGGGAAATTTGGGAAAATTGGGGTTTAAAAGTTCCCATTGTTGGAGGGGAATTTCCAAAATTTAATTTAATTTTTCCCCGGCCAGTTAAGGTTTTTAAAAACCAAATAAGGGGATTTTCCCCATAAAATTTGTTTTAAAGAAGAAAAACTGAAAATTTTTTAAAAAAATTCAAAAAAAAGGGAAAACAAAAAATTTTTGAATACCAAAAGGGGAAAAAGTTCATTTAAAAATTTTTCCCAATTTGCCTTATAAGAGGTTAATTTTCGAAGAAAAACCCCTTGAAAGGGGTTTCAAAGGTTCCAAAGGGAAAAAGTTTTAAAAGGGAAAAAAAGGAAATTTAATAGATTTCAAGGGTAGTTTGAAATTTTGTTTTTCAAAATTTTTTTCCCGGGAACAAATTCCCCATAAAAAAAAGTTTTATTATTTTCATTTTTCCCGGGGTTTTTAAAGATTTTTCCCTGGTTCCCTAAAAAAAATTTTTTGAAAAATTTGTTTTAAAAATTGCTCTTTAAATTTTTCTATCGTAAAAATTTCGTTCCATTTTGACTTTTAAAACCCGGTTTCCCAAAAAATTAAAAAACTACCGGTAGAGCGGATCCCCAACCCCGGTCCGTGGATAAAAGGGTGCCGGGCCGCCAAAAAGAACATTAAATTATTGCCATTTTATTTAAAGTGGTTTTTCCCCTGGTTTGAGCAATTTTCCAGGGGAAATCACTTTTATATTCCACTTAAACCCATTTTTTTTATTCTTTTTTTGGGAAACTAAAATTTTTTTTTCCCAAAACATATTTATATATTTAAAACCCCTAAATTAAAATTGTTAAATCAAAACAGTCAAAAAAATATAAACAATCAACGTGTCCCACCCCCCAGGGGGCCCGGGGGTAAATTATCAAACTTTTGACCGGCCCGCAGCGAAAAAAAGGTTTGCGGAAAAAATTGGGTGTGGAGAAAGGGATGGCGAACCGGAACGGGGGCCCAAATTTCGTTCAATTTTTTTTTAAGTATTTTAAAGGGAAATCTATTGCCCATTTGAAACCAAAAAAGTTTCAAAAATTTTTAACTCAGTATTTTTAAAACAAAAACATTTTTAAAAATTCCCAATTGGCAACGGGTAAAAAAAGGGTGCTGTGGAAGTTTTCTTTCTACAAAAAATAACTGATGAAAAGTGCATTTTATCCGAAAAAAAGTGCTTTAAATATGGCCCATTTGCCGGGTTTTTGATTGTTTTTCAAAAGTGTTTTCCCAAAAATACACTTTTTTTGATATTTTTTAAACCTTTTGCTTTATTTCAAATACCATACCCTTTTATGTACATTTGTTGTCATTTTAGCTGTGGGAAATGTAATAAGCTGAAGGTTTTTAGACAGGGATTTTTAAATTTAAAATTTTGTTCCCAAAAGGGGTTGAAAAAAAAATTTAAAAAAGAAAAAATAATTTTCAAAATTAGAAAAAACTAAATAAACCTCCGAAAACAAAAAAAAGTGGTTTCCTACAATTTGGGTTAAATTTGGTTTTCGTGGGTTTTAGTGTCTGACCCACGGGGGCAGGTTCCCAAACCTGGTGTAAAAGTCTGAAGCAAATTAAATCTGTCGTTCACAGCCCTCGCCTTGGCATGGTGTGCAAGTCTGGAGAGTGGAATACCAACTGGGGTTCATTCTTGTCACTTCACCGAGGTATATATATATACAGTGTCGTAACGTACGCAAACGACTTACTTTCCTGAAAGAGGTTACATTTTTAAGGAAATGTAGACAAAAGCACCGAGATGTAGTGTTTAAGCTATAAATTAAAAATCTGCTGGTCAACGTGTGAGGTTCAAAACGACGATGTCCGTTGCCAACAGCCCTCGTGTAGGTACCAAAAAAATGCGATGTTAACAAAAGAAAGAAAAAAAATCAAATCAAATCAAATCTAGGAGATGAATCAATTAATTTTGATATTTGCTAGTATAAAATATTTTGCGCCATGAATATTCATTCAAGAATCATCTGCAAAATTTCGATTTTTAATGTTCTTTAAACTTGAGCTTCTATTGTTCAATTATAATGCATAGAAACGCTCAATTAATGCATTTAGAAAAGCAGTAATTTTTGCATAAATTCATTTCCAATCACATTACAAGTCCAATAACTTATACCTGAGGAAAAAGAAAAAACAAAGGAATTTAAAAATAAGGAGACTATAATTTAAAAATTCCTATTTTAAAAGTAGGCCAGAAAGGATAAAAAAAATTATTTGTCCTTTACTAACTTCCAAGTTAACTATAAAGCCATTCTTTCAAGTTACATTTTATTTTACTTCTATCATCATTATACCACTTTTACCAAGAGCTATTTAAAAACCTTGATCCAATACTTAAAATTTCAGAGATTGCAATGGGACAATGAAATTGCAAAATAAAAGAAAATGTCACAGAGAGGTGTTTACAATACATTTTTGGCAGGAAAGGATATAGATACCTGACGATGCGAGGCGAAATACTCATTATTTGACAATAACGTCCTCTCAGGACAGATCGGCGTAAAACACAGAATGGAAACAAGGTAATTTTGGATTATTATTTTCTGAATTTTTTTCCCAAGGTGTGTTTCTTGAAAAAACCGAGTATAAATCATCGAAGACAGTTGCGGGATTTATTATTTATGTATAAAATGTCACTACCAAAGAAAGAATATTAGTTTATGCACACAAAAAAATCATTTGCTAGTCATTAAGTAGATGTAAAGAATAAAAACATCATTTACCAAAAATAAACGAGGCTTTAAAATGTGTGTGGTAGTTACAATAGAACGTCGTTTATCCGAATCCATTGGGACCGGACACCGTTCGGATACGCGATTGCTCGGATAACCGAAAACCGAATGCGACCCATGCAATATATTGAAACCGGACACTATACGAATATCGGAAATCATTGCACGCGGGAAACGTGCTTGAAGACATAGCAAAATGTCGCAATTTTACCTTCATTATGAAAAATAATCACTTATTTTTCGCTGTACCATTGTAAACCTTCGTTTTTTCGCTGCAAGGTCTCTGATTCTCTTGAGCAGGAGTAGTTGAGGAGGGCAGCACTCCGATTGTTGTTCGTCCCAGTCCATAGCTGTCTCTAACGCAGAAAACGCGTCAGCATTTGATGGATCCTTGTTACTTTCGCTGTTGTTGTTGTCCTCGTCTTCATCCATTTCATCATCGACAGGGTCAATTTTTGTACGGAAGTCACAATCTCGTCATCATTTAGCATTTGAAATCCAGTCTTCTGCATCAAAGGCGATCCCTGTTTCTACATCTTCATCGCATTCTTGAAATCCTGGGATCGATTGGACGAAGTCATTAATCTCCTACCTGTGGTCGTCATTGAAGTCTTTTTCGTTTTCTTAATCTGGGCACATCTTATTCTAAATCACACAACTGAAATTCTCCAAATATCCGTGACCTTGGGTTTTTCCGTCACTTTTGGCCTCACGCGAAACAAATGAGCATTGCAATGTCCGAAAACGTATTCATATACAGTACATGTAGCTGTCCAACAACAACAATAAAAACTGGTTCGGATATTTGACACTCCGGATAATAAACGTTCGGATAAACAACGTTCTACTGTAGATTAGAGTCTCGAAAACTCGACTCTCGATAATCCGGCAGTCCGGATAACTCGGCTACACCCTTCAGGTGCAAAAAACTCCACGTGCAAACTCTCACATTACGGTGTCTTAACGTTCACGTTGAGGACAACGTACAAACTCCTAAAACTACCACTAAGTGAGAGACTAAAGGCTGGCAAAACCACCCTTCAATAATTTGAACAAGGTGTGTCGGTAATGGTCTTACTGTTCCTTCATCGTCTTTGTGATGAAGCAGGAAAACGTAGAATGCAATACGGGACATTACGCATTTCTTTAAAAAAGAAGTTTTGCAAAGTCGGCTACATAATTTTCATTATAGACAGCTTTATGCCTTCATTAAGTATTTCTCTGAGGCTTGTCTGATCAGGTAAATTACGCCTATTACATATTTTTTCTCTTTTTACTAGTTTAATAACATTTTGTAAATAATGTACATTTATTAAAAGTATCCTGAATTATATTTGAAGTGATTTTTTTTCAGTTTTAAAATATTTTGAATATCTAATAGATTGTAAATTTCAGACTCATAAGCTTTAGAGAAGTCCTGATAACTCGAAATTAGAGAACTGTTAATAAATTATAACTGATTTGTCCAAATT
The DNA here is from genome assembly GCA_019973955.1 of Trichonephila inaurata madagascariensis. Taxonomy (NCBI): domain Eukaryota; kingdom Metazoa; phylum Arthropoda; class Arachnida; order Araneae; family Nephilidae; genus Trichonephila; species Trichonephila inaurata. The sequence continues at coordinate 212,967 of BMAV01013002.1, read as the reverse complement.
ACTTTATCCGGTTAACGAGCGAGTGAGTGAGTGAATATTAACGTCGCACTGTTCAGCTACACGAGGGCTTTTGGAGACGGACCATGTAATTTTGAACCATATCCGGTTAGCACTTTTTAAGTCAAGTATAAAGAAAAAGCAGTAACTCTTATTTTTAATACAATTAAAATTACATATTGGTTCTTTTTCGTGTTTAACTGTGAAGCTCTATGATCCCCATAGCTTGCGTGGTCGGTACTTCGACCAAAGTTATAGAACATTTGAAGAATAAATATTTAGTCGAATTATCACACACAGTCAAATGGTTTTAACCTTTTTTTGTTTTTCTCGCTCTGCTTTTACCAAATGAGTTTCGTCAGAGGTATAAACACTATTACTTACAATATCTTCTTCCCCTTTTTTAAGATAAGCTTTTCCAGAACATTCTAAAATTGAACTATATTTCCGAACTCGCAATTCTTTATGTTATTAATTTGAAGGTAATTGCCTTTGGGCTTTTCCTACAACTTTAACCAACTTTTTGTAGCTTCCTTTTCACATCCATTTTTTATGTTATCCCTAGAAAACGAATCCTTTTACATATGGTCGTGTGGTCGGGGTGCACAGAGGAATTTTTAAAAAGGGAGGGGAGGAGGTTCAAGGTCGGTCCACCATTCTCGTATCATGCTCTATTACGCCGCCCAACATATTCTTTTGATTTTGTCGATTTTCGGGAACAAAACACAGAAAAAAATTAATTATCGAATAAATAATTAGTATTAATTAATAAAATTAATTATTTTTTCAAACCTTAATTTAATGTTACGTACTATTTACATAGGGCTGTAATCAATTGCTTTGGGGGAAGGGGGTTCCGGAGCCGGGGACTCCCTTCCCTTGTGTGCGCCACTGGTCATGGTCTCGTGAATGGTGTGTCATGAATTCGAGCCTCCTAACACTGAAGAACCGCTGTGTAGAGAGGCTGATGTATGTTAAATCTGTCAACGCTCAAAATACTCCCGTTGACGTGGTGTGGAAGCTCAGAGAGGGGGATGCTAGCTCAGGTGTCTTCCTCGTCCATTGACCGTGGTTCAAAATGACGAAATTCGTCTCCAAAAGCCTTAGTGAAACTGAACAGTGCGACCTGAATATTCACTCTCTCTTATTAATAATTACTTCACTTCACAAGAAATCAATTAATAAAAATAATGTAAAATTTTAAAAAAAATTTCAGCCAATATATATAGTTGTCTTTTTTTAACAAATCAAATTTCAATGTATTTATATAGCTGGATTCAAACCACAAATGAAGTAGTTATAGTTTGGTGGGTTGGGAGCACTTCGTTCTTCCGAATTTTCATCTCCTCTTTCATGACATTAGAACACTTTAGTTGGCATGTAAAACCCGGGGGCCCTTTAAAAACCCACCAAGTAGAGGGGCTGATACATTTTTTCTTTTCCCGAAGCTCAAAGTTCTCGTTGGAAAAAAATTTGTGTGGTTTGGGGGGGGGCAGCTCAGGTGTCACCCGTAAATTGGCCGAGGTTAAAAAATGACAGGGTCCGCCCCAAAACTCACCCCCCCTTTGAATCAAAAGTAAAATTTAGATAGAAACTTGATTAATATCTTATTGTGATAATACAATGTATGGCAAGATACAGACATATAAAATCCATTATTTCTTCACTCTTCATAAATCAAACATTGTTACTCTCAGTGAATAACTATCCTCTGTCACGACTGACCACATTTCCAAAATTCCAAACGATTCATAACAGCCAGGCAAAGCGACTCGCGGCATCTCGAACAACAATTCCGATAAGGAACAGTCGCACAACAAAAAAACTATCGGTCACTCAATCGCTGACCACAGGTCAGGAATCTTCACAAAGACCCTAATATACTCCCAGGGCAGCGGTCAAGCGGACCACCCAAAGCGAAGTGGAAGTTTCTTCAGTCTCCCTCCTCCAGGGACGACATCCCCCCTCCTATCTCCCTACCGGTGTGTCATTCATGAAAAATAAAACTTCCTTTTCTTGTACAGAGATTGTATGGCAAAACCATCCGACGTCTATTGTCCGATTTCCGCTGTGGACTGACTTGTTTTTCCGATTTTTCAAGGTATGGGAAGTATTTCGCCACAAGAAAGAAAAAGTTTCTGCGGCATGACGCTTGTCACTTACCATTCCTGAGCCATGCATCTGCTGCCAGGTCTGCGTTAAAGTGAAAATGACAATTTTTTTATTATTATTATTTCTTTTCTCTTTTGTGCCACCAACTTGTTTACCTTATAGTTTGATTACAATGAAACTTGGAATACAGGTGATTTATGTTGTTTTTTTTAGTGTGCGTGTAACCTTTTGTCTTTCCCATCCAAAAATATATTAAACTAAAACTCAGAACCCCTTACCCCACTCCTTCGCTTTCAATAAACATACTTATTTGTAACTATTCTAATATTTTTAATGTTTTCGGTGCATGAATCATTCAATTTATTACTTTATTATAATGAAATCTAGAATATAGGTGATTTTAACATTTAAAAAAATCTGTGAAATGCAAATTTTCTCCTCATCATGTACTTGCAGCACATTTGCTGTATCATGAGATTCAGAGGCAGTTCACTCCCCTTTTTTAGGGCTACGGTAGCCTAGTGGTCAAGGTATCGGATCATGGCAGGCATGTCATGAGTTCGAGCCCAGTACCACTAAAGACGATGCACGTTAAATCCGTCGAGAGCTCAAACGTCCTTCCGTTGGTGTGGTGTAGTAGTTAGGAGAAAGGGTGCCAGCTCAGGTATCATCCTCGTCACTTGACCATGGTTCAAAATGACGAGGTCCCTCGCCAAAAGCGTTAATATTCACTCACTCTCTCCCCCCTTTTTTTTTGTTCCCCAAAAGAATTTTTCCTTTTTTTCACAACAGTCTTGATACAGCAGTTTACCGCAGCCAATACGATATTATATTAATTTATGTAGCCTTCTTAAGGGGTCTCAAACTCAGTGGCACAACAGCCCATGAGGGCCAGGGTCTACTTTACAGATTCCAGTATACGTGACCGTTGAGCGCTGAGGTGCATGAACAAATGTCCCGATCAGGTGGTCAATCTGAAGCGAGACCCCCAGCATTTAAGTCCCCAAGCAAGCTTGGTACCCATTTATCCACCCACTGCAGTAGGGATGTAAGGCTGAGAATAGAACCCGGACCTGTGGTGTGGAAGCGCCTTAAGAGATCTGAGGGGTGTTAATTTTGTCTCCAAAACTGAAAATATAAGCAATTTTCAAATAGATATTATTCTTTGAAATTAAAATTAATTCATTCGATTCTTTTATAAATTATTTATAAAGGAATAAGGTTTAAAAAAGTGTGTAAAATGCTTATAAAATATATAAACATAATTTTTTAAAAAATTATATAAGCATATGAAAATAAAAAAAACATTTGTGTAAGAAATATTACGTAAATTTTACGTTGCGCATGATATTTTCTAAAATAACAGCCTTTGATCAATAACATTTAATAAAATTATGTAATGTGCACACAATTCTCTTTAAACGCTACCTAATTTTAGTATTATATATCTTTTTTATTTGACAAAAAATTTAAACATATAAATTTAAAAAACAATTTAGACTTAAATTCTTTATTTTTTTTAAAAAAAAATATTTATTATTTTAATTATATAAAAATGCTTCAGTGTATAATAAGGATATATTTAACTTTTATAAATCAACTTATTGCTAGCAATTTGAGCTACTATTTTAAGAAAATGTCATACGCAACGTAAAACTTAATTATGTTTCTCACAGAAATGTTTCTTATTTTCATATTCTTTGTAATTTCTAAAATTATGATTATATATTTTAAACATTTTACACACATTTTTTAAAACTCCATTCCTTTATAAATAATGTGTAAAAGAATCGAATTATTTAATTTTAACATCAAAGAATTGTATCTAATCGAAAATTGTTTTCATTTTCCTCTCTCGAGACCAAATTAACTACCTGAGACAAAAGGGCGTGAGGAAGATGAAATAACAGCTGACACCCCTCTTTTAACTTCCACACTAAGCCAATGGAAGGACTTCGAGCATCGACAAATTTAAGGTATGTCAGAACCCACAATTCAACAACCCCGGCCATAAATTCGCAATGAGGACCACTCGGCTACCGTGGCCACCTACCTTGAAACAACAAATGTTCCGCAGAATGCGATAAAAAAAAATGTACCGCAAAAATTGCAGTGCAGCGTGTGTACCGCTGATCTTTAAATATTACGTGGGAAAAACAAACGTGACCAGTGGCACCGAAAGGGGAGGGGGCGTGTTCGAACGCAACCTCCCCCCACTCTTGATTTCTTTTCGGTTGGTTATAATCCTCTCTATATATAATACGTAAAATTTTAAAAAATTTCTTATTTATAACTAATCATTAATTAATGCTAATTAATTATTCAATGGTTTGCTTTTTCTATTTTTTGTTCCCGACAATCGATAAAATCAAAAGAATATGTTTGGTGGCGTATTGGAGAATGATACTGGAATGGTGAACTTTCGACCCTAGAAACCCCCCGTCCCCATTGAAATTTTTCTGTGTGCACAACTGAATGTGACTGATGTGAAAACAAATGTGACAAAGAAAACGCGTTTTTCGTCACACAAATTATTTCGATTACAAGGAAAAAAAACTGTAAAATGTAAAAATGAAATCTTTACAATTCAAGATATCACTTATTACTGCACAGAGCGTTAGGTGTTAAATTGAACTAAATCTGGTAAATTCGTGGTTGGGATCAATAAAGTCTCTCTACCACACACACAAAGATACAATAATTTATTAATTTAGATTACTCTAAACGAAGACAACAAATATCACAAATGAAAGTTAAAGAGAAAAAATATGGGGCGGTTTTTTATAGTGATCCTATACTTTCATCTATTGCCCTGCACTGCAGTTGAGTGATCTCTGAGGGCGTTTCTAAAGCTTGAGACAACCAGTTACCGGTCAACATCATTGTTACATCAGTTTTATGTCAAGAGCGGTAACAATTGTAAATAAGCATAAAATTATAAAAAGTACTGAACTTATGAGAATATTGGGCCATCCAAAAGGTACAGTGGTTAATAACTGCTGTGCCGTAGGTTCAGAGTTCAAATCCGGGAAAAGGCATGAATGTTTGTAAATGTATAGTTCCTGTGTGGCATGGAGGCCTCTAAATATTCGTCGAGCAACAGGTCCTCGCGAGAGGTATATTGATAGAAGGGAAAGAGAGATGGAAGGCTCCTGTCCACCCCAGGGTTTTCTCCCTCGAAATTGGGGAGAAACCGAGCCGAATCGTACTGTCACCTGTATGGTGATCAAAGCTGCGGCTAATTACAAACCTAAAACGGCCCTGCCACGATCAATTTCGTTGATCTCGATCTTACAGAATAAATCAGGTGGCATCAGAAACAACACAACAGCACGTCACTATAAACAACATAATCATTATGATACACACAAATCACGAGAAACAGTACAACTCCCTGATATTAAAATACATTAAGAAAAGAAACCTACCATTGCAATTACATAAACTGCGGCCCGTAAGACTTACAGGTTAGAAATTGACCCCTGGCTGGAAATGAGTTTGTCACCCCTGATCTACAACCTTTTCAATCTACTTCGAAACATTTATCTCACAACCTCTCAACGCCTGCACAGCTCCAATTTCTAGTTCGAAACACAAATTTTTCTTTCACTCAGAACCACGCCACAAAAGAAAACACGCTTACGAACGCACATTCGATTCTTTCTATCTAAGTGCCCCAATAACAACCAACTTTGTGGATACGCATTTTTAACTCCGAACACAGGCAACTCACGGCATAATCAACCCATTGGACGGCGCAATCAAAGGCAAGTCATGCGTTTCCTTCTCTGTGCAAAATAAAATATATTTTTTAAAAAAGGAACCATTAGAAGAAATAACGACAGAACGCACGCGCCCATCACAATACCTTTATTTCCAAACCAGAAAGGAGCTCTCGAGAGCAACAACCAAATTATTGCAAACTGGGGACGTTAACCTTCGAATCGTGTAATTTCCAATATTTTACAACCGGGCTGACTGTGATGGTCATTCAGCGAGTTTGTAAGTGAGGATAAGGGTGGGGGTGGTGCTCAGGTATTGGGTGGGGGAGAATGGGCTTGTGGTATCATCTATTGGTGTAACAATGGTTACTTGTGCGATGGTGGAGACGCGCGGGGTAGTTTTCCGAACGCAAGTTGTTACAGGGAAAAAACGTTCTTTACGTGTGGAATGGAGGCGGTTTTTATTAGATCTAACGATATAGGATGCATTGAATTCATTTAACTAGTTGTAATAAATTGCGAAAAGAAAAAAAGAGGTAATGATTTCGCTGGTGATTGCTAAAAGGGGACGAGGGTATGGCTGTTTTTCGAGTGAGAGGCTATGACATTTTTACATTCTGCAATTAAAAAGAAAGCAATAATGTTTTGTTTTTATTATAATTTCATCATGCATCTATTAGTGTTGTAATTCTTCTCATTATTGCAGAGTACTAAAAAGAGAATTTCTTTCGCCTTTTCAGACAACGCGCGTTATTCGTTATCTGTGGTATATTTGGCTACGAATGAAAGTTTGATGCTCAGCTTTGCTTTTATGATATTCTTTTGGTTTTGGTTTTCATGTAAGCTTGTTTATATTTATTTCATCAATCATTTAATTGTATGAAGAGATATAACCATGTGGACTTACTTAACATAAATGGAATTTAAATCTCTTATCGAATCACTGACGGACATAGTCCTGCGTGGGCCCTGTATCAAAATTCTTTGGGGACTCTTTTTTGAGGGTTCCTTAACATTTTACGAGCCTTTTGCATAAGTATTTTGGGACCCCTGAAGCTTGTGAACCCTGTATCATTGATATGGCTGTAGCTACCCCTTAATCGAATGTTATATTATTCAAAACCATGGAATAATTCAATTTCTCACTTCATGTTCATAATCAATCTTTTCAAACATTATAAAGGGTTTCTACGGTTCTACATATACTACGTCTTAAGGCTTGGACTAACTAAGCCAAAGCCTTGGCCACCATAGGGGCCTCATGTCATTTTCAAATCCAGCATTAATAAGATCACGAATTCAAATAATTTCAACGGTTTGTGATTTATCTATACACGTTCTTTCAATTAATCCTCTTGGGAAATTTTTGGGCTATCAATTCGCGTTATTCACAACCAACCCTTCGGAAGAAGAGAATCGTGATATTTAAATTAACTTACTGTATATAGTTGAAGTTTTCTAGCTTGAATAGAGAGTAGGAGAGGAGATATGCTCGAATCAGGTGAGATTACTACTGAAAGTATCGTATTTGAATTATCGTGATTAAGAACTCCTTAGGAAGAAGTTTTAAAGTGACTATGGTTCACTGAGATTGAATTGATATTAGATTAAATCGGATGATAGGTTAGATTCTTTATTAGTGTAAGGATCCAGTTTGATAGTCTCCTAAGCGTTCGCGTTTTACCATCGTTGTTCCACTTTCGCATTGAGACATTCTCTTACTATTATTAGTTGAAATTGTGTCTTTTCGTTGTTTATATATATATAGTTGGATCATGTCGAGTGTTTCTTCCCTACCTCCACACATCTAGGCACTTGAGAGAAAGGTGCAAGTCTCTCACATGGTCAAATGTTATTTCCAGCTGCATTCTTCGAAAAACTGGGAATTTCGGACAATATACCAACTGGCTACATGTAATGACTGTCGTCCATGACCTATCACCATACACCATCATTACTCATTCAGTCAAAAGGCGTCAGTCGGTCCAGCCGGCTTATGCGATTGTATATCATGCACATTTATTTGTTTCGGGTTATTGTTCATACGAGTTTTTGACAACGCACGGTATTTACTATCTACTTTTAAGGGTCGTAGGTAGGGCTCACATTTGTGTAGGGGCCTGGAGCCTCAAGAAGTTTTAAGACGTCCCTGTATATCTCAATTGTAATATTTATGAATTGTATTATGAAATAGTGAGTAAGGAGTAAAAGCGTTCAATTGTCCTAAGGGAGGTGTCGGAATTCTAAAATCTTCATTTTTTTTTTTTTTGTCTAAATGTGTAGATTTTTATTTTTCAAATATACCTTATTTGAATTTTTGCGATAATTAAAAGCTTCAAAAGTCTGGTTTTAAACTATTATTGAAGCTGTGGATCCCATCCATTTAAAGAGTGAAAATTGTAAACAATGCGCTTCTTTTATATGTGTTATTGTAACTTTTATACTGTAATATGGACCTTAATTCTTTTTTCAAAAAAAGTTCAATCTGAGAAGCAGTATTACTGTATCTGTAACGAACAAATTTAGATTTGTTTACACTTGAAAAAGTATGGTTTTGTTTTTTTTTTTATATCACGTTTTTTTTAAGTTAGTATTTGTGTAACAACATTCAGCTATTTTTATAAATTTTTTTTTTTGAAACACAATAATACCTTGACTTACGCTACACTGACTTGAGCGTTTTTCAAATATCATCATGTCATCTTCTGTTTGAGAAAAAATTGGTAAAATGGTAATGTGATTGAAGAAGTCGATCTTGCCAGGCAAATAAATTTCGAAGTGGATAGTGATGACGTTCAAGAACTACTGGATTCTCTCTCCCACAATCAGGAGTTGACGGTTGATAAGCTCATAGAAATGCATGAGCAAGAACAGGACATTGAAGAACTTGAGTCTTTAAACACCCAGTTCAATGAGAAGATCGAATGACGGTGGGGAATTCGACAGGAAGCCTGGTTTAACTGAAAATAGGATATAGATTTTTGAAAATATAGATTCTAACGATGAGCACCTATGTTCAACAAAACAACTGTGACAAACCTATATGTGACCTCTAACTAATCCTCTTGTGGAATCTTTGGACTAGCATTCGCATTTAATTCACAGCCATCCCTTTTAAGAGGAAACCTCGATATTTAGATTAGTTTGACTATATAAAATCAGAGTTTTGTAATTGTGGTAGAAGGAGATAGCAGCTGTTACATTCGCTATGCAGGTGAAATTGAAAAAAGTTGATTTTCGCGTGTAAAGATTAAAAGTGGTGTTTTGTCACTGTGTTGAATTAGTAGATTTAAAGTTATGAATCAACGATAGATTAGGTTGAGTTATATAAGTTACCTGCACACGTTTGCTTAAAAGGCGTTGCTTTCTCTCTGCCACTCCTTTGACATTCACTTTGAGATTAAGTTGTTGTTGGTTAGCGTGTTTGAATAAATAAATAATTGTTACTATGGAAGTTTCTGGTTCTGTTTTCATTCCTCTTACACCCTACGTAGGAAAGACGGTAACTTTAGGGGGAAGTCGCTCACAAAACTAATAAAAAAGAGAAATATTAGCATGGTACAAGCATTCATTAACGGAAGGAAAAATATTGAGTCGGCAGACTACTACTTTGTTAGATTTTATGAAACCTTCTATATCAAAATAACTTCGGCTTGCGGTTTTGTATTTGAGTTATTATTTGTTTACCCCCAATTATAATTTTCTTTCGGCTCCAAATAAAATGTATATAAGTTTATATGCATTTCAATGTGAAATCATACCCCGACTTACGCAGTAATTATTCAATTTCACTTATCGTCTAAACTCGGAGTATTACTGTACTTGATATATTCAACAATTTTGCTATGCCTAGATCAGGCATGTCAAACTCATACGATATTGCGGGCCACATGGTCTATTTTATTATAAGTTGGGGGCCGCATATTTTCAATCTTCAAAAAATCAATAAAATACCATTTTTACAATGTATTATGCATTTATTAGACTCAATATATTGTATACGTAGTCGTTTTATATTTTATGCTATTTTTTAAACTTAAACTATAAATATTTTACATTCTTTAAAAAAAAAATTATTGTAAGAAATTCAATTTAACATTACTTTTTTGAAAATATTTGACATAATTTTTTTCACACAGCAAGTCATCAAGATTTGATTGAAAATATTGAGCTGATGTAATTTTTAATAATGACGATACATGTTGATTGGTTTAATCTTGACCTTTCTGAATTTGAACACTGCAAACAGAGGAGGAAGAGAAATAAAAGTCGCAGACACACACACACACACACACGAAGAATCGATGTACCATTCATTGTTAGGAATATGCATAATGAGTTTCAGAATTTAATAAAATGTAATTTATTATAGTAAAATCAAATGAAAACGCTTGATAAAATATAAAAAAATATGTTTCATCTAGGTCATTTCTGTTATTAAAAAGGATTTCTTTTAAAACAATAACAAGTAACAAGAAGACATATTGTAGATTTACATGTTAAAAAGGTTCACCTCAAATAAATTTTAAAATTAAAAAAGCTTTAAAAACCTGATATGTTAACATTTTTAAAAAGAGTCGGCGGGCCGCAAATTACGAAATTGCGGGCTGAGTGTTTGACACCCCTGGCCTAGATCAACTACAAAGGTATTGAAAAAGCGTACAGGATGCCCATCTTTAGAAAATTAAATTAATGTTAAGCTTATCCTCTTTCACTATTCCAAAAGTTAGCATAAATAGTTTGATTTTCCAATCAACAAAAAAAAAAAGTAATGCTCGTCAGAATTATGAACAACAGGTCACCTTAATGGGGTGGTCATCTATGAAAGTTCTAGTCTTATGTCTATCGAATGTTAAAATTTCTCTCAAATGAAGAAAAAGTGTTTTTCCCTCGGAAAAACCAAGCAATTTAACCAAGAGTTATTAAACAGTGGAAAAAGAAGAAGAAAAAAAAATCCGGATGATGTAATTGAAACCCAGATAGGTGCACCTGGAAGAAATAAAAGTTTAGAAAGAGAAAGAAAATGCAAACTTATATCATAAATAAACAGTCGAAAGTCATTAGAAGCAAAAGAGATTAAAAACTGAAGAGAAATTGGAAAATTGCTACAGTAAAATAAATGGACCTGTTGTGCAAACACGACATTTGAAATTTCACTTCACAAATGCGAAAAATGCCAGAATAAAAGTCTTTTCCTGTACGTTAAAAACATGTAAAAAACGCTCAGGAAGATAAGTATCCGAGAAACTAGCAAGAAAATTAGTTTTACGGAAAGTAATAATAAAGACAAACTTACAACAGCTGCAATAAGCCAAATAGATATATGTAGTTTTTTAATGAATCTTATTCATCCATTGTAAATACAGAATCTATTCCTATATTAATGGCTTTTATAACGAGACATTTAGCTTAACTATCACAGTTTTTCTTCTAAATAAAAGCAAATGGAGCAATTTAGAGAGCATAATTCGAACATTCTAACGCACAATTTTACCGTTGGAAAATTAGGAAACAAAAAAAGATTTTGATATTAAAATAGACTTTTAAGTTTTTCTCTTAATGACTATGAAAAGACAAATAATAGTTGGCACTGCCATTTTAAGAAAATTTTAGAAAACTTGAAATTTCGATTTTTTAAAATATAAAAAGGCCAACCAGACTATATGTTAAAAACTATCTTTGAATTGTGTATTAAAAATTTTACTAAATTATTTTCTCTTCAAAGTTTAAGAAAAAAATTAAAATCATATTAGATATGTAATGGGGAAAATCATGATAGTCACGTGATAAATGCAGTCACGTGTTCTCCATTGAATTCAAAACTGGTATTAGACTTGTACTTTTGTTCTACATGTAAAATTTAAATAAAACTTCAAGTTTAATAATTTGGCTTACAATATCTTAAAAGTCATATTTTGAATGATGTTTTATGTTTAAGAAGGACTGATTGATTGATTGTTTATTAATGTCACTCTTCAGAACTACACGAGGGCTTTTAGCGACGGACTTCATAATTTTGAAGGTGTCACCTTTAGAAAATTTCCATATGACGCCAACGGGAGGATTCTGAACCACGACGTCCATCAGCACCTCTACACGTTGGATCATTGGCTCGAGTCCATGACTCGAGAGATACAGTAAGTCAGAAGTTCACGACCACAATAACTCGGCTATCGCAATAACGGACCTCGTAATGGCGAACTATTGTCAAATGACAAGGACGAGCACCTGAGCTGGCAACCCCCTCTCTGAGCTTTCACACCACTCCAACGGGTGGACTCTGAGCCTCGACAGATTTAACGTGCAGCAGCCCTTCTACACTTCGGGTCTTCAGTGGGTCTAGGCTCGAACTGCAGACACGCCGGCCTTGAGTTCGTGACCATGACCACTAGGCTACGGTGGTCCAATGTTTAAGAAGGAGCAGATCATATTAATGAATATATACATCAACTTTTCTTGTGTTTCTTTTTTTCAATTCCTACAATTAGCTTACTCTCCCTCTCTATATATTTATATATATATATTTATGTTGTTCAGATTTTCAATCGTTAATAAAATACTTTCTATTCATCCAATCAAGTTCAAATAATTTTTTTTAAACTTTAAGTGGATGACACTTGATGTTAATACAGTTTTTTCAAATATTAATTCATTAATTCAATTTAATCAAATCAATTATCGGTTTTTGACGCCAACTTAGATTCGTCTCTATTGTTGTAACAATGTAACTGTTAAAACAAAGACAAAAGTTGGCGTCGAAAACCTGTTTTTCAACCAAACCGGGCGTGCATTGTTACAACAATGCAGACAAATCATGCTCTTTTTTCAATTCCTACTAATAGTTCACTCTCTCCCTATATATATATTTATTCATATATATCCAATTCCAATTTTCAATCGTTAATAAAATACTTCCTATTCATCCATTCAAAGTAGGAATTGACTTAATTTTTTTTATATTACATGTTTAAAAAACACCCGCACCATATTTCTATATTCAGTCATCTAACTCTCGAAACCAATCGGGCGTTAACCTTTAAAAAAATGGCAAGAGAAAATTAACAGCATTACAAAAAGAAAAGAAACCGTAAAAAATGTGCAAAGTGTGGAGGAAAAATAAACCTCTCAAGAAGGAATTGACACGAAAATAGATAATCTTCACCCAAAGAGTTGTACGACTACTCCACATGCACAAACTATGTTTTCTTTCAACACATTCTTTTGAGCCGAACCGAGACATTACAAGAACACGCGCCCAAATATACAAATACCGTCTACACGGACATAAGTTAAAATTATGTATCCCTCCCCTCCCCCTCTATCCGCTCTTTTCCGAGCAGAAATAAAAAAAAATTACAACAATGAAGCTGATGATGTACTAACTGCTAGCGATGGCCAAAACGGGGGTTCCGAATTCAACACACTGGAGAAAAGTGAGATAATTTGGTAAAGCCCGCAAAAATAAATAATAATGGGTTGACGCTTATAAAGAAAAGAATGATAATAATAATAATATAAAAAAAAAGAACTTCTATAGACGTGACTGGACAAAAGAAACCGGTTCTCACTTCTTCGTGTTATTATTTTCCACATAATTTGACCACGGATTTGCAAAACAAGAGTTTTATGGTTAGCGCGACGTCTCGCAAATTTTTTCATCATTTTCACTTACATATACACACTGGAATTGGTTTCATTTGTACTAAGTGTTATAAGTGGTTGTGATATTTCATTTGGATTGATAGTTTTTCAAAAGATCAGTGGCCTCTGCCTTCGCCAAATGTAAAAACCTCATCTTAACTCGGAACATTTTCAGACAAAAAAAAATGTCCCAATTTTTCCATGAAAAGTTGAAACGTTGTCATTTTTGGACGATTATGTGATACTATTCAATTTTATATGTTAAAATAAACCCTTTAAGGTATCCGACTCCGTTGGGAACAGTGATTTTAAAAAAGCGCGTAAATGAATAATTTTCATGATATTTAGTGTCACTTAGATTTTAATACATGTTTAGAATTCTTTTAAGGACATTTTGACAAAAAAATTATTTAAATAAAAAATTTCGGCAAAAAATTAACTTAGACCAGTGGCACACACAAGGGAGGGGGATCTTGATTTTTTTCCGATTGGTTATAATTCTAAGTATATAATACGTGAAATTTAATTAAATATTTGTTATTAATGGTTAATTTTATTAATTAATGCTAATTATTTATGCAATAATTAGTTTTTTACTGTGTTTTGTTCCTGAAAATCGACAAGATCAAAAATAGCATGATATAAGATTGGTGAACTTTCAACCCCCTTTAAAAATTCCTGTGCGCTACTGACTTATAGACTAACCTTTTTTCAAAATGTTCTCCTTTTGTGAAACATGCTTCTATTATAATAATAATTTGCTTGTATATAGCTCAGACTGTTCAGAGGCTCAACTATGATTTTTGAAAAATTCACATTATTTTCAGAGTTACAACCCATTGAAATAATTATCGGCGTTTTTTTCTTAAAATTTCTCCCCTTTGCTGTCGTAAAACATGGATAAACCATTCTAAGTTATACATTTAAAAAATTCTAGTTGAGCCTCTGTACAGAGGTCTGAGTTATACAGGAAAAAATATTATTATAATAGAAGCCTTTTTCAAAAGGGACATTTTGAAAAAGGTTATTCTAAGTTAATTTTTGCCAAAAATTTTATTTAAATATTTTTTTTTTTTGTCAAAAATTCCTTAAAACAATTTTATACATGTATTCTAATCTAAGTGACACTAAATATCATGAAAATTATCCATTTATAGGCTCTTTTAAAATCACGGTTCCGAACGTAGTCGGATACCTTAATAAGTAACTGACCTTTGTACCAACATTTCCTACTTTAATTTCACCTTTTTTTTTTAATGTGTTATTCGAATTTTACTTCAGCTCGTTTTAAAATAATTCAACCACATACTTGAGATCACAGTATTCAATAATTTGGTCGACAAGCCTGGCTTTAAAAGGCAACTGGAATCCCATACTTCTCACATAAAACTAGTTTAGATGCCCTCATATGAAGACAACAGCGCACACTAAATTTTCAGAGGGGGTGTTTCAGAATGAAAATCAATTCATACCCCAATACGCCACCAAACTTATTCTTTCGATTTTATCGAGATTGTCGAGAACCAAAAACAATAAAAAAATAAATTATTGAATAAATTATTAGCATTTATTAATAAAATAATTTATTAAGAACAAATATTTAATTAAATTTTATATAATATATTTAGAGGATTATAAACAATCGTAAAAAAATCAAGGGCTATGGAGGGGGTCGGATCCGTACCCACTCCCTTGTGTGTGCCACTGTAAAGGGATAAGTTCTTGTCACGTGGCTGACTCGAGATTTGACACAAAGACACCTACACACTACTGAGCAAAAGTGGCCTCATGGTTTTAACCCAGTGACGTCTTCAGGTTTCTTGAAGCATTGGGCTCATTGCAAAAGTTAGCCCTACATGCGACCCCTTAACTGGTTTGCTTGTACAACGTACGGGCTATCGAAAGATGGCCACAACCGGTTTGCACGTACGCTGTACGGGCTTTGATCGTTTTTTCTTTCTATCTTTGATCTACGCACATTTTTAATTTTTATAGTGAAATTATTGGTGCTAGTGTTTTGAAGAGATGCAGTTTGTCCATTGTACTGAAATACTTCTCATCCGGGATTTTCTTTGTGGTGAAGGCGGGAATTTTTCATCGAAGGCAGGAATTTAGATTCTTGAGAATATTCGATAAAGAACAGGGATTAGCAAGGCAATGTACAAAGTGCTGCTTGTGAGGAAACGGAAATGGGAAGATAATACAAAAAGGCCGATATTATCTTAGTCCCCATTGCAATGTAAGACTTAGTATTATACCATGCTTCAAATAGTGAGTGCATATATATATGCACACACACACACACAAAATCCTCAACCGTTTGAAAAAAGGTACGAATATGAATTTTTTCTTTATGAGAGAAATTTTCTAATAAGAGAGAGAGAGGTATATGAAACATTTTTCATAGCATGCAGAGTGTACTTATAAAAAACAAACGCTTAGGGTATTTTATGTTCCACAATTATGAAATAAAATATTGTGTGAAAACTTTAAGATGTGTGTGTGTGGAAAATTAAACTAACATTCTTTTATTTTTGCTTTCTGTGTTAAGTATTATGATAACATGTGCAATAAAAAAGTCTAGGACGACACATTTTTTAAATTTTTCCTCGAAGCCTTTCAGAGTCAGTAAAATAGTGAGTGAGTGAATATTAACTTCGCACTGTAACTAATCAAAATACATGTTCTAGTAGAGATCCAGTCTAGGACGACACATTTTTTAATTTTTCCTCGAAGCCTTTCAGAGTCAGTAAAAAAGTGGGTGAATATTAACGTCGCATTATTCAGATACACGAGGGCTTTTGGCGATGGACCTCGTCATTTTGAACTATGGTCAAGTGACGAGGACGACACCTGAACTGGCTCTCCCTTTTCTAACTACCACACCACACCAACGGAAGGACATTTGAGCTCTCCATAGATTTAACGTGCATAGCTCCTCTACAGGGCGGGTCTTTAGTGTTTCTCGGCTCGAACGTTTGGAGGTAAACCTAGGCTTAGGCAGGAAGACCAGCATAACATAATGATGCAGTTTTGCCACTGTTTCCGGTTGGCAAATAGTCGAAATTCACAGTTTTACGGAGAACATTCCCGGGAATTACATTTGGCTAATAAAACTATTCAAATCATGAACTTATTGAAGCCATGTCAAAGCCCCCAATCGAGGGTCTGGTCTTGGATCCAGTCGGCCCGTGCCTTAAACGTCTCTGTTCGAGTCCACGACTCCGTAAAAATACCACCAGTAAAGTTCGTGACCACAACCTCAATTACAGGACCACTTAGGGGGCGGGATAAAGGAACGGATAGAAATTGGGATACAAAATATTCCGTAGATTCTTATACAGTCGGACCTCTATATAAAAAAGTAAAAAATCCGAAAAAGTTCGTTAGATGGAAAATTCCTTATATAGAGGTTGATCATTCAATTTTCTTTATAAACCACATAAAACAAATTTTAAATTCATAAACACTGTATATTAAAAAAGGTAATCATTTACACCTTTTTGTAAATTAATATATATTTATTTTATATATCTTACCTATAAAAAAAAAGAAAGAGAAACTGCATGAAAAGTTTCGTGATGGCTTTATCCACTTCCTGAAGAATTTAATTTTTTTCTTTGATGCTTAAGCGCTTACATTTTTACATTTTCGAGCTACAAGAAACAAAGTTACCAGTACGATTGATCAATATTACAAATGAACGGAGACTAGTTCAAGGACACAAGACTCCACTGAGGGTGAATTGATTGATTGAATATTAACGTCGCACTGCTTAGCTACACGAGGGCTTTCCACTGAGGGTGAAAGGGGATATCGAAGATGTTCCAAATGAACTGGACAATGGGGTTAAAGCTTGTACTTCTTGGAAGAAATGCCCAAAATTCTATTGCTTTCGGCGAATTAGGCACTTAATAAAACCAGTTCAAGATTTATGACCACAATAAAATGTGCTAAAAGAGAGAATAACTCGGAATGTCCAGAAATACTTCTAAAATAGGGAGAAAAAAATTGAATCACAAGAGAAAAAGTTCGTTATATAGAAAATGCACTTCGCTATTTTATATATACATATAATACAATGAATGAACAAATATTGCAAGTTAAAAAGAAGAATGACATAAATAAAGAAGTTAAGAAAATTAATGAGAAAAATAAAATCATCTACTTAAATAGTATAACTATAATTGCGTCTTATTCTTATTTAAGTTCTTTTATTTCCACAACATAATATATATATATACGATTAAAAATAAAACATGTGTAAAGACTAGTAAAAAATTATTGAAGCAAATAAAATAGGAAAGTCGGTGTCGAAAGGGGTGATGCCGGTAGTAAAAGAGCACAAAAGGTAGAGGGAAGGGGGTAAGGTGATTCTTTTCGAACAGGTATTCGGCTGCACGCGCCCAGGTGAAAGGGTTGCCGTGAGTGAGGGTAGGGTTTTAGAATGGAAAGGAACGTGTGAGAGATGAGGAGGAAAAAAATCGTTTTCACCTATCGAAAGGTGTTCGACTTGGACGCGATGTGGTTTTTTTAGATGGCAGTAGGGGTGATGGTTTCTTACCCTCATTTTTTAAACCCTTTACCCCTTTTGAATAAGAATGAACCTGTTTCTCAGAAAAGGGGGTTGATGGCCCATCAGTGTTTTCAGATTCCGAATAGAATTATTGCATAATTGATTTGAAAACAGAAAATAATATAATCGCATTGGGGATTTTAAAATGCACCAAGCGATTGAAATGTGTGATAGTTTGGATTTATTAAAGATATTTTAAGAATGTATTTTTCCCCGAAAAATCCGGGATAACTTGAGTTTGATTGATTAAATTAAAATTTCTTCAATGTTAAATGAGAGTTATATCCACAAAAACACTGTCACTGTGAATCATGGTGATGGCGGATGACATTTAAATTAAGGTTTTCCTGCTTCACAGAGGAGTATACCACCTCATCAGAATAATTGCAAGAAAAAGAATTTCAAAATATTAGTGAAGGAAGAGTACTGAAACTAAATATATATAAACATCTAATATACAGGTTGTCCCCGAATGACATGTACAAACTTAGAGGGGAGGTAGAGAATATTCTATAGAGCCATAATTACATAAGAAAGCATGGGCGTAAACGTAACCCTAACAAGATAAAGAGACATAAAGACAGTATGGCCACAACACAGAATGTAGTGTAAAATGCTTCATAATAAAAAATAAATAAATAAAAAGTATGACATAAAAGCACCACACGAGCTGTTCGAAATTGTGGCCATTGGCATGTATGAACGCACAACACCGACGCGAATGGATTGACATGTCTGTCGCACTTCGACTAACAAACCACTGCACAAACGCGACATGTCGTGGATGATCATCTTGCTGTAATAACTGCATTCTGTACATGGAATGAAAGTAAGACTTTGCCGGCAGTACACGAAGGACAGTTGTTAGAGATCTTTTGGTTGAAACGGCAAGTGCCCGTACACTGGTACCGGGATTTCGGTCCAAAGCATGCAACACTCCCTTTTCGAATATGGGTGTTCATGCTGTTCCTGTCCGTCCGGTACCTTCAGTCGTGGTTCTGAAAGGTCCATGTTCCCCCCAGGTTATGATGCACTCGAGTGAACGTTTGATGATTCGGTTGCGGTCGCTTTAGATATCTCTTTCCCCATACAACCGAACAGCAGCATGACCATTTCCGTTAGCTAAGCCGCAGATGAAGTGAATATCCACCAACTCGGCGGTCGTATAATGATTCATGCCTATCGCACGCTATCCATGTCTGAAATGAGAAAATCACATGTGCCGACCTTTCG
Source organism: Trichonephila inaurata madagascariensis (assembly GCA_019973955.1). Taxonomy (NCBI): domain Eukaryota; kingdom Metazoa; phylum Arthropoda; class Arachnida; order Araneae; family Nephilidae; genus Trichonephila; species Trichonephila inaurata. The sequence continues at coordinate 193,686 of BMAV01013002.1, read as the reverse complement.
AAACGTACAGCGCCACCTATCGCTTTCTGCCCATGCTTTCTTATGTAATTATGGCTCCTCACGATGTTCTCTACCTCCCCTCCAAGTTTGTACATGGCATTCGGGGACACCATGTATCCAAATTACTAATTTAAACCTTGAAATGACCTTGAAGCTAAACCGACACGAGGTATACAAATTGAAAATTTTACAAGCAAAATTGAGAAAAACACTCTTTTTACTTATTGGAATTGAGTGCCAGAGCACTAATCTGCTCTCTTTTCTAAGAAATTTAAAACGTAAGGTTTGGTTAAGAAACTCAAGCACAGGAAATTTAAAAGGAGGTTTTAAAATTGATTGAATAAATCATCGCCCCTTACGCCAAAATTTAAAGAAAATTTTAAAAGGGGTTACTTACACATACACATAAAAAGGGGGACATTTTTAAGGGTATGGCCCAAATTCCCCGGGCCCCAAAAGGTACCCCAAAAAAGGTTTAAATTCTACCCAATTTTTAAATGTTACAAAAAAACGAATATTTGACTTTTGACTTTTTTTTTTTTTCAATTTTTTTCCCCTAGAATTGTTTTTCCCCTTTTAAAACCAACCCCCCAAAATTTCTCAGCTTTTTTTTATGCTTTAAAAAAGAAAACTGATCTTGATAGATTAAGTTAAATTTGAGTAAGTTTAATTTTTATGTAAATAATTAATTTGAAAAACTACACTATTTTTCAATAACAAACTAACTTCAACTGTGGAGGCTTCTAGAATTGTTCTCAAACTCAACTCATACTCAGTGGTGCAACAGCCTATGAGGGCCAGGACCTTCTGTGCCCATCCCAGTAGGGGACCATTGGGTAATTTAGGTATGAGCAGATGTCCCGGGTCAGGTGGTCAAACCTAGAACCCCAGACCCTTATGTTTAAGTCCCCCAAGCAGCTTGGTACTTATTTATCTACCCAATGCAGAAGGCATGAAAGGCTGAGTCAGCCTTTCACAACCCGGGAATAGAACCCGGGTCTGGGTGTGGGAAACCCCCACCGACCACCAACACAAGACTAAATTATCACTTATAAACCCCATTCCATGTACTTTAGGGGTAAAAAATTTCACTCACCCGCATAAAAAAGCAATTTTGATTCCCGTTCCCCGTGTGAGCCCCCCATCGTTGAACTCTTTTTAGTTTTCCTTACGACTGCGCATAAGAACATTATATATAAAACAAAAAGATATATTACAATTCAGTTCTTAACATATTTGCATGAGTAACTTCGAGAAATTAATCTAAACTCAAAAAAGGATGCAAAATCTATGGAACAGAAATCAATACTAAATAAAGAAACGAATGTAAGGTCTCCAAAAATTAGGATGGAACGGAGTGAAACCGTACTGTTACCAGCATGGTGCTCCAAGCTGTGGATAAAACAACAGACGTTGTCTAGCCCCCCTTATCACAATGAATCTCGTAGATCGAAATCTTATGTTAATTTCAATTATGTGGTGACAGCAACACGAATGTAAAAGCTAACCATTAAATAACAGGCAGGGAATATAACAAGATTAAAATATTGCAAATACATTGATTGCCCAAATACAGCTTAAAACAGGTATAAATAAATTTTTAAAAAAGTGAAATAATATTAATAATAATATGAAGCTTCACACACATACACACAATTGACGTAATGTCTATAACACTGGTGTAGATATCCTGAGTGGGCTCTGTATGAAAATTCCGGGGGTTTTTGGGGCCCCCCTTAAACACTTAAAATTTTTGCTTACATGTTAACCACTGTCCCTTTTGGTGGCCCTATCATTGATAGAGTGGTAGCTATACCCCTGATCTTTAATCAAATTTACAAAATGATTTTAAATATCAAAAAATGACGAGGGTATTTCAAAAAAAGATTAAATTTTATACGTTCGGGAAACCCTGATTTTCAAAAGGTATAAAAGGATAATATTATATATTTAGTGTCACTTAGATTAGAAAATGTATATAAAATTTTTTTTAAGAATAGTATTACAATAAAAATTTAAATACAATATTTTGAAAAAAAAGAACATAGAATGACCCATTTTCAAAATATTCCCCTTTTTTGGTAAAAAAAATGCTTCTATTATAATAATATTTTGCCTGTAAAAGCTCAGACTTTTTATACGGAGGCTCAACTAAAATTTTTTTGAAACATAACTTAGAAGTAGGTTTATCCATATTTTAAACAACAGAGGGAAAAATTTTTAAAAAAAAAACGCCGATAAATATTGCAAGGGGTGGTAACCTGAAAATAATGTAAATTTTTTCCAAACATCATAGTTCGGGACTCTCTGAAGAAGTTTTTTACTTTATATAAACGAAATATTATTATTTTAGAAGTTTTTTTTATAAAAGGAAACTTTTTAAAAAAAAGATTATTAGAAAAGTTATTTTTTTGCCAAAATGTTGTATTTAAAAAATTTTTTTGTAAAAATGTGCCCTTTAAAAAAACAATTTTTATACATGTATTCTAACCCCAATGTCCCCAAATATCAGGGGAAAAATCCATTTATGCTTTTTTTTAAAAAAATCACGGTTCCGAACGTAGTCGGATACCTTAATGACTTCTGAAATTAACCAGAGAATGAGTCTAGTGCCCCGACCTCCTGAATTCACGGTTCATCTGAACGAAATAAATATAACCTTCCCTTTCGTAGAATACAGTTTTCTCTAAGACCTGTGTAACTTCTAAAAATGACAATGAGTATATCTCAGTACGAAAACCAATATTAAAAAAAAAAAAAAAATCGAATGAAGATTGAACAAAAAAATGGCTGACAGGAAAATAGCTGTTCTGTGAAGCTGTAATTCTAATAGACATTAATATTTTCTTTTATCTGCGATAAATTTTCCCTCGCTCAACCAAGCATAAATATCCAAGCACGGTTGATAAATCCACTTCGTAGAAATCTGATATAAAATACACTTTTTTGTGCTGTTCTTTGTTACCTGAACACAAAGACAAGAGATGAAAACGCCAAGGGAATGAGGGAAAAAAATACACACACTTTTTCAGTAATTGTTTTATCAGTTTTGGGCCCCGCCCCTCCCCCTCTAGGAAAGTTTTTGGAAGAAAATTTTTCTTTAGAATAAGTAAAATGAGGAGGGAGGGGGGGGGAAGAGAAAAATCGCATGATATCTTAAATAATTGACCGAAAGGTGATGCAATCAGAAATGCCTGTCCCAGGGTAAAATCGGCATCTTTTGAATCGTTTTTCGAAATGAAATGTTAAGTAACCATTATAGGATTTGTGAAGACATTCCCCATTAGCGCAGGAAATTGGTAATTCACTTTTGAAACATTTAAATACGGGAAATAATGTTTGTAGAGGAATAAATGGGAAAATATCACAATGTTTTCATAATAGCTACTGAAGCGTGAGATTTTCTTTTTTTATGGTAAAGCTCAGTACTTTTGATATTAATCGAACGCTTACAACGTTTTTAAGAGGAGGGGAAGCAACTAATCTGGATAATTTATCGGTTCTGTCAGTAACGCAAGCTAAATTATCGCTTTGATTAAATACGTAATTATATAGGGCGTCCGAAAAGTATAGCTCTACACTTTTAAAAATGAATTAAAAATAAACAAAAATTTTCACTTACGGTTCTTTACGTTCCACAATGAAAAGATTCGAGTTTCCGTTTTTGTGCAAAGTAGATGGGGAATATCCACGTTTTTCAACAATCTTGTTTCAAAACGGATTCAGCAGAGAATAAGCGCAAGTTGTAGAAAGATTTATCGAATTTAAATCTGTAACACATGGGCAGTGTACTAGTGTTTGGAAGTGAAAAAAAGTTAACCGAGTGATGGATGGAAAGAGGAAATTTAACACCGTGGCCACCTAGATCTCGAGACGTAACACATTTGGACTTCTTGTAGGAATACGCGTAAGACATTGCTCGATCTCCAATTCGTAACACTGATGAATAGAACTGAAAGTTATATGTAAGACAGCATGGGAACTCAGTTTTCAGATTTTTGGTCTTCCGTCTAAAAGCCCAATGCTGCCAACCAGTTATCCTGACCCCTATTTGGAAATTCTTCATGTCTGTAGAACAGCTTTAAAGAGGAAAGTCTTATCAATAACTCGTTCTTGATAACAGACCTGCAAAATAGACCCTTTTGGGATCCCTTTTCTGAAAATGAAAAACCCAGTTTAACCGACTGTTTAAAAAGCCTTTGGTAGTCTGATGAAACAGAAGGCCCACGGGAAATCTTTTGGGATAAAAGTCTTATCAAATAATGCAATCAGAATAACAGATATTCACAAAATAGCACCTGTGATACTCTTATCCAATGGTATTTCCTTTTAAACCCCTTTTTACCGACGGTATTATAAATACCACTAAAAATTACATAAAATAACCATTTTTTTCGAATATTCTGACGAGGAATGTTCTTTTAATCCACTTCCCAAAATATGACAGAAGGGGGGTTTTATGATGGTTTTTAAAAACGAAAAGTTTTATTAAAAAAATTTTTTACCATTTTCCGGGGTTGCGAAGATTGTCATTTTTTCCAAAAAGTATTTTTGTCAAAAATGTCATTTTTTTTTTGTTAATGAAGATCTTAGAAAAGTTTGACTATTCATTTTTAAGTAACAGTGTATATAATTAATTCTAAGTTGAATATCTTTAATTAAAAAAAAGCTTTAACGGTTAAACCCCCCAAAGTTGAGTTTTTTTTATGATTTTCCTTTAAATTTTTCAATGTAGTGATTCAAAAAAATATATTGCATGAAAAAATCTGCAGTCAATCATAATGCGGTAGATAAAGGGTTAAAAGATCCGAGAATTTGTGAATTGCCCATTGACGCAACAACAACAAAATTCATGGAAAATCTTTTGGGAGGTCCTTAAAATTTTATGAGTAGCAAAATCACATACACAACTCATTATAATCATTTTCTGAGACAATTCAATAAATTTTGCATTTCACCCACTTTTTAGCACGCGTATAAAATGTTTCTTTACAATAGTATAATTTTTAACTGTCATCAGTAATATCACTATTTAACATGAACAACAATAATCTTCGGCTTAACACATCTAATAAACATGGGGGTTTTTTTGTATCATTAATTTACTTGTTTATTTATATGAAATTTAATATATATAAATTATATCTATGCGCATTAACACTTAAAAAGGCTATTTTTCAATTCCTACAATTAACTCACACTCTCTATATATTTATTTGTTTGTTTATTTATTTATTTATCTTGGTGGAATTTTCAATCGTTAATAAAATACATTTTAAAGCGCTCCATTGAGCTGAAATTTAATATGCATTATTTTGGATGACAATAAAAAAATAATTTTAATTATAATTAATAAAAAATTTAAATTTATTAAAACAAAATATTTAAAATTACAAATACAACCACGTTTGGGGACTTTTTGTTAAAACTTGAAAAGGTTTTTTTTTCACGTTTTAAAGCATTCAATTGAATTAAAAATTTTTTAGACACGATTGTTTTGAAGGGCAAACGATACTTTTTAAAGATAATTAAAAAAATGAATTACCATTTAATTTTGTGACTCTGTCAAAGTATATACATATTTATATTAATTACATCTATTTAATAAAAAGTAGCTAAAAAAATTTTCTTTGTTGATCTAAGTAGGAATTGACTTAAATTTTTTTTTTATATTACTTGTTTTCTCCTACTAATGTTGCTTCAAAATATATTTGTGATTGAGATTGATTTATAAAATGAAATTCATTCAGCTTATAACCTAAAACTAATTTGATTTTTAAGACTTTTTTGTTTGTTTTAGTGGACAGTATGTTTCATAACTTGGTACATATAAAATATAATTTGAACCTACCAAAATCTGCAAATGGAATTATAAATTAGATGTATCTTTTATATTCAAAAATTGAATAACTTATACGTATTACTTTTCCATGAAATTTCAGAAAATAGGAATGCCAGTGATTAAAATGGTTTTCATTCTATTTCAAAATAACGAAGTTCACTATGAAGTATTACGAACAAACGCGAGTGATCGGCCCCGGGGTGGTGGTTAGCACCCTCGTTTGTTTTTGTCTTGACTTTGTTATGTCGTAGACTACAGTTGCTTATGATCCAAAATTTGTCTACTCATAGCATAGTCAATTTCTTTGACACAACTGCATTTTAAAGTTTATTTGTGTTATATTTAAGCTTTTTAACTTATTCAATAAGGCTAATTCAGCAAAAGAAAAAAAAATTGCAAGATAGTAAGTGTAACAGAGAATTTCAAATTTGGTAAATCTAGAAATATAGCATTAATTAGCAAAGGTGACAAAGTGGCGCATGTTTCATGTTCTAAAACAGTGGTATGCAGTGGTATCTGTAAAAGGGCATTTTGAAACAAATCACAAATCCTCTTGTCAAAAAAGTGAACCACAGCAAAAATAATTAATTGCTTAGAAATCATTTGGAAGATGATTCCAATTCAGCATGCATTCTACTAAAAGTAACATATTACAATCCTAATATATTTGTCATCCAGTCTGAAACTACAGAAGTCACACTTATATGTTACTTTAATTTGAATTACACATATAACTAAAACATTTACAATTATACAGTACAAAAAGTATTTTTTGGTAGTAAATAAAGAGTTTTGAGTTGTTACTATTTAGTTTTATTATTTTCCCAATAATCACAAGTCAAAATTCTTTGACGACACGTCCATACCTCATTAAATATTACTTTAGAAATGGCACTTTGAACCATAAATGTTCGCCACCCCTGGTCTATACGTTTTTTGTAAAGTTAGCATACGGCACATCAACTTCAGTCCATTGTACGTCATCTGAAACAGTTTTCTTGTTGCTCAGAAACTTACAGGTCGTCCTTTGCGGAGAGACGTCTTAAGACTCTTTGACACCCTGGGGTCCAGAGAAATCTTAAGATTTTTTCAGACCCTGGACCTCTATGCAAATCTGGACCCTACCTCAGATCTTTATGTAGTCCGTAGGAGCCCATGTTAAATTGCGTAAGTTTATGTACCGTCTTCTCAAAAACTACTTACTTCTCACGGACAATATTTTTACAGTAGGTTATGTGTACTATCAATAAAACTTTAAAGAAGGGTTTTGTCTTTTTGTTACGCATTAAATTAATTATGATTTTTTTTTAAAATTGCTCAATTTTTTCCCTAAAATTTAGTTTAAAAAAACGTATTAAACGTATTAAAAGTCTGATCACTGAAAATTCGAAGATTGCATGATTAGTAGTTTTTGAGAAAAAGGTACATATAAAGTGAAAAATATTACATTTTGTGAAAATCGGCTTTAAAGTAAAAATTTGTAATTTTTTTATCGTTTACTTTTTTTTTGTACTTTCCACAAGCATATGAAGCCTTTTACTCTGCTCATACAAAAGACTCTTCTAATTTTCTTTTTTTCATTATTTTTAACAATTTTTTCTTTTAGGGGGTTCTCAAAATGCTTTCGTTGAGCTACACGAATCCTATGTGAATCTAGTTTCTTGAAACACGGCACACAGTTATAACTTGATTCAGTATCAGAATGTTTTAAGATCGTTAATTTTGCCACATGACTCATATTGAACTGTGCAATAGCCATATTTACCCTTAATTTTAGAGTTTTTAATTCTACAGATGTAGATCTTGAAATTACTGACCATCAGTAGCGTACACAAAAAATTTTCAAGAGGTGTGTCCAGGGTCGAAAGTCCACCATTTTGGTATCATGCTCCAATACACCACCCAACATATTCTTTTGATTTTGTCGATTTTCGGGAACAGAAACAATAATAAATAATTAGCATTAATTGATAAAATGAACTATTAATAACAAATACATAATTAAATTTTACGTAATATATACATAGGATTATAACTAATCGAAAAAATAAAGGGCTATGGGGGTGTCGGACTCCTAGGACACCCCCTTGTGTGCGCCACTGCTGACCATATATGGTGCTATTAACTGAATCATTTGGGTTCTGAGTCTTTCCATGTAAACATTTTCTTAATAACATAGGATCCACTAGATCTCTAAAAATTGGCTTCATTTAATTCATTATCGTATATAGCACGTGTGTATGTGTTTATGATCATAGTGCCTTTCGTAACATGCACACACAACTTCTGTCTTTTAAAATCTGCACTAGGCATTCATACCCGCGGGACACAGCCCATGTTGAGGGCTCTCGTTTGAAAACAGAATACGAAAATAAACAGCCGAAATAGAAGTTTCCATGATACATATAGATCAATGATAATATTTCTCATAGCCATACTATAATATCTTTGAATTTTTGGTATTAAAATGTCAGTGAGTCGGTTACGACCATTTGACGTTTTCTATCACTTAACTTTTTTCTCCCCGTTTAGCTTTTAAGATCCAAAAGACATGTACCTATACACTTTGGGATAAGCCCAATTCAGTCAAACTTTTCCACTTGAACATCATATGGATTCGCGCTCATCAGAAACTTGTGCAAGGGGATGCACAGGAGCTCCTAGCAGAGTCATTTGACGCGCGTCAAGGAGTAGCTTTGTTTAAAAATAAAAATATTTCTAATTATCGTATTTCCTCATATCATGTATCATTTTGAACAGAAATATTTGATCTTTTAGAAAATATAAAAAAAAATGAAAGTCGATAATTTTTCGAAAATTCATGTGTCGGACCTTCCTTAAAAGTAGACAGTAAATAATAATATCAAATCCTCGTTCAAACGGTAATTAAAACAAATAAATGTGCACGACTCACAATCTTAGGAACCTAGGCGCAAACCGACTCGTAGCATGGCCTCATTTCGACTAAATGATTTGAATGATTTTTTTTTATGGTATTAGGCGTAGGAATAGACATAGGACAACGGTCATCACATAATAAATACAGTCTTACTGCTTTTGCCAGTTGACATGCAATTTTAAATTCCCTATTTTTAGCAGAATATACACGAGAATAATATTTGACCATTAAAATTATCAGGATCTTATTAAGACACAGTCAAAAACAAAACGAGGCGCCCTGGGCCTGGGCCCAGTTTGCCCCTGCCTTAAGACGTCCCTATCTTTGCGTTTTTGACTTGAAAATCAGAAATGAATTATTCTATCCGAAATGCTTGCAGCACAAATCATAGGCGGGAAAAAAATTATCATCTATATTTAAAAATTAATAAAGTTGGTGGGAAATATACTTCACACGGCCTTATAAAGGGTTAATTCATTTATAATATTAATCGTAATCATCGCTGGCTCAACAGTCCCGGGTAGGCTCAACGGTTCGAAGTCTTAGCCTTCTCCAGAACATTTTTCCAAGCAGTTCTTACCGCCAGTTCCATACCCTTATGGTCTAGAAATCAATGTGAATGCAATCCAGACATCGAAATCTCGGTCGTGTTGTAGTTCTATAATCCATAGTTTTATGTTTGAAGATCTTATATGTTAAGCTAGTAGTATTCAAGAGGCAAATATGCCCTGCAAACCTAATTCTACTTAGTTTGGTGAATCAATATCCTTATAATTTTTTAAAATTACGGCATTTGATCTTATTCTATAAAAATAACCCTCTTTTTTTTTAAATCCTCCAAAAAGGGTTCATAAATGGCAATATGAACCTCTTCTTTCTTTGAGAGGGTCCAAGTCTCAGAAGCATAGGTCAGAACTGGACGTATAATAGTTTTATATAGTAATAAATTAGTCATTATATAATAATTTTTAAGTATTAATGCATAATCGGCAAATATTAAGCTATATCATATATTTTCATAATAATTTTTCATGAATGTATGTGTAATTAATTACATGAAAATTTCGTAATTTCCTTTTATGCAACTATGTTTCACAAGCGCATAATGAATGGAAGAGTTCATCTGTGAGGGGTGGTACTATTTAATCCGAAAAGTAAAGAAGTCCTTGGAACAACAAAAAAGATTAGTTGTTCCTGTACAAACCCTTGCTTTAGCATTATGTTTATAAAATAAAATCTTATTCTTCTGGGAACAGAGAGAAAGAGAAAGCACCATGCCACCCACGATACAGGGTATTGAGTTTCAATTATTTTTAGTATGTTGAAACCCTTATATTTATCCATGCATCGAGTTGGCAGTTAAAATAATAAAAAAATTAGATTTTAAATATAAAGAATCGGTACTTTTAAAATATTTCTCAATGATATTTATTTAAGGAATTCATGGTTTAAATACACACATATTAAGCACACACACAAAAAAAAAAATTCAATGACAAAGAAGTTAAAAGAATTTTACAGCTCCAGCAGAAAAAAAAATTCTAAAATTTGCTTCCAAGAATGGTATAGCCAAAAGGCAAATGAAGTAAATTAAAAACACTTAAGTTCTCGTCTCGCATTTTAAGGGGGAAAAAATCGAACAAAAAGTCAAATGAAACACATCCAATTTTCCTGATAGCCAAATTCTAAGAAACCTTATTTATATTTATCTTTAAGGGTAGCGGGAGCTTCTATATATATATATATATATAAGTCCCGTAATCAGTTCTAAACCATAACATCAGAAAAAGAAATAAGAGTTTAAAAAAATCGTGTCACACATCGATGGATTGAGACCTTAAAGCTAATACCGAAACGCTTTGCTCACAAATATAGGTGTTTATTACAATTTTCTTGAAAAATTCTTACTTTTAGGAAAAGTGTTTGGGAAGCATTAAAATTAGGTACCGTTTGTATTAGAAAGGGAACGATTAAACAGAGCTTTGAAAAAAAAAGTTAAACACTTGGGGTAAGAATTGTTTTTTCCATGAATTCTGTCGCTTTTCTTTGTTTACCTCCCCCATTCCCCTACTCTTGTTTATATCCTCCTTCTCTCCCCCCCCCCTCTTTTTACCTAATATTGATCTTCCGTAAAGGAATTTCCTTAAATGAACGAAGAAAAGAGAAATCAACAAAGGAGTATGAGGGGAAAAAAGAGTTGTCTATTTGACATTCTTTTGTTAAGGGGAAAAAAGAAGAAATGTAACTGATAGACAGAAACCCATAATTTGGAGCTGTAAAAAAATATACATATAAAAAAAAAGAGAGAGAGATTTGACTCAACAGATTCGTAATTAAAATAAAAAAATAAAAGACAATACGTTTGTACATTAGTAAATGCCTTTTTTTAATGCTATCATTTCTTAATTTTCCTTTTTTTTTCCATTTTCGCAAGTTCTCGGAAAAATCATTTATTTATTTTTTTCTTTACAACCTCAACCTTTCATTTTCTGTATTTGCATAACAGCTTAAGTTGTGTACAATGAAAGCGGTTCAAGTGCTCCAGTCAAGCTACAGTGACTTCGATTTTGCTCAAGGGGCAAAGTGAAATTTACAATAGTGATTTTTTTTTTATATATTCCTAGCGGTGAAATGAACTTAATCGATATGTAAACATCAAACAACGGAATGAAAAATAAGAATTAGTTTAATTGGGCTGTAACGTGGACCAGAGTTGCTTTGAATAAGGTCTTCTTTTCATATCCTATTAGTAAATCTCTTTTTGTGATATTTTTATATTGAAAAAAAATCATGCAACAAAGTGGACACTATCTCCAGCTTCATAGTCGATAGAGTACCACTTGTTCAAGTCCTGATCTATGTAAGACTCGTTATGTAACATATAAAGGCTGATGTATTTTAAAATGAACTAAGCCTTGCTGTGTGGTGGTTTGGTATCCTCGTGGGTTTCATCCTCATTAGAATGTCATTCAGAATTCTAGAGCATGCTGCTTTTTTTATTTAGGTCCATAGTGCATGAGTGAATGTTTCATTAGCGTTGCACTATAAAGCAACAAGAGGTACATTGGCGACGGACCTCGTAATTTTGAGCCCCGGTCAAGTGACGAGGACGACATTTGAGATGGAACCGCTTCTCCAAATTATCACGCCAACGGGAGGAGGTTGAACCATGTCAGATTTAATATGCATAAGCCTTTTTACACCTCGGGTCTTAAGTGGTGCTTGGACACGAACTAATGACACGATAGCCACGAGCTTATGACAATGACCACTAGGCTACCCAAGTCACATTTATTTGGGTCCTTGAGGAAAGTAAAGAGCACGACCAGTGGCGCACACAAAAGGCGGGGGGTCCTGGAAGCCCGGACGCCCCACCCCAAAGTCATCGATTTTATTTTTGATTGATTATAATTCTAAGTATATAATACGTAAAATTTAATTAAATATTTGTTTTTAATGATTAATTTTATCAATTAATGCTAATTATTTATTCAATAATTGGTTTTTTAACAGTGTTTTGTTCCCGAAAATCGATAAAATCAAAAGGAGCAAAATACAAGAATGGTGAACTTTCGACCCCGGACCCCCGGGAAAAATTTCTGTGTGCGCTACTGAGAACGACTGATTAAAAAGTGTGGCTGGTCCCTGATTCGATATCCACCACACTATTGAGAGATTTTACACGTGTTTACCAACCTCTGAGACTATCTTTGTGATGTTGTTAGATATGAAAACTTCCCCTTGTAAAGGAACCGTGATATATACAAGTAGGCATTACTATTTAAATACAACTGTAGTGAATAGATGAGAGAAGATAGTAAAATATTTAAAGATTACTATGTATAATACCATGAAGTGCCATTGAATTCTAATAGAACGTTGGCTGGAAATTTTAATATTTTTAATAGTCTGAACAGAGGAGAATGACTAGGAAAACGATCCTGAGTATATCTAATTTAAGACAGTTCTTCAAGTTCAGCTGCGTGGATGTTTCACTAATAAATAAGTAATATACTATAAATATTATGTGACGGGCTGACGCGTCTTTTCATTAACATGTCCTTTGGGTTCTTTTGGGGCCAGAATTAATGGCAACTCTTTTCCAACCAAAATCTAAGAAGTGAAACGTGAAGAGAAGATGCAAATTAGATAGCTTTTAAATATCAGAAGTTTCAGTAAGTGGTATGGCAATTTGGGGAATGTTATGTTAGAGAGTGATACATTCGCGAAGTGACCGCCAACAGAGGTTATCCCGAAGATAGTCAAGGTGCATACCATTGCACTCGAGTAAAGACGCTACTTCCTTAGGATCGGATCAACGATTGAATTAAGGTAGGATTGACTATTTAATATTAGGACTTGCGATATTATTGGAATTGAGACTAGGCGGGTTAGATATTGATAGTGGTCCGAGTTAAGTTATTTCGGTATTACTTGTATTGTGTGTTTGTTCATCGTAGATTCTCTCATATATATTATTATCTATTAAACGCTTAAGTTCAAGTTCTTAATAAAGATATTTTAAGAACATGCAAACTTCTAGGTCTTTAAGTGAACCTACACCTCTAGCTCACGCAGATATTCAAAGAGAAGGTCACCCTAAGGGGACATTTTCACAATTATTAAGATTCAGTTAGAGAAATATATCTTCACGTATAATGTTTTCTTTTTATTTTGATCAAAAATAATAAAATATAAATACCAAATTCCTATCATACTGGTGTTCAGTTTGAATTCAATGGTATTTGTGAGTCTTCTTAAGACTTCTTGAGGCTCTGGGTCCCTCCGCAAAAGTAGGCCATGGGCCTCTGCACAAATGTAGGCCTCACTTACGACCCTTAAAAGTAGACAGTACATAGCATACATTCTCAAAAACTCGTATAAACATTAATCCGAAACAAATAAAAGTGCATGCCTTACAATCGTACAAACCGGAAAAACTGACTGCAGCCTTTGGACTCAATGAGTAATGATGTTTTATAGTGGTAGGCCTAGACCTGTACATGGACGACGATCATCACATGTAGTCAGTTGACATATCATCCGAAATTCAAAGTTTTTCCGAAATAACATTTCACCGTTGAAATTATTCGAATTGTGTTCATAGTAAGGCTGAGTCGAGAACAAGACCAGACCCCCAAAATGGTCAAGGCCCTGGGCCTATTTGGCCCATGCCTTAAGACGTCCCTTGTCCTCTCACTGTACCATGGTTCAAAAGTATTAGGTCCACCACCAATAATTTTTGTGCTGCTTCCGAAATCGACGAAAACCAAAAATCAACATAGATACTTTGATAAAAGTAAACTTTCTCAATTCCTCTAACTGTTATTCCCTTTTTCATTTCTAAAATACACTATAAATTTTATAAACGATGTTTTATTTCTTACTTTACATCTAATTCAATAAACTTCTGGATAAAAAAAAATTTAGACAGTTAAGTTTAAACATAAGACCTTTTTCTCAAACTTCATGTGTTTTTCTTTAAAAATACATTATATTTTTGTGGATACTCTACAACAACATTCGGGAAATATATACATATATGCCTCTTTAATTTCAAGACCATAACCCTACAATTAAATTTCACGGAATTACCTATCTCATTTTTTTTTAAACGATAAAGCCAGAAAAACCATTTTGCGATACATTGAAAAAGTTTAATATATATTGAATAATTCTAATCCCTCCCTCAACCTTATCTGACAAACTGAAATCTCTTTCCTACAAAAGCGAAGATTCCCATTGGTGAGAATCAAAAAGAAGTTATTGTCTTCCTTTTTATCTCCGTAATGCCCGGCGATTAAAGGGGCATCCATCGACCAGGGCCCGGGCCCATCGGTTAACCCAGTCTTCGCCTCAATTATCAATTAAAAGGGGATGGCGAAAAGGGTGTTCCCGGCTTCGGAATGCTGTTAGGAGGTCGTTAATTAAAGCTAATCACCCAGAGAATCGGTGGCGGGGGAAGAGATTTCCCTTTTTCTTTTTCTTCCAGCAGTAATCCCGGTTTGGATTTATGCCTGGCCGATTTCGGTCGGAATGAGTTCCGAGTAAGAGTAATTGTGTTGCAGTTGATTTCTAGGGTAATTTGTTGAGTTAAATACTTGCAGAGAAATATGTGAATTTGACAGAGAGTGAAAGAGTTACCGGATTTACGTCGTTTTTATTTTTTCCTGCATGCCTCAAAGCGGTTGGGGTAATTTGTCCCGACAAATTAAAAGTATATTGTACTGCAATGAATTGGATTGATTGATTATTTATTAACGTCCCTCTATAAAGCGATACAGTGGCGTAACGGAGAATGTTAGGGCCCCGTTACAAAGTCAGATTTTGGACCCCACCCGGATCTTACAAAGGATTTCAAAACCATAACATAACACAGGCTTTTGGCCCCCTCGAGTCATGGGCCCCTCCACGATGCGGGGACTGCGGGGGTGTACGTTACGCCACTGAAGCGATATGATGGCGACTGGCGAAGGACCTCGTAATTTTTAAGTTAAGTAACGAGAACGACACATGAGCTGGCACCCCCTCTCCAAACTACAACACCACGCTAACGTGAGGACTTTGACCCATGACATATTTAACGGCATGATCCCCTCTACACGGTGGCACTTGATTCTGAACCCGTGACAGTGACCACTCGGCTTCTGTAGTCGTAATATTTATATGAGAAATTCAATGCTACTCAGTGGCATAACGGATAATATTAGGGTCCCCTGCTAATTCAGGTTTTGGGCTTCATTGAGTCCTTCCCCTCCCTGAGGATGTACATTACGCCACTGATACTACTTCATCTTTGTCATATTTTTCGCTTGATTAAAATGATTAGAAGTTGCTCATATATATATATGTGTGTGTGTGTGTGTGTGTGTGTGTGTTGTGTGTGTATGTGTGTATGTGTGCGTGTGTGTGTGTGTGCGTGTGTGTGTTTCATCTTAAAATCTTTTTAGTTTGAAAGGGTCCTAAAACCTCCAGGAAATCACCTAAATAATTAATTATTCTACCCGCCTAACGGGACGAAAACTATGATGTCTTTCACGAATTTAGAGTTGTTATGTAAGCCATATCATTCGATATTATCTGGATCAATCACAAGAGCCGTCTTTGGAAGTGTTGTGAGTTTTTGAACTTCCGGTTGGCGTTTTGTATAAATACCGAAGATCTCTAGAAAATTCACGCCACGAATTGTATTTGTTACAACGTTATGTTAATGTCTGCTGCTGCTATTTTGTAGTTAATTGTCGTCCATATTTTTATTTGTGTTTGTGTGAGTGTTTTCTAATTATGAAATCAAAGCAGATGTCAATGCATCCAGCTTCATCCATGGTGCAAAGTCGACTACCACAAAATCATCAATAATTAAGTAAATTAATCCATCCACTCGACTACACTACATACAAACACACGCGCGCGCGCACACATACATTATATATAAATGTATTGCTAGAAATATAATTGAAATTATATATAACGATAAGTAAGAAAATTGCAAGATAATACAGGACAACATAAAATAACCTCAGTTAAAAAATTAATCAAATTCTTAGGCCGAATATTGCAAGGCGTTGGTCTTTTCCATTATTTGTCCGAATTATTTAGTTGAAAAAAATTTAGAAATGAAATTTGAAAAAAATACTGCTCAAAATAATAATAAAGAATTGTAATAAAAAATTCATTTACAAAAATCTAAATCGCCATAATGCAGAAGTATCAAAATTAGTCCACTCACTTAGAAAAAAAAAATTAATAAATGGATTTAAAAGTTTTAAAATTAACTTAACAAATCTCTATCTGTATTATATATATATTCGTGTGCCTTTATATAGTAACTTAAGTGTATGTAAGAAACTTACTTTAGGTTAAAATTCCACTTAATATCTATTGGAAGAAATAACGGGAGGCTGTTTGATGTGAAGTGGAACTGGATTTTATAGAATTTAAGATAGAAAAAGGTATCCTATCAGGGGTCAGTCGCATTATTTGATCGTAATTAAAACTTCAAAATCCATTGTCAATAGCACTCTTGTAGCAATTCGAAATTTACGTATTTACATAATTTTGTCCGCTAGTAATGGTATAAATAGGAGAAGAGGAAGAAAAACCCTTTAAAGGTTTTATATAACGAGATATTTAAAAGGAAACAAATGCCAACAATGTATTACATTTGATAACGAAATATACATTTGAGCAAAAAAAAATTATAAAGAAAATAGTATTTTATTTCAGAATTCAAAAAATTCTATAAAAATTACACTCAATTCTTTTTCACATAAATAAATTCGTAAGGTTGTCACATTACTTGGTTTATTATTGAATAAAATAACTAGATAATAATATATCAAGAACGTTTTCTCAAGAAAGCGGAATTTAAAAATTTCAATAAAATAGTAGAAACACACATTCCACTAAATGATTTCATGGATACTCTTTTGTAAAACAAATAGTTAAAATTAAACAAAAATAATTAATGACATGAAAATTAAAATACTTTTAACTTTTACCTTCAATACAACATTCTTTGTTTCTCTCTACAATCTTTCGAAACTTACAAATCTATATAAGTAAAAAATGTGCTTAATTTTCACATGAACATGATTTTCTCCCAATTATTACATAGTGTAAAACACACATAAGAAAAAAATAAATCTTTGAATAGTCTGTACAAAATTTAATAAAATAAGGATAAATATTGTATCATTATAGTATTGTATACTTAGTATAAATGTTGTATAATTCAAAATACATTAAATATTGTATAATTGTATTTTGTAATTATTGTGTAATCATTATATGCATTAATTATTATCAAATTCATTGAAATATGCGTCACTTTATATTATATAATGTACAAAATAGTATAAAGAATACATACAAATATAAAAAAAATTAACTTTTGAATTCAATAACATTATAGTAAATCTGCAAGACCTATGTCGTGTGTCTTTATTTTTACTGAAACAATTTTATAACTATTATTTTTGAAATGCAGAAACTTAGACACCTCCCCAAAAAAAACTCTGATGCTTAACGAGTGCATTTATTTTAAAACATTTTCATGAATTTTTATTTATCGCACTATTTTTTACTTTTTTTTCCATGTATATCCAAAAACAAAAAAAAAAAATTAAGATAAAATCCACAAATTATTTAAAACCACCCCCTCTTTCACCATCAACATCCTAAGAGGCACATTCCAAAACCTACAGCCACCTGTTCGTTAAATTGCCTCATTAACTATTTACATGTACTTCGCCCCTCTCACGAACTTTTAAACACCTCAACGAAAACTTATACAACACTGATATCCACTTTGGAAGTAAGAAAATGGAACAAATATCAAACCAATTCCTTTTTTACACCCCCACTGGTCATTAAAAGAACACCTTCCCCTACATTCCATTCGAAGGAGAGGGGGTGACGGGAAAGAAAAAGAAATCGTTCGGCGAGCACACACCGCATGAAGTCCAGCCGTTCGTATTTACGACCGCGAGCCTTGGGTGCGAACTTTGACGCGAGAGGGTGTGAAAGCAGTCGGTAAAAATCGTCTGCGTTTATGCGCGCGCTCGTTTGGCAAGACGATAAAGTAGGAGGGTGCACGGGGGTGGGATTGTGATTTAGGCTTCTCGATGGGCGGAGGCTTTGGAACGAAAAAAAAGGAAGGAGGAAGAATTTCTTCTTACGCCTTCACCGAGTGATAGCGTGCGCATACATCGCAAATCACATACGACGTTCGGGAGGGGTGGCCTGGTGCAGACGATTTTCAGAAAGCGTCAGTTCCGAAGGTAAGAAAAGGCGGAGACGTCTCAACTAATCCTGGAGCTACAATGGAGAACTATACCATCAGTCAATTATCAAAGCATGTAGTTTTAAAGTTAGCAAAGTAGTAATGTAGTTACAATTTGTACGAATATAATTTAATTTTTATTACTTCCCAAATAAAATAATTGTGTAACAAAAGAAAGAAAAAGGGTTTTCAAACATGTTTATGATTTTCTTTATTTTCTGGAACATTATTGTTATGAAGTCTCCAAAAACCCACATTTATAATTAGCAAACGGATTAATTTTGTAGAATTTTTATTATATTATTTATTTTAAATATATTTACTATCTTTGATATTTTATTTTAAAAAGAAGCAGAAAGAGTAACACCTCCTCTCAAATATAATTCTCCTGACAGCCGAAAATACTTGATCAGCAGAAATTATTTTTAAAAAAAAAAATCGAAGTGGTGAGTTGATTTACAAAAATATTATTAGAAATCGAAAATAATAACAATAAACATACTATCCCGCCCCTTCTTTTATTGTATTTCAGTGCAGATCAATAAATAAAACAGTTTAGATTAGAAAAAAAGGTAATCATAATAAAAGTATGGCAAGATCAGCATTCACAGTTCACAAATTTATAATGGCTATTTGATGAGAGCATTAACTTTGGAATTTAATAAATAACTATATGATTTATTATAATTTTCATGAAACAAAATAATGATGCAGATTTGATATATCGATTATGTATAAAATCACTTTGAATATGCGATAAACTGAAAACATTAGAAAATTACAAAATAAATATAAGTTAAAATTTAAAAAGATCACATACTTGCACAGTATTAATAATATATAAAAGAAACTAATGGTGTAAAACTTGAATTTTTTTGCGACTTGTAATAAAATTGCACACCAATTATTTTAGAGCTATTGCAATATGTAAAAATTTGGGGAAACATTCAAGATGAATCTAATAATAAAAATAATTGATTCTTTCTTATGAAGACAAGAAGTTTATTTTCATAATTTCTTTCTCGTCGTTTGCTTTCCTTTTTCTGCAAAATGTAATATGTTGATGTATTAAACTACAACATTATTCCATTTTCTAAAGAAGGTAAGGCATTTTTAATTATCAAGGTTTCTGTTTTAAATCATTAAATTTGATAAATCCATGTAACATTATTTTAATGTATAAGAGTTTGCATTACAATACTGCTAAACGTAATAAAAAATGCAAGATATTCGTTTTCGTATTGTATTGTCAACATCTTTTACGTTTAATTTAATTACTGTCTGTATATTTCATGTAGATATTTAGCATCGTACAATAAGAATATTAGGCTCTATGCCTTTGGATAACAATCGTGTTAGAAATAACTGACAATATTATTCTCGAAGTGCTGGATTTACTAATTCATGTATAGTGAATTTTGATAGAAAACGCTAACAAATATCAATTTTTCAAATGTGTCAATGGTAGGATCCTCTCGAAATTTTTTGCTCGTTAGAGATAAAAATTCTTAAACCAGGAATCTGATAGAAAAGAGTTTTTTATATAATTAAAAAACACTCTTCTGATAGTTCTTTGAAAAATATAGTTGTATAAATCAAGTCCCTTAAAAAATCCAAAATTTGTTTCCCTTTCTTTTAAAAATATTTTTATGTCTCACATAAAAAAAGAGTACACAGTTAAAAATATTGATTTAAATATTACTTACATAGAATAATGATATTTCTTCTAAAGATTATTTCATGTAAAAAATAATTATTTCCAATAAGTTTTTTTAATATTTCTCATTACAGTTCAAGATATAAGTTAATAATTGTGTAGAACGTTTATCGTTAAAGATTAAATTAAATATAATTAATTTGGGGCTGGGTTTAATAAATTCTATCTTTAGTGTAACAATTATTTATTAATTCAGGTTAGACATGGAGACGACAAATGTCATTAACAAAAATTAAGGACAAAGCGCACGGACGGTTTTCATAGTGACCACATTCTATTCTCTCTTGGACTATATTGAAGTTGAGTGATCTCTAGAGGGCGCTTCTGCTACTTGGAACAGTCAGTTACATGTATTAAAACAAGAGCGGTTATAATTGTAGTTTAAAATTATAAAAAAAAACCAACTCTTAAGAAAATATCGAGCACCGATCCTATATAATGATTATAGACGCTGACTTCTGTACCTTAGGACCTGGTTTTGAATGCCGAAGGCATGGATGTTTATAAATGTATAGTGACTGTGCGGCATTGGGGCACTCTGAATAGCCGTAGAGCCGGAAGTCCTCTCGAAAGATTGGTGAAAGGGAAAGAGAGTTGGAAATGACCTGACACCTCCTGGGGCGTTCTCCCTCAAAATTAGGGTAAAACGGAGCCAAATCGTACTGTCACCTGTATGGTACTTAAAGCTGAGGCTTAAGACATACGTAAAACTAGCTCTTTGCCACGATGAATTTCGTGGGCCTCGATCTGATACCCTTGATCAGGTGGCATCAAAAACAACAAAATATTGAAAAAATAACTTTGAAAACGGCCTCTATTTGCTGCAAGAAAAAAATTTTTAGATTATAATTCATTTTAAGCTCTGACATAAAGTTTTTCTCTCTTTCTAATTTGTATCAAATCCTTATATCAAACCAACTTTAATTCATCCCAGAACCTTTAAGTAAAGCTTCCCAGCATTCACAATAAAACATGCTTAAATGGCACTCCAAAGTCAAGTGGACACCAGAATCAAAATCTCACTTAACAATTTATCGATTTTAAACTAAATTTTTGCAGGCTCATTAAAAATTGGCATCGTTCGAGAATTTTTAAAAACTTGGGAAAGAAAATGAAACTGAAGAACCCCCTCCCTCCTCTTTCCCTTTTTGCGAAAAACTCCCCACACAGACAAAACAGAATGTAAAACTGATGATTTGAGGAAGAGGGTATCCAAAACATAAAGCGATTTAAGACACAAACAAAGAAGAAGGAAGCATAAAAGACAAAAAAGGGGGTACACAAATGGAAAGCAGGATGGGTAATTTATTTCATTTTCCTAAGTGAATCTTCTCACAATAAATACCTCCGAAGGGGTTGTTTTGTTCTTAAAATTGTACAAAAATGGAGGCAATTTGCTGAACAACACAAATTGGGGACTAATAGAAGAGCAAAGTAATGCATAGAGTGAAAAAAAAAAGTAAATAAAATGACGTATATGTAACAGATGGATCTTGTTAATAAACAACTTACTACTAAATTAGCCGCATTTCCATTCGGAGAGAGAGATTGGTATTTATTAAATTCCAGCAATCTTTAACTGCAGCCCATGTTTACCTTATTCGAAATTTGGTTGTTATGGAGATTCAATTGTTAGGGCTTTTGGATTTTTACTTTCGGTAGAATATAAAGCAAGAATTTATGGGAAATAGACAAAAAAAAATTTCTCTAACGGATTTCTTTGGCAATTCAATACATGATTAGAGCGATAAAAAGTCTGTCTTCAAGTAAAAGAATATGTGTATTAAAAGGATAAAGAAAAGATTTATTCTCCGAAATCTGTACTTTGGTTTTTGTGTAAATGTTTTTTCTTATGTGCAGTAAATTCGTTGTCAATATGTAGATAACTGTGTATAAGAAGTGCAAAATTTTTTTAAAATATTGATAAAAAATATGAATTTTAAAAAAATAAATTGCAATTCAACTCTAATCTGAATTTTTCTCTATGATGTATTTCTTCATTTTGAACTCTAGATGTGTCCCATTTATCTTTATATTGTTTAGTGTCATTAACAAATATTATCGCATTTCATTTTTATTGCCTGTGAATTTTTATTTAAATTCTGTGAAAAATAATTAGAAACATTAATTTGGATTGTTCATTTTTTTTTCTGTTACAGCTTCTTTTAAAAGTACTTAATTCCATTCTTTACCGTAAAATCTTCTTTTTATGGCTTCGAAGATAAACATTTTATTGTTCTGTTTTTGCTTCTACTGTATTATTCTTTATAAAAGATTTCATAAACAAATCATTAAGTGATCAGTTTATCTATTTTCATGAACTGTTATGTTTAAATAACAATAAAAAAAGATGGTTCTCTTTCTAGGATCTAAACTAAAAATTCCTAAATTAACTGTGTGTGCTTTGTTTGCACATTTTTTTTTTTAAATTTCAGCATTGTCAAAGGTTTTTCTAAAGGATAAGGTATAAAAATTAATTTTATATTTGAAGTACATGTTTTACAATTAAAATAATATCTTTCTATGAAAACTTTCAATGTGGCTTCATTTAAATCACGGAGGAGGGGGATATTAAAAAAATACTGAAATTATAAAATGGTCATCTAAAAAATATGTAAATCCCTGATAAATTTTAAATATTTAAGTTACGATTTTTTTTTTTTGAAAATTTTTTAAAAAACAAAAATTATTGTATTTTTGTATTGTATATTTGTATTGTATTCTACCTAGAAGTTTACATAGTACAACAGAGTCACATAAACTAGTATTGTACTTAGATCACACTTATGGGGGAGGGGGCTACATTATTAAAATTACGCAGACAAAAGCCCAGAAGGGTAATCTTTGAGGTAAATAAAAATCTGTTGGTCTATGGGGGCTTAGCTATTTAACCCTCCCTTGTGTATGCCACTGACATAAACTTACAAATGTTAAAACATTCAATTATTATAACCATTTTCTTTTGCACTGTACATTTTTATGCAGCATCCCCCAATCCCAAGTGGATTCAAAACTTTGCTCTAAGTCCACATCTGCATCAGTATCTTTCACATTTATCATATAAACAAAACAAAAACTATTTCCTGAACATCATTGTGGTTTGAACGTAAGCCTAATATGGCCGCTTGATCTTACAGCAAAATCAAAAAGAAATATAATTCAGAAGAAAAATTTGTTTGCAATATGTTTAATCAAAATCTTTTGTATGGGATAGCTTACACATCCATCAGAAAATCCCAAAAAATTTCGCCCTTCAATTTAGAAATATTTTCCCTCGCTTATTTTACGGTCGTGGCAGCCTAGTGGTCAAGGTAACGGACTCCTGGCCGGCGAGCCTAGTACCACTGAATACCCACCGTGTAGGGAAGCGATGCACGTTAAATCTGTCGAGAACTCAAAAGTCCTCGAGTCGGTACGGTGTGGAAGTTAGGAGAAGGGTGCCAGCTCAGGTGTCGAATTCATCACTTGACCATGGTTCAAATTTACGAGATCCGTCACCAAAAGCCCTCGAATAGCTAAATATATAATGCGACGTTAATATTCAATCACTCATTCACCCTCGTTTAGTTTGACTTTAATACACCCTCTCTTCTATTCATTCCCCAAAATACACCTTGTTTGCATTTAATATCATTCATACATACAAGATTACTCATTTAGCTCATATATTCTTGTATTCTCATTCAGGAATTTTTTCTTCAAAAGCTTTTTATCTGAAAGCTTTATTTTTTAATTTCCAATTTCATTCAATGAGATAGCTTTGCATGGTGATTGTGATTTAAATTCTGATTTCAAGCTCTCATCTCGCTAGAGTTTAAAAAACTTCTTGGGGGCTGCGGTAGCCCAGTGGTCAAGGTATCGGATCATGGCAGGCATGTCATGAGTTCGAGCCCAGTACCACTAAAGACCCGCCGTGCGATACACGTTAAATTTGTCGAGAGCTGAAACGTCCTCCCGTTGGTGTGGTAGTTAGAAGAGGGGGCTTCCAGCTCAGGTGACGTCCACGTCACTTGACCATGGTTCAAAATTACGTGGTCCGTCGCCAAAAGCCCTCGTGTAGCTAGCTGAACAGTGCGACGTTAATATTCACTCACTCACTATAAAAACTTATTTTTCTTCAGAAATAAAAGTGTTCTCAAAATTGCAAAGAATCTTTCAAACAGAATTTTAAAAACATATTTAAAGAGTTATAAGCATCGGTTATAGGAAAATTCCCAGTTTTGGAAATGGGGCGTATATTCAAGGGTTTAAGTCGTACGTAATTCGTTAATTCATCTAACAGAATAAAGCAATAAATAGAGTAATGTATTTTCTTTTTTTAATCAAAAATTAAACAACTTATTGCTTTATGATCAAATTAAAAAAAAACACACACATACACACTATCCCTACGTTTTATCATGCTAACTGGAACAATTCTCCAGTATTTCAATCCACAAGGCAGCCAATATTTGTCAGTTTTCCTTCAAGAGGCCACGGATACCAAGACCTCTCCCACTGCCAAAACTTTTATATTTATTTTTTTACGAGCTTCTTATTTATGGGAAGTTTTTTCTGCACTTGAACTTCGAGATCTACAGCTTACTCTTGTAGGATTAAGGGGTCAAGGAGATGATCTCTCTCTTGCTCACACATGCGCACGGCGACTGTAATTCATGATACTTGTGGATACTAGTCGCCTTGCACTAAATCAAGCCACGGTGGAAATTCGTTATCAGCATTCTCTTTTTTTTTTTTTATTACCATCCCCATCATTTTCACACCGGGTAAGCATTAATTAAAAACACTGACATTAATCCAAGGAGGCGCTTCGATTTATAGGGCGAGCGAGACCCCCGCGTACAACTTAATAAACCCCAGAAGAGCATGGCCACACTCGCTAAATACATGCTCGCCTCTTTCTTTTGAATTTCTCAGGTTTTTAATGAAGAGTTTTGAGTAGGTTAATACGATTAATCTTGTCACTCTTCAGTCATACTTGGTTTAGTAGAGACATAATTCTAGTTTTTAAAAGGCACGATTTTTTAATAAGCATGAGGAAGGAGGGGGTTGCTTAATAAAATGGATGTCACAATTTTCGTAGAGAACGAGGGAATATATCATGAAATCAAAGGCGTGGCCAAAAAGATTTCGTTTCTGTTACTGAAGGGGTGTTTCCAGTTTTAAGTTTTAATAATAATTTATATGCATATTATGAGTAACACATATATTTGGTTTAAAAATTAGCTTAGTTAATTAAGATACTAAATTCAATAGTACTTTTAATTGATTACTTGAAAGCGATTGATTAGCGCAGCGTTTCTCAAAACTGTGGGGATGCCCCGAGGGGGGGGCGTGATAATTCTGTGAGAGGGGCAAGAGCATATTGAAAATTCGAAAACAAAAGATTATTTTAAAAAATTATTAATTTACTGAAAGTAAACAAAATATATTCTGACATAATAAATAAAATACACATTTACTCTGATATAATACACTTATATATATAAATGTTTTAGTAATGCACAATTTTATAATTTAACAATACTAAGTTAAGAAAAAGTTTAATAATGGGAGTGTGAACCAGTGCCCCCATAGATTTGCCACATACTAAATTACAAACAAAAATTAACACTTATCTTGATAACTTGTACGGTTTATAATTAATCCCTTCACTGCCGATTAAAAGTTACGCGATTCACTCCCCAATGTCACTGTTTTCTACATAGGCACGCGTATGAGATATATTGAGGGGGGAGGGGGGAAGAAAAGGAATAAATAAGCAAATTCTTTGATGTAAGTAAATCCTTCGCAAACACTGCCAAAGTCCTTTTAGTGCATTCCAAAGCCTTCGGAATAATTTTATGGAAAGAAGTCCACAGAAAAGATCGTACTTCTGAAAGACGTATATATACGTTTGAGGAAATTTACGCTTTGGCTGAATGAGACGTTTATATACGCCGGTGGCACTTGTTGGCAGATGTTGAAGTCGTATTGTAGTCGTATAACAACAATTCAAACATTGTCATTGTATAGAATTGAATCGTGCACTCAGCTTCTTTGAAATTATCTCTTCATATATATATATATATATATTAAAAAAGGAAGATTTAGAAATGCTGAAATTTCTGTATTTACGCTACTATTAGAAAGAGCTTTTAAATTGCCTGTTAAATATCAGGAGATGAATTACAAAGAAAGTTTTAAAAAATTAACATCCTTGATATTATGATGACTTATATGGACACTTCTGGAATTATATAAACTGTTCACAAAATTTATAGAAGGTGTGTATGATCCTTAAAATTCGACCGAGAACTAGATAAGATAGTTTCAATAACTGTAACCGAACTCAATGGTTTTATTTTATTCTATCAGACATTTTCTTTCGATATAAACTATAAAAATATTAACATCCCTCTATAATGAACCCAGAAAAATAAATCTTTTAAAAAATGTCCCCCAGTCTCAAATTTCTGTCAACGAGATTGAGTTATTTTCCAGCATGAAAGAAATCCATTGGATTTCTAGAGAAGAAATACTTCTCGATGACTTCGTTGCCTATAAATAAGATCGTCAAATAAACAAGCTGAGAGCATCAAATGTTAACATGAGAACTATAGACGCGTAAAATTAAAAAAGAAAAATCCATGTGTTATGTAATATGTCTCAATTCAATGTTTTCTGATTATTGTTCCGATATACCACAAAAAAAATTCCAGACAATCGAATGTTCTGAAGAACCGCAATCGATAGTAGTTGTGTACCTCATATGATATCTTACAAGTTCACATTATGAACACTTTTTTAAAAAAATAAATAATGACTGCTTTTTTACCATGTTTTTATTAACTCGCTTTCTTGTTTTTCCGGGTGGAATTTTAGAATTGATTTTAAACTAACTTCCCGATGAGCTAGAGACTTGAAATTTGGACCATAGCTGAGAAGTGGATGACAATGCATGAAAATGTAAAAAAAGTTCTAGTCTTGAACCCGGGCCCCCAAAGAGGCATGTATGTCTGTCCTGATGGAATTTTCAATTGATTTTAAACTAATTACCCGATCAGCTAGAAATTTGGACCATAGCTGAGAAGTGGATGACAATGCATGAAAATGTAAAAAGAAAAGTTCTAGTCTTGAACCCGGGCACCCAAACAGGCTTGTATATCTGTCGGGGTGGAATTTTGTAATTGATTTTAAATTAGCCCGATGAGCTAGAGACTTGAAATTTGGACCGTAGCTCAGAAGTGGACGACAACGCATGAAAATGTGAAAAAGAAAAAAAAACGAAAAGGAGGAGAGAAAGATGAAGAAAACGAAAAAGAAAATAAAAATTATGCTTTAAAAACATGGTACATTAAAAAATTTTAGATAATATACTTGTCTTGTTATCCGTTGAAATTGACCACAATCCGGAGGATGATAGGAGGTAGGAGAGAAAATTTCCCTAGATCAGGTGTGCGCTATTGTTTTGGCTCCAGGACCATGTTGAGGAAGAGGAGAATAACATAGGGCCATACCTTTTTTAAAAAGTTTACATCATAAGTTAACTTTGCATATCAGAAAAGGTATAAATTGTACCATACAAATCAATAAATATAAGCTAAATATAATAGTGACAGTTTTATACCCTCTACTCATTGAACAAATTTTGTATCGATACCTGCAAGCTTATTTAATTTTGTAATCAATTGAATGAGACAAATGTACCCTACCACACTTTTCTACAAATTTTTTGAAATAGGGAGTGAGATGGCTTGTTGAAATTCTCACCACAGCCTGCACGTTAAGGTCATCCAACTTGCATCTATATTGACTTTTGTTGATCTTCATCCAAGAAAAACTGTTCACAAACATATATCAACCAAAATACAGAAAACATTATCTGTCTATTTGTTTTTCTTGCGGTCTTCGCGGGACGTAAAATAAAAAAAAACTGTTTAAAGACAACATGTGGCTCCTGAGTCTTTATTTGTCTTCCCCTGCCTTAGATTGTAAGCAATCATTTGCTAATTTAAAAGTTTGTATAGTACTTTATACACACAAACAACACATATTTGTACAATTTTTGCAGAAAAATTAAAAAATACTCCATTAACCTGCATCAAGTATAAATTGTGTTCGTTGCGCACTGTGACGATTCCCGGAGTGGGAACCAAGAGCTGTGACGTAACTGTGAACTTCCCGCCACACAGCTGTGAATCAGCATCTTTGTGGATCACCACAGGTGCATTTGCACCTGCAAGTTTAAAATTATTGCGTGGTCCCGTCTTGGATCGCCCCGCCGGCCTTTGACACCACGTGGGACCCTTTTCCCGCCACTAGTAGGATGTAACTGGATGCTAAAGACGCCCGCCCCTTATCCCCGAAGCGAGAGAAGAGAGATAGAGCAGGAGATGATTTGAAACTTTCGAAGAGCGTGGACCCCGAAAGAGAACTCCTCTCTCACAAACCACATCAATTGAACTCTAATAATCTTTTAATATGTTTAATAACATCAATGAATAATCTATCAATAATAGCTGTGACGTAAATAAACTAAATGTTTACGTTATTTATCTCAAACGTCACAGCACATGCAGAATGAAAATGTGTACCGGTTTCTCAAGTGCGTTTTCCTTAACTAACCTCTGGGACTACTATATGTCGTTGATCGATATGAAAGCCTCACCTTATGAAAGAATAGTGATATACTCAAATAGGAATTACTATTTAAAAATTATTGTAAAAAAAAGAGGCTTATACTGACACTGGGGAACCTACACCTGAGTGGGCCCTGTATAATAAATTCCATACAGGCCTTTTCTTGGGGAAACCTCAACGTCTTACGATTCTTCACTGACACATTACCGGGCCTCTGAAGCTCGGGGGCCCCATATCATTGATACGGAGATAGCTACGTCCTTGATTATTGGAGAATATATCACAGAGTATTAGTGAAGAATGGCAGAATGATAAGTGAAGATTCTTAAGTCCTTAATAGTTAAACTGCGAGAGAGATTTGGGAAAAGATCCTGAATAAAGCTACTTGAAGATAATAGTGCATCTTTCAAGCTTAGCTGCATGGAGATTTACTTTAAAGATATATTATAGTATTTATTTCATTAAGATTTGGTTAAATAAAACGCTCAACGTGGGCAAGTATTTTTGATATTTTGAACAAGAATAATAAATATTAAATAAAGCATTTTAATAAGTCTGTTTATATTTTTGATTCCAACATTTTTAGTGGATCCTAACTCCACCACAAATGTTTTCTTTAAAAAGATAAATACAAAATTATGCAATTCTCAATATATTCTGTTTGGATTTCTTAACCTACCGAGTCTCAAAGGGGGAAAGTTGGTACCATTAACCCCACTTATTCGGTCCCAAGTCCGAAATTGTTTTTTGATTCCCTAGGTTCCATTTCAGTTTTTGTTTAATTGTATTGCCTTCCTTTCAAATATCTACTATGTTGTTTTGTGGTGTATGCATTTTGTTTTTATTATTATTATTTTATGTTTTAGATGTATTTTATATTTTTCCCTCATGTATGTATAAATACATAAAAATCAATTCCGAATCAAACAAATTTAAAAAATATTAGCATATTTCATTGATATATAAATTAATTTTTTAAAGAAAAATTATTTTTTTCGGACTAGGATGAGCTTATCAATTTTAGCTGTATTCCAATAAAATCCTTCTTATCCTCATATGTGCTAACGTTGCAATCAGTTTTCATTTATCAATAGCACTCAAAAATATATAAAAAGAACAAGATGTCAGTTTAAGAATCAAAACTTTGAAAATTAACTTACAATTCTTTGTCTCAAACATTAAGATATATATATATATATATATATCCAAACAATGAAGTCATTTCGAGTTATACTTCGTTATAGATTAAGATATTTTGGTCAAGCAAAAAAAAGTAAGAAAATAATAATAACCCCGGATGTTTTTCTACTGCCTCAGAAATTACGAGAAATCGAAGAAGAACGTATTTAAAATTGATCGAGGTTTTGATCTTGTGGATTTGTGTGAACAGGATCCTGATGAAAAACTCATAAAAGAAAAAATCTAATCAATTCTTTATTTCTAAATCTTTCGATGATACTAAATATTCAAAAGAAATATTTTGATCTGTCACTGTTTTGATTTAAAAGCAAGGTAAAGAAAAAAAACAAGCATATATTCTTCTTCATCAAAATAACGATATAACCTTACTCACGAAATAAAAAAATGCTGAGTTCGAAACGAACCAAAAACAGAGCCAATCAAAGAACAAAACATACAAATAAATAGTGAAAAGAGGCAAATGAAATTCGTTCACTATTATTTAAAATAATATATATATATATAAATAAAACATTATGCATTTAAAATGATTTTAAATATTTCTTCATCAAGAATTGACCTTTTTGTGTGTGTGCCTCTGTATAGCGATGATAATAATCAACAATGATCTGAATTTATATGGCGACTTGCTGATCGTGATTTAAAAAGAGGAGGGGGTAGTTGAAGTTTGATGGAAATTATTCATGCAGAAAATTATCTCTTGAATTTGTTAAAATCTTAATCCATTTTTTGTCAGCTTTAGACAATAATATACTTTTTTTGTCAACTTTAGACATTAATATACTTTTTTTTTGTCAACTTTCGACAATAATACACCACAAGGATGTATAAATGATAATATATACAAGAGCAGGCAAATAGAGAAGACAATTAATCTGAAGATAATTATAAGCTAATAAAAAAATATTGCGCCAAAATTTTTTCAACGAATACTAAAAAAAACTGCAAATATCACTACAATACAGAAAACAGTATACCTAAAAAATCTTTTTTGAACACAAAAATAAAACGTCAAAAAGTGACCAGAGCAAATATAGATGGCCATATGTTACAAATACCGTCATAGATGATACAAATGCGCCATAATAAAAATTATTTTGTATTGCCAATAACAGTACACATACACAAGGAAAAGCATATTCAGAAGACTTTAGTTAAGAGTTATATTTCCGTTGCTTATTCAGAAGAAAAAATGTTACAGAAAAAGAAAGAGAAAAAAAAAACATAAGAAAATATTATACCATAAAAGGAAATTCAACACACACAAACACAAAGATAATAATCATTGCGGAAATGATACAGAAGATAAATTGTAGCATAGCGATTGGCAAGTGAGAAATGCTAAACCCCAAGGATAATCAACTAGTACAAAAAAATAATATATCGCAAAGCTCATTGGTAAATATACAGTAGATAAGACACCACAGAAAATCATTGGCAAGTATATGAAGATAAGACACTTCATGGAATCATTGGCAAGTGTATAGCAGATAAGGCACCCCACATAGAACTATTGGCAAATATATAGAAGATAAGGCACCACATAGAACTATTGGCGAGTATATTGCAGATACGGCACCACATAGAAGTATTGGCAAGTGAGAAATACTAAACTTCTAGGATAATCAGCAAGTGCATGAAATAGTACAACACACAGATCATTGAGAAGTATATAGAAGATAAGACACCTCATGGAATCATTGGTAAGTATGCAGAAGGTAAAATACGCCACTCCAAGGATAATCAGCAAACACAAAAAGTAGTATACAATAAGATCATTGGCAAATATACAGAAGATAAGACAACAAAAAGAACCATTGACAAGTGGAAAAATACTGAACTCCAAGGATGATCAACAAGTGCAAAAGATGATATACACCAGTGTTTCTCAAACTGTGGGACGCGCCCCCCTAAGAGATGCGAGCATATCGAAAAGTAGAAAATAAAAGATTTAAAATAATTATTAATTTAGTGAAAAGAAGCAAATAAAAAAGTACATTCTGACACATATACACTGATATAATGTACTTATAAATTTTTAGTACTGCACAATGTATTTGATCATTAATTTATTCAATACTAAGTTAAAAACAGGTTTGATAATTAAATGGCTTGTCATGTGCAAGGACTTATCTTGATAATTTGTACGGTTTATAATTAAAGTTATATTGAAGCTTTACGCAAAAGTACGCTTTTATTGCATTTAAGCTTTAATACATTGTTATTATAAGAAGGTGGAGGGTTAATTAGAATTGAAAACCGGGTCACAAACATTGAAAGAAAATGATATACACAAAGATCAGTGAGGCACAAGTATGCATAAAACGCTATACAAAAGTAGTACAAAAATAACCTTGTAGAATTATTAACAAGTATGGAGAAGTAGAGATCAACCTATTATCATTGGCAAGTGGGAAAATACTAAATTCCAAGGATGGTCAACAAGTGCAAAAGAGAATAGGTCACAAAGATTATTGAGCCAAATACAGTAAGACCAAAAAAGCAGTACACAAAAACACTATAGAATCATTAGCAAAAATATAGAAGATAAAAACACCGCAGAGAATCATTGGATAAAATAGATCAAAATAATCATTATAAATCAAGATAAAATAGTCACTGGTAAGTAAGATTCTATAAAACCAAAAGAATAATTGGCAAGTACCGGTACCTGAACGTACACAAAACTCTTTATAAAGGGGGTACATTCTAAAAAACACGTATACGAAAGCGCCGAGGGGTAAAAATTAAAATTAAAAATGGTAAAAATCCCATCCTAATGTCCTCCATTGGCAAGTACAGATGATAAAATACCTCAAGAATAATTAATAAATAAGAAAATGTTACTTATACCAATGCTATAAGAGTTTTTGGCAAGTACAAAAGGAGACATACTACAAGAACTCATGATAAACAGAAAGAAAAACAGTATTTGAGCATCTCATGATTATGGTAATTAATTTTTTACAATAATTAATACTTATACATTACTGATATAAAAAGGAAATATTAAGAAAACTTCTTTTATGTTAACAAAATCTTTAATTATTTTTATTGTTTAAGAGAGAACTTATCATTTGATTCAAAATAATGACATCATCCCTGATAACCTCAACAACAAATCCTAAAACATCTTTTATCAAGCAAAACAAAAAAAGAGCCAGATTGGTCGTCAACACTGATAGACTTCACAACGTGGCCAGCATCAGAATCGAACCACCCTAACGAAAGAAAGAAAAGAACAATAATTGTGAAATTAACTCCATTTTCTGAAAACAATGCCTGGAGGCACAAGCCACATAGCATTCCTTTTCTACCAAAGAGCTCGAATAGTTGGCATGACCCCATCAGTTTCAACTGCTCTCCCCCGAAAAACCCCACAGTGAGATACATACCTGTACGGCGTGTCCTTAATCGGTCATTAAGCCCAAGAACGAGCAGAACGGGACAGAACAACAGAACCAATAAAAGAATAAGAACAAAAAGGAAAAAAAGAACAAAAAAAGGACATTGAAAACTGGTTAGTCGCGGGGGTGTCTCGGGCACAAGTAGACAATTCCAAACGATGAGAAACTTGTCACTCCAGCTGTGGCAAATGGCGGGAACTTATAATGACGATTTTTGGAAGAGCAAAAAAGAAAAAAAAAGAAGAAAATAAGAAATAGAAGTAGAGAGCTATCGATGGGATTTCTTACACTTCTTATTTTTATTCTTTTCGTTTCATTTTGATTTTTTTCCCTCCTGGGCTATAAAAATACCGCAAGAGTAAACGCCTAGCTCAAACATTAAGGTGAATTAGAGGCTAGTTTAAGGAACTATATATAAAAAAAGGTAGGGTTAAATGTTAAATCGAGTTCACTTGGAATTGTGAAATTACTTTTCATGACGATGCGCAGAATGTTCCTAAGAATACAGACAGTGAGTGCGTTTCCTTTTATGATGCTTTTATTGAATTCAAAAACTCTCATGATATATTTTTTTAGAGTATATTGCACC
The DNA here is from genome assembly GCA_019973955.1 of Trichonephila inaurata madagascariensis. Lineage (NCBI taxonomy): Eukaryota > Metazoa > Arthropoda > Arachnida > Araneae > Nephilidae > Trichonephila > Trichonephila inaurata. The sequence continues at coordinate 159,626 of BMAV01013002.1, read as the reverse complement.
TGAAAACTCGTAAAGAGTAAAAATTACTTCGTTGATGTTATTAGGAAGCACGTATTGTAAAGATAAGAGACAAAAAAATATTCTTTATATTTGGATGACAAAATTTTGGCGAGTATTTCTTAAGCATTTTGCAGCAAAAATCGTTTTCTACATTATTTTTCCTAAATAATATAAATGTTATCTATACCAGTGGTTTTTAAAGTGGTCCCTACGAACCCCCAGAAGTCTCAATATTATTCAGGGGGCCGTGAAAAATTGATTTGCAAGTCCCTGAATAATGTCAGGGGGTCCACACGCAAGGTTTAACATAAAATAAAAAAAATTTAATCCATTTTAATTTTTATGAAAATTTAAATAAATAACAATTCACTTGGATATTCCCAACTGGACGTTGAACCCTTTTAAGGGTGGACTAACTCAGATACCAAACACAGATGAATCCATACCAGTAGCACACAGGAATTTCTAAGAGGGGGGCAGAGTCGAAAATTCACCATTCTTGTATCATGCTCCTTTTGATTTTGTCGATTTTCAGGAACAAAAACAGTAAGAAACTATTTATTGAATAAATAAGCATCAATTAATAAAATTAATCATCAATAACAAATATTTAACTAAACTTTACGTACTATATACTTAGAATTATAATCAATCGGAAAAAAAATCAAGGGCTTTGGGGGATGTCTTGACCTCTAGGACACCCTCCCTTGTGTGCGCCACTGATCCATACTAATAGAGGAGCATGTTATTGAAATATCCACAAATGAAGGACATAAACCAAAAAATGTTTGAACAAGAATACCACAAATTGTAGTTACAAAAACAGATCCTAATTTTATATCCTGCATTATAGGTTGTTTTACGGTAGTTGCTGACTACTGTCCGGTCTTTCAGTTTAGTAGAAAGTGGATTCAGTGCCGTAAAAAACTTCATCATACAAAAAAAGAAACTGACTAAAAATTAGTGGTCATAGGGATTTGCGGTTGCAACTCACAAACATTGAGACGGACATAAATATACTCATAACATCTCATCAAGTTCATCCAAGTGATTATTTTTTTTAATTTTATTTTAAACAAAAAAATTATAATTTCATTAATTAATTCTTCACCAAAATGTTTTATTCAAATTTGTAATTTTTATACTATACATTTATGTAGCTTTTTCACTTGCGAGTCCTTGGGAAAGTTTTAACTTTAAAAAGGGGTCCGTGGTCAAAATTTAACTATGAAAAAGGATCTGTGGCCAAATTTTAACAATAAAAAAGGGTCCGTGGTAAAGTTTTGACAGAAAAAAAAAGAGGGTCTATGAGTTAAAAAAGTTTGGGAATTATTGATTTATATCATCATATAAATTTTTACTGATGATAGTTTTAATTTGTAATTATTTGTTTACATTAAAAGATTTATGCAGCCCAAACTACAGTATTCTGAGAAAGGGGGGAAAGAGAGATGTGTGTGATTTTTACATTTCTGTGGTATAATTGTTTCACTTTAAATCAACATTTAAAATAAAGAAAACAATAAAACACAAATTTATTTAATTTGATCCAAGCTTACCGTCTTCTAACTGGTATTTGTTAGATTATATAAATTGTGGTGGGTATGATTTCTAAAATAATAAACAAATTATTAAAAAAGTCTCAGAGGCAGTGGCGCACACAAGGGGGGGCCTGGGGGTCCCAAAGCCCTTGATTTTTTTCCGATTGGTTATAATTCTAAGTATACAATACGTAAAATTTAATTAAATATTTGTTATTAATGATTAATTTTATTAATTAATACTAATTATTTATTCAAGAATTAGTTTTTTACTATGTTTTATTCCTGAAAATCGACAAAATCAAAAATAGCATGATACAAGAATGGTGAATGCCCCACACACACACTTGAAAAATTCCTGTATGCGCTACTGCTCAGAGGTGTACATACGAATGGGATCGGAGATTCAAAGCCCTCCCATAGATCAACAGATTTTTAATTTTAAAAATAAAGATTGCGCCCGAGGCATTTTTTCGAATAGACATTTTTTTTTAAATGTAACCCCTTCAATAAAATAATCTGCATGCGTTACTGGAAAGATTATTTAGATTATTCTAAGAAAATTTAAAGCACACACACACACACATTACACAGGTTTTAACTAACGAGATTTTCATCACTTATAAGAAATATAAAACATGCATAACATCTAGATTAAAAGATTATGAAAATATTCAAAAATGGAACATTTAATTTATTTTCATTTCTACGCTCTAGCTTAAGATATTCCATAAATCAAATAAAATTACTCGTTTGAGCTCACATTCACATGTTGCTGAAAGCTTTCTTTTGTTAGTTAAATGAAATGCAAGATATATTATTTTTAAAAAAAGGGAACCTATCAAAGTGTGTTATCCAACAATGTAGATCACTTTCTTACAACTTAATTAATTTCCTTAAATTAAAATTGAGCATAATAATGATTTTTGTCAGCCATGTTAATTTAAACGTAAATGACACGATAGATTTTACGTGACTGACTGACTACATTCAGAACAGTGATTTTGAAAAAGGGTATAAATAATTTTTTTTTTTTTGCTATTTGGATGTGAATTGAATTAAAATTTACATTTAAAACTCATTTAAGAATATTATTACGAGACAAAATTATTTTTTAAATTCAGTTTTTGGCAAAAAAGGAAGAAAGAATGAAATATCTTCAAAACATTCTCCTTTTATGAAAATTGTTTCTATATTAATGATATTTTGGTTATGTATAGCTAGGACGCCTTTACTCGAGTTGAACTAAGATTTTTAAAAAATTCATATTATTTTCAGAGTTACGATCAATTGAATTAATAACGTTTTTTTTTTTTTTTTGTTACAATTTCTCTACAATGATATAAAAAAATATGAATAAATCTATTTCCAATTTACATATTTAAAAATTTTTAGTTCAATCTCGGTACAGAAGTCCCAGCTACGGACAGGCAAAATATTATTATAAAAGAAATTTTCATTAAAGGAGATTGATTTGATAATGCACCATTCTTCCTTCATTTCTTACCAAAAAATTGCATCTAATTATTTTTTTTTTGTAAAATATCTTAAGGTATCCGAACACGTTGAAAATGACCAAATTCGGTCAAGACAGATATTTTTGTTTTTTATTCAATTGAATAGAACTATCTTTTGGCTTTACGAAACATACTTTGATTTGTTTCTACACTACCTAGAGGCCAAGTGACAATCAATTTTAAAAAGTTACAAAAACAGAAGTGGGTCTTTGATCTACTAGAAGTGGGCACTTAAATTGCTCAAAATCTATCATGGCGAGTATGATAACTCAGAATGTTACGAATTTACTTCTATAAAACTTTTTGAACTTGATATTTATGTTATTTTCTAGAGCATGTACTATAATATTTCTTATTGTATGAATACGTTTTGAGTTATGGCTTGTTATTCGAATAACCAGCCATTTTCAAGTCACATTTCTTATAATGTTTACTCAATCAGCTCTAAACTTTTCAAATTTTAATAAAACATTAAACTTTCAAAATATTTTCTAGATAAACGTATCTAATTTGTTTTAGTAATACTTTTACTAATATATGTTTATTACTTTTCCTCTAACTGCTTTGAAGTCTTTCAAAAATATTGCTAAAATTTGATTTATAATTGTATTTTTTTGTAAAAAATTCAGGCAATTTATTTTAAATATTGTTAGTTAAATAATAGTATTTATTGGTAATGGGTTCTAAAAGAGCATTTATAATGTTTAAATGTGTTATTTTGTTAAAAAGTACTCCGAACGTGTTCGGATGCCTTAAAACAATTTTAAAAAATATATTCTAGTTCAACTGACACTAAATATAAAAAAAAATTATCCGTGTACACGTTTTTTCGAAAACACGATTCCAATGATCAAGATTTGATTAATATTTCTATAGTCAATTTTAATAATATATTATTTGTGTGAAAATATATACAAAACAAATTATTCATTTGAATCGCATTCAACACAAACACTGTCAACTCCATTTTTTTAACTAGTTTCTTAAAAAAAAAGTTATAAAATATATATATGGACTTAAAAAAAAAGGGCAATATTTTCATTTCTTCGAACTTTTTTATCCGCCATTTTCTATACCTCTCTGACCAATACATAATTCCATAACCAATCTCATCATTGCCAGCACTTCTAGGAAACCAGAAACGTGCGTGACGATTTGTAAAGGCCCCAATAAAGGGGCTACATACATCCATACATAAATAGCTCTTTTTTATTATTAGTATTATTCCACCAGCGCTGTAATGTGATGATTATATTGTATTACGTATCATTATGGGTCTAGCGCAGGAAGTGACACTGTTTATAGGGTACTTCCTGGAAGCAGGTAGCTGGATTGTGTGCATAATGCACAAAGTGCGTTACCTCCCTTCCTGATGCCAAAATAATCCGACCTATCGAGATTTTTGATAAATAAAAATGAAAAATTATGTCTGGTATCACAATTCGGATGATTGCAGCACCCGAAGCATGACAGAAACAGGATAAAATTATTAAAAATGTGTGACAGCGTGAAATTATTTAAAGCGAGTGCACATTCCTTGCATAATATCACGACACATTTATACGATATATGTAATTAGGTGACGTCATCAAAATGTTTTGAACTAAAACAAGTAATATAAAAAAATAGTTTTTAGTCGATTCCTACTTAGATCAACAACGAAAAATTTTATTTTAGCTACTTTTTATTAAATAGTTACAATTAATATAAATATGTATATACATAGGACAGAATCACAACATTAAGTGGTAATTAGTTTTTTTTAATTATCATTCAAGTATCGTATTGTCCTTTTAATTTCAGTCCAACTGAAATGCTTTAACACGTGAGAAAAAAAACCTTTTCAAGTTTTGACACAAGTCGCCAAAAGGGTCACTAAGTCGCCAACAAAGCTGTATTTGTAATTCTTTAAATAATTAGTTTTAATCAATTAATTTTTACTAATTATAGTTAAATTATTACATTGTCATCCAAAATGATCCTGTATATAAAATTTCAGCTCAATTCAGCGCTTTAAAACGTATTTTATTAACGATTGAAAATTCCACCAAGATAAATAAATAAATATACAAATATATGAATAAATAAATATATAGACAGTGCGAGCTAATAGTAGGAATTGAAAAAGCAGTGTAAAATTGAGTAGCTAATCTGTAAAAGTGTTAAAAATTTCGATAAAAAAATAACTAATCAATTTAAATTATAAGAAAAAAATATGATACTGCTTTTCCTGTTTCGTGAAGTTGAAACTATCATTCCTTTATTGTCAATTAAGACATGTAATTTTCATCAGCAAATAATATTAAAAATAAAATATAAGTTACACATTGACGCATAATTCACGAAAAGTGACAAGAAATTAAAATGAATTTTTAATGATGGAATAATGTATTTGAATTACTTAATTAGGTTAATAATTAATAGATTACAATCCTTAGTCATTCTAAGATCTAGAACCTTCTTTTGTAATTTATAAAATAAATAAATTAATTAAAATGATTGATATTGGTGGAAATGCACACATTAATAAACAAAAGTTTTGAATGAATCATATCAAGGAATTGTTAATTATCAGCTTTAAAAATCTGAGCAGATCACTAAGCTTGAAAAGTAATCAATAAATAAAAATAAATAACACCTAATAAGCAGTGCATTGGATTGTGTTTGCTTGCAAACAATTGGAATTAATTAATCGATAACTAAGTTATAATTAATATAAATTCATTGATTATTACTTTTTTGTAATACGTTTTTAATTAGCTGTAATAATTATTTATAGTCCTATATAAGAGATCTAAATTACTATATTATATTATTTGAATCGTGGTTAAATCAAATTATGAGCAGAAAAATCACCTTATAGTCAACTTAAAATTCTTTGCTAAGTTGCTTCAAAATGAGTTCATAACGTCAATAATTGTGGAGTGTTAGAATGCGAAAAATGAAGAGAATACAGTAATAATAAGTATACATTTCCTAAGTAATATTTTTTCTAATACTGAATATTTTGCAGCGGAATAATAATAATCACATACGACAGCGTTTCTCAAACTGTGGGGTGCGCCCCCCTTAGGGGGCGTGACAACTCTACAAGGGGGGCGCGAGCATATTGAAAAGTCGAGAACAAAATATTATTTTTAAAAAATTATTAATTTACTGAAAATAAACAAACAAAATACATTTTGACATAATAAAAAATAAAATACACATTTACACTGATATAACACTTATAAATATATCAGTGCTACACAATGCATTTTATAATTAATTTAACAATACTAAGTTAAAAACAAGTTTATTAATTACCAGTGACCTCATGGGCTTGTCATATATATAATTTAAAACAAAAATTAACACTTATCTTAATAATTTTTGTATCGTTTATAATTAAACCTTGACTGCCGATCAAAAGTTTCGCGATTCGCTTCCAAACGCAACCGTTCTCCACTTTAGCACGCGTATATGTATTGGGAGAGGGGAGGAATAAGAAGTAAAAATAATCTTGAATAAGTAAATCCTTCGCAAACATTGTCAGAGTCATTTTATTGCATTCCAAAATCTTCGGAATAATTTTACGGATAGCAGTGCACAGAAAAGATCGTACTTCGGAAAAAGACGTATATATATGTCTAAAGAAAAAAAATGTTTTGGCTTTGCAAGACGTTTATATACGGGGGTCTAAAAGGTTAAAGTCGTATCGTAGTTTTAACGTCAAAGTATAGTATTATTGAATTCAGTACATTGTTATTGTTTGGAAGGGGGGGCGCAATGAAAATTATGATTGAATATTGGGTCACGAGAATTGCAACTTTGAGAAGCACTGACATACGAGACATTAAAATTCGGGGGGAAAATAGTAAAATAATAATAATAATAATAATTAACTTGTTATATTTGATGCAAAAGAAAATTTTAAAACACAGTGTTTTAGATTAAATTAATATGTTTTAAAAACATTTCTAAATATATTCAATGATACATTTAAAATAGAGAACTAATTGAATTTTAATCAACACAAAATTCAAATATCTTAGAAGTAATTTATGAAAGTGTTCTGTTGATTTTATTTTATTGTTTTAATCCTTTCGACTTAAAAATGAGATTGCATGAGACTTATTGGCAACGGACCTCGGAATTTTGAACCGTGGTCAAGTGATGGGGATGACATCTCAACTGTCACCATTTTCCAATCTTCCAGACCAGGCCAACGTGAAGACTTTGATACCTCTACTGATTTAGTATGCATCAAATTCTCTACATGACGGACTTTCAATGTCATCAGGACTTGAACCCACGACTCCACAATGCCGGCCAAGAGTTCGCGATCTAAGCCAATTGGCTACCGCAGCTACATGTATATTTAAAAACTACACTGAAAAATTTCTAATGCGAAGCTTCATGAAAATCTTTGAAATCCACCAAGAATAAGTAAATTTTTTTCCTGTATGGAGCTGCATGTGGTATTTCTACTTTTCAGGCCTAGTACATGCCCCAAGAGCTGGTATCACTTTTTAGTGCGGCACCATTTAGGCGATACCAACTACCGCAAATAATTTTGACACCCAGTTTTTTCCCAGAGGGAAGTACCTGAGCTCTGCTGATATGAAATTTGTACTTGGGAATTTAATTTTGCCGAAAGTATCCAAGCCAAACGGACACGCAAGGGATCTTTTTCATGCCGTATAATCATACGACATGACCGTTGTCGATTTTCTGCATCATGAAAATCCACCGACTCGGGCAGGGTTCGAACCCGCAACCTTGGATACAGAAGGCCAGAGACAAACCAACTACACCTCCCAGCCGACTAGAATAAGTAAAATAAATCGATTGAAATTGTCTAACCTATGTTATACTTTTTCAAAGTAAATCACAATAACCACACATGATTAAAGCTCGATGACTCGCATAGATAATGTTATCACTTATGGTAGCTTGTTGACTAAAAATAAAATTACACCATTGGGGGAAGAAAGTTATATTTATAAAAAAATAATGTATGCTGATTTAATAGCTCCAAAATACATTTACAAAATGAGCAAGCAATTGTATATTAGTACAGATATAAATAAAAAAAATAAGCATGCATCTAATCTCGAATCTTTTATTCAATAGTAAATTATTATTATTTTTTTTCCTTTAAAAAATGATTCTAATTCAAAAGAAAAAAGCAGGTAGGGAAGTTTGGTAAAAAGAATTTTTCTTCATAAAAACTTTACTTGCACTTCTCAAACAAATTATTCAAATTCTTTTGTACGGTTATCCTCGTGCATCGAGAGCTTCGGCATCGACAAATATTTCGACTAATTATTGCTCTTATAGTTCTATTTTTCTTTCAGTTTTCTAAATATATTCGCAGCGGTCGGCGATTTTATTTTTTTGAAAAAGAGACCGAACAAAGTTAATGAGAATACGGAGAAGTCTCCTCCAAATACAAATTGATAATTAGGGTTAGGTTTTTGTTGCGCGCATTTTTGTATCTGCAGAAATGAAGTTTATTATCATGTCTTTTTATTCGGGAACTGGAAGTAGAATATGTGAACAACTATGATTTTCTACTTCAGCCCTAATAATAAGAAATAATTAATTTTTCTGCTTTTTCGAGCATATGAAAAGAATTCTGTAAAGTATTAATAATTTTATAAAACTTATTTTATCCATTTATAATTAACTCATTGCCTTCATTACGACTTGTACATAGCAAAAAAATTTTTTGTTATGTTCATTGGTTATTTGTTGTTATAACTCACAACGAGAAGTTACCTTATTGCAAACATATTTTTAAAAGATAAAGAGTCTTACCTTTACCTAAAGTAAAAGATTCTGAACAGTAGCGCACACAAGGGGGGGTGGGAATCCATGGTTTCGTCCCTCCATCACCCTTGTTTTCTGTTTGTTTTTTCCATTGATTATAATCCTATGTATATCGCACATAAAATTTAATTAAGTATTTGTTGTTAATAGCTTATTTCATTCACACAGGAATTTTTCAAGGGGGTCCAGGGATGAAAGTACACCCTTCTTGTATCATGCCCCTTTTGATTTTGTCAATTTTCAGGAATAAAAAACAGTAAAAAACTAATTATTGAATAAATAATTAGCATTAATTAATAAAATTAATCATTAATAACAAATATTTAATTAAATATTACATACTATATACTTAGAATTATAATCAATCAGAAAAAAAATCAAGGGCTTTGGGGGGGGTTGAACCCCTAGAACACCCCCTTTGTGTGCGCCACTGCTAATTATTTATTCAATCATTTACTTTTTGTTTTTTGTTCTCGACAATCGACAAAATCAAAAGAATATGTTTGGTGACTTATTGGGGTATGATACGAGAATGGGGTGGACTTTCGACCCTCGACCCCCCCACCCCTTGAAAAATTCCTGTGTACGACACTGATTCTGAAACATTTCTTCTAATTTTAGAACACGGACTCCTCCCTTCTCCCCGATATTTTCCACTGAACTCCAAGAGCTTTAAGGTTCATGGTCACAAATTCGTGGACGCTGTCTCATGAGTTCGAGCTTTGAAGCCACCGAAGATCATTCATGTAGAGGTGAAGGCACACGTTAAATCTATCGTGGTGTGGTGTGGAAGTCAGGAGAAAGGGATGCCAGCTCAGGTGTCACTAGACTACGGTTCAAAATTGCGAGATCTGTCGTCAATCAACACTCACTGACCACAAAAGGACACAAAAACTCTAAATCAGAACTCACGATACTAGTTCATTGGTTATTTACTATTATTAACCACAATCAGAGACGGGGAGGGAGATTTCAGGACCGAAAGTCAACCATCCTTGTATCATACTCCAATAAGTCGCCAAAAGTATTTTTTTCCATTTTGTCGATTTTCGGGAACAAAAATCAATTTTTAATAAATTATTGAATAAATAATTAGCCTTAATTAATAAAAATAAATTATTAATTTATTTAATAACTTAACTCAGTGGCGCAACAGCCCATGAAAGCCAAGGCCTACTGTGCAATATTAGTATATGTGACCTTGAGCCCTGAGGTATATGAGCAGATGTTCCGATCAGGTGGTCAATTCTCCAGTGATAAGTTCCCAAGCAAGTTTGGTACTCATTTATCGATCCACTGAAGGGATGAAAGGCTGAGTCGACCTTGCCCAGCCCGGGATTCGAACCTCGGATCTGTGGCATGGAAGTGCGATGCACTACCACTCAGCCACTGGGCATCAATTTATTTAATTCTTCTTTAAATTTTATGTACTATATACATAAGGTTATTATAAATCGAAAAAAAATGAAGGGTGACGAGGAAGGAGTCCGGACCCGTGCCCCCTCCTTATGCTTGCCACTGTCCATAATGAGAAGTAATTTATCGCAAGTATATCTTAAAAAGATGGAGACTTACTCGTGTAATTGTCCCTAAAATAAAAGATTCTGAAACATTTCTTCTAATTTAAGACCATGGATCTCCTTCTCCATTAGTCCCTGGTCTACCTGAAGGATTTGAAACTCTGTTTAAGAACCAATGACACAAGTGCAATGAAGTGGATGACGTATTTCCTAAGTTGCGAGAATATGCGCGAATTTAATTACCATTAACACTATTCAAATAATCTTGGGGGAAAAAAAAAATTTTTTTTTCTTTGCATAGGAAAGAGTAACCTTGAGGTGACTGCTTATTGGTCCATGTGCAGAGAGTCACGTTCGTTGTCTCTCAACATTCTTCTCCTAAAATATGTGAGAAAACCGAAAAGATTTGTTGAATAAAATAATTGAGCGTGTTCATGCTTGAACGTTATTTTTGAAGGAAATCACTATCTTTATCGCGATGAAGGTTAATCCTGGTATTTGGAAGGTCAAAAATAATGAAAAATATATTCCAAAAAAAAGCTTCAAATTTTAGATAAAAATATATTTTTTTAAGCTGTTTTCGGCTAATGTTAAAAAATAGGACCCAAATTCGGAATATTTTTTCAGATATTGAAGTACTCAAACATTAATATTGTATTCTGGCTCCACTCTATCCTGTAGATAATCATTCATTTTATCATACTACTCATTTTTATCCGAGTTGTGTGACACATTTTTTTCTTTTACAAAATGTGTTTCGCATTTTTTCTCCTATACCGTAATGCTAAATGAGCTCTCTTTTACATGTTAAAAAAAAAAAACTAATTATTTAGGAAATATTTTGAAATTTTGAAAACACTATATTATATACAAATGCATGAGTTACAATATTACGAGTTTTTATAAAGATTAAGGCATTTTTTCTGTCCAAAAATGTGCTCCGCGTTAAGTTTACGCTCTTGTGGATATGGCAAAACAGCCTTAAAATGGAAAAAAAATCGATTAAAAATATCTCTTAAATGGAATTACATAGATTAAGTTCTTAAATTAATCTCACAAAACTCATAAATTAAATTGATAATCTCTTTACATTGTAATACATTTCGAAAAGCATTTGGAAAATTTTGAACATAAAATAAATTGATAAAAAGAAAGCCAAATAATAAATGTCGAGCATCTTTTTTCTAAATCAATAACAGTAATAAAAAATAAAATCATACAAATTTATTAAAAGCCAAAATAATAATAATGATAATGCGAAAAAGGAGCTTAAATTTTTTTTAAGAGCTTGTTTAAAAAAATGACAAAAGGTAAAATCCACTCTCTGTAGTTCATCTACTATTCTTTAAATTGGACGAAGATTAAAAACAAAATAGCAATGCCAATAATGCATCCATCAAAAGATGACAAAATATCCCAAAAAATTATTCATCAATTCTTCATGAAATATTTTTCGAGGAATTTATTATTTCATGAAATAACTAACACATCAATTTAAAATGTTTCTCTTTTTGTACAGGATCCAAGTAGCTAGTTTTTAGGCCAAATTATCATTTTTTTAAGGAGAACTCCGGTCGCAATTTTTCATTATGAAATAAATATAACCAGTAAGTTTTAGAATAATATTATTTTGATTTTTATACGCTTTAGCCAAAATATAATATTGTTTGGAATTGTTTTCAATACTATAAAAAATATAAATTAAAGTCAATTGGAAGTAATAAAAAGATAATTGAACAAAGTAGATTGTTTCAAAAAGTGTTAAATAAAAAAGTGTAATAATTAGCACTTCTAAACAATTTTTTAGGAATAAAAAACATTGATTATATGTAATAAAAAAATTATATCTTTAAGTGTATTTAAAATATGTAAAAATTTTCATAATAACAAGAAATACTTAACGAAACCGACTACAATCAAAACCATAATTTTGTAAAAGAGTGTAAATGATTTTTTTTTCAATGTTTAATGTTACTTGAACTAGAATATATATATATAAATTTTTAAAAGTATTATTGCAATAAAAAATTCGTGCAATTTTTTGCCAAAAAGTTAAGGTATCCGACTACGTTCGGAACCGTGATTTTGTAAAAGCGTGTAAATGGGCAATATTTATGATATTTAGTGTCACTTAGATTAGAATACACGTATAAAATTGTTTTAAGGACATTATGACAAAAAAATTTAAATACAATATTTTGGCAAAAAATTAACTTAGAATAACCTTTCTTCCAAATGTTCTCCTTTTGTAAAAAATGCTTCTATTGTATTAATATTTTGAATGTATATAGCTCTGACCTCTGTACAGAGGCTCAACTATGAGTTTTGAAAAATTCAAATTAGTTTCAGAGTTACAACCATTTGAAATAATTATCGGCGTATTTTCTTAAAATTTCTCCCTTCTGTCTTCGTAAAACATGGATAAACCGACTTCCAAGTTATGAATTTCAAAAATTCTAGTTGAGCCTCTGTACAGAGGTCTAAGCTGAAAACAGGCAAAATATTAATACAATAGAAGCATTTTTTACAAAAGGAGAACATTTGGAAAAAAGGTTATTCTAAGTTAATTTTTTGCCAAAATATTGTATTTAAATAATTTTTTTTTTGTCATAATGTCCTTAAAACAATTTTATACATTTATTCTAATCTAAGTGACACTAAATATCATGAAAATTATCCATTTACACGCTTTTGCAAAATCACGGTTCCGGACGTAGTCGGATACCTTAAGAAAAACATTTTCAAAACATTTTTCTTTTATATGGAAAACGCTTCTATATTATTATTTATACTTCTCTACAGATCCTGACCTACGATTTTTGTGAAAAATTCACATGATTTTCACCGTTACTACCAATTGAAATAACAAACCATGTGTTTTGTTAAAATGTCTCTACTTAGATGTATTAAAATATGAATTTATCCACTTCAGTAACGCACACAGGAATTTTTCAAGGGGGGTGTCCAAGATCTAAAGTTCACCATTCTTGTATTATGCTCCTTTGGATTTTGTCAATTTTCGTGATCAAAAAACAGTAAAAAAACAAATTATTGAATAAATAATTACCATTAATTAATAAAATTAATCATTAATAGCAAATACTTGATTAAATTTTACGTACTATATACTTAGAATTATAATCAATCAGAAAAAAGTCAAGGGCTTTGGGGAGTGTCCGGACCCTTAGGACACCCCCCTTTTGTGCGCCACTGATCCACTTCTATATTATAGGTTTCAAAAATCCTAGTACAGAAGTCTTTGCTATATATTAGCTAAGATTGGTAAAATATTATTATTGCAGAAGCATTTTCCATTAAAGGAAAATATTTCGAAAGTATGTCATTTTATCTTCATTTTTTGCAAAAAATTGCATTAATTTTTCTTATTGTAATAATATTCTTTAAACAATTTGATAGGTGTACTTCAATTTAAGTGACTCAAAATACCAAAAAAAAAAAATTTTTTTTTAGTTGTATTTTTTTATCAACACACTTTTTAAAAAGCATGGCTCCAACATAGTTGGATACCTAAAATTTACTTTTTATAATCACTATTTTAGGAGGTTAAATGACAAACCAAGCTATATGGAACGAAAATAATGTAACGACCTTGAGCTATGATTTTTGAAAAAAATTATTTCTAGGCAGCCTTCCGGAAAAAGAAAAACTATTCTAGTCTACCCTTACAAGTCTTATTAATTAAAATCTGATATTCCTCAGACCTTAAGAAAATTCTTTCAAATTTCAATTACTCTTTTTTAATAAATAAAATTTCATTTTAAAATTTTCCAAACCATATCAAAACACCAAAAAGTGTGTCATCCATTCGCGGAAGCTGAAACTCCAGATGCACATGAATTACAATATGGAAAAAAAATCAGGAAGAGAATAGCAGATATGTATATAAAAAATCACCACCGGTTGTTACAGTATTTTCCAACACTGATAAAATAGAATGGGGCAGACAGAGCGCGCGTGCCTCCCTCAGTGACCTTCAAAATCCTCATCGAGCACCCTAAAATGCCCCCCGACTCCCACAAACAGCTTTCACTCATTCAGGGACATAAAAAAAAGTGGGGGCTATATTTCAGTTAAAAAAGAAAAACGTCGCCAACGACGACGCCAAACAACTCAGAAACATGACAAGAAAAGAAAAAATATATATTTCTCTCATCTAATAATAATAATAAGGTATTACAATACGTTGTTGTATCGACTTTTTGTGTCGAAATTGTTATTTAGTGCTTTTTCTCCTTCTACATTGATGAATGACAACGTGAAAGGAGGTTTTTCTTTAGAGATATTTTCGAAATTTGATGGAAATTGTAAGAGAAAAAAGTAAATAAATTAGATCGATCTCAGACATGGTATCAAATCATGATCTGTTTAGCAGTGCTAGTAGACTGTGCTATAAAAAAATGAATGCAGACACCCGTTCTGTCTCTGATACGAAACAAGATCTTCAATCTGAAGTACATGAAAATCGAGATAAAAATAACAGTTACTGTGAAGGATACATTACATATGAGATTCTCCTGTTGTATAACTACATATTCACTCTAAGTTCTTCAGTCATAGCACTAATTTTTTAAATGATAATCAGATAAATAATCGCAGAATCTTCATTTATATGAAGTCATATCATAAGCAAGAAAGCTGCTATTTGAGTTTACGATCAGTGTAGTGTTGATACTCAGTAGCGTACACAGCAGAGGCCATATCAACTGCATCAACGTTCCGGGTCCCCCAAACTTTACGGACCGCAAAATGTTTAAGCAAAAAATTGTAAAATGGTAAAGGGTTAAAAAAGAGCCCCCGAGGAATTTTGATAAGGATCCACTTAAGATTAGCTACGCCAGTGATGCACAGATTACTTTTATGGAATTAGTTTACGTTTTTAAGCACGCTATCGAAAGCGCACAGATACATTATCTTCATGCTAAAAATTCTAAATCCTTTGGTGTAGGAGAGGGGTTTGGACCCTGAACCCTACCCTTGTGTACACCACTGATGTTATTGAACCCCAATCAATTATTTGTTATGCTGTAGAGTCAGGTGGTATTTCTTCAGAAAATTTCCAGTTGCCTTGAAATTGAATAACCAGGCTCCAATAAAAAATAAGAACTAAATAACTGTTCAAATTGGAATCAGATATACCGTATTTACTCGAATCTAAGCTGCACTTTTTGTCTAATGTTGATGCTACTGAAAATTGGGCATGGCTTAGAATCGAAGAAAAAAGAAATTCATCGCATGGGGCAATTAAGAGCAATTAAAGGCTCGTGTATATATTTAAAGTTCATAATATTGATAAAGTAACTAATTATTTACTTCTTATTAAATCTCATTTTAAATTTATTTTAATTTCGTAAAATTGGATATCTCGACCATTTTACACTGTTTTTCATTCACAAAAACTTGATGAGAATTTGGGGTGCATATTAGAATTTATGGTGGCTTAGATTCGGATAAATACTTGGTGAAAATATTTTGATAGCAACAATAAGAATTATTACAAGAATTGAATTACATTTAAAGTACTGTGCTCGAAATCAATTTGCATCCGCAATTAAAATAATAATTTAAGGAGAGAAAGATTTGGAAAGAAAAAAATCCAATGCGATATTCAGATTCTGATAATAGATATGGTTCTTTTAATTTCGTCGTGTCATTTTGCATTGTGGGAGCACATGCATTTTCATGACAGAATTGAGTCCTAGTGATGCGATTAAAAATAGTTATTTATATAAATTACATTTATATTTTTTATAATTACATTTAAATTACTAATATGAAAAAAGAAGCAAAGATATATGTGCTTTTTTAGGTTTCTCATACGATACAGCATAACAGCCAAATATTGCAAACTCTCCAAGCAAAACAGTCCAGGAAGCAGTATTTTTTATGGCCCGACCCTACAAGCACCCTCACTTACACCCCCGGGATAACGTGAAGGGGGGAGGGAGAAACGATAATGACGTCATTCCACACCTTCTGCGACAGTCCGAATTTATCCCCGGCCCCTTATCCAAGCTACTAGGGGAAGGTAAAATCTCTATCCCCCTTTCTAGTTAGTGATGGTGGAAATCGGTAGCATAAAAAAATGGCCAAGGGCGTTTTTAGGGGGGGGATGATGTTGTAGCACCTCCACACATGACCCTGACCCTCACCATATATACACAACAGATGAAAAAAAAAAGATGGGGTGGAAAGCGAAGGACGTTACCGAATTTTACATCGAGGGGGTGTTGGGTGCAATGTTGGGTATTTTGGAACTTCTTTCCAACTGTGTTCTATATTTCAGCATATTTGGCTTTAGAGAAATTGATTACCCCAGCTATCGTTTTTAAATTTATAAAATTCTTTAATATGGCTTGGAATTCTTCTCTTATATCTCTACTATATTTTAAATAAATGTGTTTACAAAAAATCTGATTTTTAACAGTGCTCAATTTAATGTTAGATAGTGAATACAGAATACAAGATTTTATCGAAAGAAAATTTACCTAAACCAGTGGTCTACAAACTGTGTTCCATGGAACTCTGGGGTTCCATAAGGCATACCCACGGGTTCCACAAGTCACAATAAAAAAAAATCGAAAATAAACTTAAAAATATGACTCGATATAAACTTAAAATATTTTATTTATAAAGTAATAACTTTATTTTTCAACACTTTTTAGGAACTTTTGGAGACTTTTTTTTTTAATTAAATTCTACGTTTAAAAGCAAATAAGTATAAGCGGTTCAAAACTACCCAAAAGCAAACAGGATCGGTTCAAAGAGCTTTTGAGTGCTGTATTTCATACTTTAACGATCAAGTAATTGTTATTCTACAGAGTACCCAGTTAAATAGTAGAATTCAATAATTTTATATACTTTAATTGACTTGTGTCTAGTTTATTTCATGAAATACTTAGATATTCTATGAAATATAACGGATTTCACACTTTACCAGTAACATAATGTAAAAACAAGTAATATATATTAAAAAAAAATTAAGTCTCAATTCCTACTTAGATCAACAAAGAAAAATTTTATTTTAGCTACTTTTTATTAAATAGTTACGATTCATATAAATATGTATATACATAGGTCAACATTAAGTGGTCATTAATTTTTATTAATTATCATTAAAGTATCCTATTGTCATCCAAAACAATCGTGTCTATAAAATTTCAGTTCAACTGAATGCTTTAAAACGTGAGAAAAAAACCTTTTCAAGTTTTGACACAAGTCGCCAAAAGGGTCGCTAAGTCATCAAAAATGATGCCAACGTGGCTGTATTTGTAATTCTTTAAATAATTAGTTTTAATCAATTAAAATTTTTATTAATTATAATTAAATTATTATATTGTCATCCAAAATAATCATCTATATAAAATTTCAGCTCAATGGAGCGCTTTAAAATGTATTTTATTAACGATTGAAAATTTCACCAAGATAAATAAATAAATATATAGTGATTGGGAGCTAATAGTAGGAATTGAAAAATTTTAAAAGTAAAGTTAAATAACACGCAAAACAATATTTAACTAGATGGGGTGTATGTTTAAATAAGGTAAATAAAAAAAGGGGACCTGTGCCCTTGATATGGCATTCAATCTCTCGGAATTTTTAAGAATGTAAATAACAAGTAATGCAACTTCTTAGCTTGGAAACATTTTCCGCCCCCGAAGCAAAATATCTGATTGAAATTCTTGAGTTTCCCCTAAGTCGAAAGTCAATTAAAATTCTACACATTTAAGAAAGGGCGTGGTTTATAAACAAAGAGATTTTAAGAAAAATAAAATAAATTCTTTTAAAGAAATGTAAGCATTCTTTTAGGGCTAACTTCTACGTTTGTTTTCAATACAGATAATTATTTATTCCTGATACAAATAAGGCTGATCTGCAAAAAAAACTATGCATTGAAAATAAAATGTTTCCCTTATAGTATCGCTTGATTGATTGATTATTTATTAACTTTGTAACAATAAGAAGGCTATTGGCACGGATCTCGTAATTTTGACTGATAGGATTCCAGAGATGAGGTTATGAATTTAATTTTTATTTCATTTTAAATCAACAAGATGTTTTGAACTATGAGATCCTACTGAGAACAAAATATTTTGTTTACATTGAGAAAAGATAAACGTGAAAGTATGAATATGAGAATGGATTACGTCAGGGACGTCTTAAGGCATAGGTCAACTGGGCCCAGAGCCTCACCCTCAGGGGGCCTCGTTTCCTTCTCGCTTTTGTCTTAATAAGATCATGATTCGGATAATTTTAATGATAAATATTATTCCCGTACATATTCTCTGAAAAACTGGGAATTTCAAATTGCATGTCAACTGGCAAAAATGGTAAGACGTATTATTATGTGATGACCGTTGGGGTCCATTTCTAGCCTAGGCCTAATACCATAAGCCAGGGGTGTCGAACCTTTATGGATCAATGTGCTATTTTTTTAAGAAATGTTTATGACATACAGACTTGTTTTCAGATAATTTTTACGTAATTATTGGGAAAATAATAAAACTATAAATACTAACAACTCAAAACTCTTTTATTTACCAGGAAAATACAATTTGTACTGAATAGTAGTAATGTTTTGTGAAAAGCGAAAATCAAATTAAAGTAACAAATTAAAGTAGCATATCTTACAGTCCTGATATGAGTTATTTGTCATCTAATCTGCAGCACAGAAGTAGTCACTTCTGTGCTGCAGATTAGATGACAAATAACCTCATATCAGGATTGTAAGATATTACTTTTAGTAGAATGCATTCTTAATTGGAATCATATGCCAAACGAATTCTATGGGAATCTTAAATGTTATTCATCTCTAAAAATAATGACTCACAAGCATAAGGTTGATCAAAATATGATTAAAATGGCATAAGCCAGCTTCTTCAAATAGTTAAATGTGTCTCGAATCAAATCCTCGCCACCCCGCGACTGACCATTCAAGTTTGTTCGTAATACCTCATAGTGAACTTATTTATTTTGAACGGTGGAGTGCCCACAATATTGTATTGCGTGCCATTGGTTCACCATCCCTGCCATAAGTAATCATTTAACTCATTTAGTCGAAATGGGTTTGTGTTTAATTTTTGAGATTGTGATTCGTGCACATTTATTTATTTCAAATTCCGTTTGAACAAGTATTTGACAATGCAGGTGTGTGTGTTTGTTGTCTACTTTTAAAGATCTCAGGTAGGGCCTAGTTTTGTATAGGGACCCAGGGCTCAAAAAATCTACTCTGGGCCCAGGCCCTCAAAAAGTCTTAAGACGTTTGTTAGAAATGTTATTAAATGTTGTTTGTTAGAACAAATTGTGATTACATTCACAGTTTTGCGTTGTTTTTATCAATCCAGAATCAATCAAAGTAATTTATCTGTATTCCAAATTGCAATTACTTCGAACATACTATAACAAATAAAGAAAAAAAATATTGTTTGTTAGAAATGTTAAATAAAATGTTATAAAAATACAAAATAACAAATTTTTAATGTGTAGACTAAGGGAATTTAAATTAAATAATAATAAAAAACAATTAAATTAAATTCTTTTTATCGAAGATTAATATACAAAATCATTCATCCTTGTATATTACAAACACAATATGGCGATATACTTTAAAGTAAAATATATTTATTTAAAATAGTTTTAATTGCGAGCGAAATCGAGACCTTTATTACATGTTTGAACATTACTATGATGCAATAATTAGAAATATTTAATACTCTTCAAAATTAGTAAGATAATTACTTTTAAAATTGGAATCATGACCTACCCGTTTCAAGAAGGTTGATTTCAGAAACAGATGAGATCGAAAATTAAAACACATGTTTGTAATTTTATATTAACATGAGAACTATTTCCATTCTAAACGTAACTTATATAAAATTTAATTGCTTAATTTATTGTTTATTAGTCTCACACTTCTAAGTATCATTTAAGACATTGGCAAAGAATAAGGGAATTTTAAGCCTCCGTCAAGTAACGAGGATGTGACTCTAGCTCTGTCAGCCCCCTCTCCAAACTTCCACAACACGTCAAAGTGAGGACTTTGAAGCTCGACAGATTTAATGCGCATCAATCTCTCACCACTCGTGATTAAGACATAATGAAAATAACAAAGATCGTTCGAAATTCTGCAAACGGTACACGGAATATAAAGAAGAATAATTATAATAAGAAATAAAAAAGAATTTAATTTCCTCAAGGGAAGAATATTATAATACAAAATTTTATCAGATAAAGTTTATATCGTAGAACTTTCTATTGTGCTAAAAAATGTGGGGAAAACAAATTAACAAAATTAATTTATTTTTCTCCCTTTCTTTCTTTCTTTGTTATTTACTTAAATTTGCAAGAAAATTTAGGAAAAATTTTTAAGAAGTTCAATTTGCAATCAAGAAATTGAGTAGTTGCTTATTAAAAATATAAGAGAAGAAAATGCGGAGAGATCACCACTTATTATATATACTATATTTTACTAGGGGTAAAATAAAATATAGAAGAAAAAATACAACACTGGACACAATGGAAACTTTTTGAAAGTATTAAAATTATTCTTTGTGATAAATATAAATCATTATATCCCAAAAGTAACAAAAAGTTCTTTAATTTCTTCATTGAAAAGAATCAATAAAAAAAATCGCAGTACTGAATTCGTGGAAATAATTGATTATAAATATATTCCTTGATGAAATTATCAAGATTTTAAAAACAGAAAATCTGAATATAGTATGTGAAGTTATAAGTGTATTAATTAAAAAGCAAATAATTAGCTTATTTTAAGAACAAATATTTCGAAACAAATTAAATGGGATGTAATTTGAATAATTCTTTTCAAATTGGGTACAATACTTTTTTTAAGATATCCGAGTACCCTAAAAGAGTGAATTTTTTCAAAAATTGACAGGTTTTTTTTTTAATGATTTTATTTTACAGAACGTCTTATTATCTTTGTAAAAATACCAGGTTTTTTATTTTCCATTCACTAGAACAAAAACTACAAGTTTTTAGTAAAAGCAAATGCCATAACTTTAAAAACAAGATGTCAAACTTTAAAATGTATTTTACTTGAAATGTGTGTGTGTTTTTAATTCTTTTTTAAAAAAAAACTCAAAACAGGGACAGCGATTGCTCAAAAGGTTTTGAAAATAATTAACTAAAACTTTATGTGTATGTTTGTGTAATAGTAGAAGTGTTTTCACTTTCAAATTTATCAATCACTGTTTTATTAAAAAATTTACAGTGAATATAATCACAGTCTTTTTTCAAGCAATTTATTTATAGTAACTAAGATAAAGGGCTTTAATTTTTGTAGGGCTGCTATAGACCAGTGTGGTTAAGGTATCGGATCATGGTAGGCATGTCTGTGAGTTCGGGCACAGTACCGCAAAACCGTTATTAATGGGAGCAGAGATGCACCTTAAATCTGTCGAGAGCTGAAAAGTCCTCCCGTTGGTGTGGTAGTAAGGAAAGGGGAGTGCCAGCTCATGTGTCGTCCACGTCACTTGACCATGGTTCAAAATTACGTGATCCGTCGCCAAAAGCCCTCGTGTAGCTGAACAGTGCGACGTTAATATTCACTTACTCATTCTAGTTTTTGTAAAAATTAAAATATCTCTTATCCTGGAGGTCTTTTCAAAATGGAATACGAAAGTAACACATCAAAATTGAAAAATGAGAGTTTGTTCATAAACTTTTCGTTACAATTTATACAATTTTTTGTAAACTTTTCCCAATTTTTTCCCATTTTAATAATAATAATTTTCCTTTTCTCTTCTTAATTTCAGCATTTTTTCTTAAATTGTACTAAATAAATCTAAAAAACACAACAAAATTTCCATATCAACATTTTTTTAAAAAAGCTGTCGCAAGTAGTCGGATACTTTAAATCCATAAGTAACACCTCACAGTTATTTTAACTAAATGTTTTTAATAACTTTTAACGTTCTCCAAAATTTGTACTAAGTTTAGGGATGAATATTTATTGCACCAATTTTAAAATCCTCAAATATTAAAACTGGTTCATGAAAGGAAAAAAAACACTATCAGATAAAACTATTAGAATATTCTATAACGCCATACTTATAAATCTTTAAAAAACATTGCAATCAGCACGCGAAGCAAATTTCCTCATTTACTCAGAACCAAAACAACAAAGATATATTTAGCAACACACTAGTGCAGTTATCTTTACAAACAGAAAGCCATTACTTCAAACAAAACTATATTTTTTTCCCCTGCAGAAAGCCAAAAATTGCACGCTTTCCAACGGAAACCGCAGCGTACCGTTTACTCAAAGCAAAAATTAAAACAAGACTGAAAAAAATAATAATAATAATAAGTAAATAAGTAAAAACGTGAAGGGAAGAATGCCGAACCAATCGTTTTCGTCCTTATATTGACACTCTGAGCGCGAACCGAGATTCCAGACAACACAAAAATTCGTCGAAAATCACACATAAACATTTACGATCGCAGATCGTGGAAAGGCGATGAAGAGAGGAAAAAAATCGTTTGGGGAAAGATTGTGAAGAAGCAGGGTGGAAGTGAGGAGCATTCCATCCCCTCCCTTTTTTCTCACACAGAAAAGAAACCGATAAAATGTACAGGAAAATGGTCCGACCAAACAAAATAAAACAGCAAACGATAATAAACAATACCATCAAGAAACGCGTAGAGTGTGGGAGAATAACAAAAAAAAAAATGGAAAAGGAGAATCGTCTGATTTCCAGGTATGAAGTTACACCAGAAAGAGACTCGCTGCCCCCTGTGACCGAATAGCTGAAGAATCTTTTGGTTGTTTTCTAATTGATTACAGGTGCAGGTGTTTACTTAATTGTTCAACCATTCAGGCAGATGTTTCTTCGAATGGCACAGTTGAGGTGAGGTGTAGTTTCCGGTCTGATGGGCTGTTTAAAATCGTTTGTAGGTGAGATGGGGTGGGGAAAGTGGAAGAGGGGATTCCGAATTTTCACTACAGGTGAAAAAGTAAGCTTTTTCTTTCAAAAATTGTACATTCTCTGTGTTTATTAGATTTTAATATCGCTAATGTGTACTACATTATATAATTAGGAATCGTATAAAATTTCAAATAGATGGTAGTTATAATGAAAACAGCCAAAATCCTAGGTTTTCGTGAAAAATATAAATGAAAAAATAATTGACTATTTCTCCAATAAAGAAGAAAAGTTTTACGCTTCAGCCTGTTTTACAGTAAATATATCCCTGGATCAGTAGCGCACGGGAATTTTCAAGGGGGTCCGGGGTTGAGGTTCACCATTCTTGTATCATGCTAGTTTTGATTTTTGTCGATTTTCAGAACAAAAGTACAATAAACTAATTATTGAATAAATAATTAGCATTAATTAATAAAATTAATTATTAATAACAAATATTTAATTAAATTTTACGTATTATATACTTAGAATTATGACCAATCGGAAAAAATCAAAGGCGCTTTAGAGTCCGGACCCCCAGGCTATGTGTGCGCCACTGCTCTGGATATAAGTATATTTCATTTATACCACAATGTATAAAACAATAAGTCGGCAATGGACCTATCTTTTTGCACACTCTTTGAATATAATAGACATTCTAAGACACCTTCTTGTTAAAATGTATCTGAATGAGAGTGGAGAAAAATCAACGTCTCACATTAAAGCAACACAAGGCTATTGGCGACGGAAATCTTAATTTTATACCTCGATCGAGGGCCGAGGAGGACACCTGAGCCGGCACCTTCTAACTACCATGCCAACGGGAGGACATTGAGCCTCGACAGATTTAATGTGCTTCGGTCTCTACACGGTGAATCTTCAATGACACCAGGACTCGTACCTGCGACCCTCCAGCCATGACTTCATGACCCTAACCACTGAGCTATCGCAGCTACAAAATTTATCTGAGAATAAGTAATTAACAATTAAAGCTTACTACTTCACAAATATAATTCCTGTCCTAAAAAGATAAGCTATCTGTTAACAAGGAAAGAACAAGAGGTTAATGCTAAGATGAAAATTGTCTGGATAGTAGTCGAAATTAATTATTTATAATTTGAACAAAGTAACTCCTCGCTCCCTTCGTTTAGGATACGGAGTTGTCTTAAAAAAAGAATTGACGTTTAACAATTCGAGAGGCCCGAAAGAAATTCGATTGAAGTAAAGTGTTTAATCTTTATTTTACATGTAAGTAAAAATTGAAGTGTGGTTTATTCTTTATTTTGCACCTAAGTAAAACTTCAAGAGTGGTTGATCCTTATTTTGCGCATAAGTAAAAATACAAATGGTTGATCCTTTATTTTGCACATCAGTAAAAATTCAAGTGGTTGATCCTTTATTTTGCATAAAAGTAAAAATTCAAGTAGTTGATCCTATACTTTTTCACATCAGTAAAAATTCAAGTGGTTGATCCTTATTTTGCACATAAGTAAAAATACAAGTGTTTGATCCTTATTTTGCACATATATAAGAGTAAAAATTCAAGTGGTGATTCTTTATTTTTATAGTAAAAATTCAAGTGGTTGATCCTTTATTTTGCATATGGGTAAAAATTCAAGTGGTTGATCCTTTATTTTGCATATGGGTAAAAATTCAATTGGTTGATCTTTGTTTTGCATGTCAGTAAAACTTCAAGAGTGGTTGATCCTTATTTTGCGCATAAGTAAAAATTCAAGTGGTTGATCCTTATTTTGCACATGTTAAAATTCAAACGGTTGATCCTTTATTTTGCACATCAGTAAAAGTTCAAGTGGTTTATCCTTTATTTTGCTTATAAGTAAAAATTCAAGTGGTTGATCGTATACTTTTTCACATCAGTAAAAATTCAAGTGGTTGATCCTTATTTTGCACATAAGTAAAAATACAAGTTGATCCTTATTTTGCACATATATAAGTAAGAATTCAAGTGGTGATCCTTTATTTTGCACATAAATAAAAATTCAAGTGGTTGATCCTTTATTTTGCATATGGGTAAAAATTCAAGTAGTTGATAATTATTTTGCACATAAGTTAAAATTTATTATGTAAAGTGTGAAGTTCGGAGTAGGAGATGCAGCGGCATGCGCATGCGTCTCTTATGGGGGAGGGTGCACTTTAAAAAAAACACGCACATGAAAAAGCACCGATTAAAATTCAATTAAAAATATAATCTTATTCAATTTTTTAACAAAAAATCATTTGAATAAAGAGATAAAAATGATTTCTTCTGCTTCTAAAAATGTTTATCTATTTATTTAAGTCAATTTTTTACAATTTTATCACATATATCATTTTTCTATATTTTTGAAAGTCCAACATAAAAGTTATAAATGCTCTCAGTTGAAGTATTTAAATTAAAACCACATTCAATTTGAACAATTGCCAACTCGTTTCAGTAGACCAGGAATAAATTAATTTAGAATAAAACAATTATGTAAATTAGCATAATTTCTGACGTGTAGTTTCACAAGCTTAATATTTTCCAACATGCATACACAAATTTTTAATAGCAAAACAATAAATAAAATGGAAAAACTAATTGGAATAATATCCCATTAAATATGGAAATGCATTAATGGAAATTTAATTACAGTTTAATTCTCATAGTTTTAAGAAGAGTTAATACAAGTTAATATCAACCATATAAAAAAATTGTGAAAATATTAGACATCCATGGTTACTTTTTTTTTAATCTTTAATAATTTAATCGAGTTTTTCAACACCTTTTCCACAATTAAGCGTTGTTTCTTAAAAGGGAAAAAATCAGTGGGAATTTTTCGTTTACATTATTTAATTACTCCATTGTTTAAAACGAACAAACAAAATAAAAAATTAATTTTTCGCCCACATTTGGATTTAATGAGAAAAAATTAACATGGAAGGAAAAAGTTTAATTTAATTTATGGCAAATGTTTCTCTTAAACAATACATTGTTAATTTAATATTCGTCAGTTTTCAAGTTACGTAATTTGCTTTCCAAAATTTAATTGCTTTGTTTGTTTCATCTTTAATGGGTTTTTTTTTAAAAAAAGAAACTTAATGCAAATTAGAGAATAGAAGTTTCTAAATTATGAGAAAAAGTGCTCAATTAATTTTGTTTTTTAAGAGTGAAAACAATTGCCAAGCAAAAAAGCAGTTAAATTAGTAAACTTTGATTTTTTAACATAATTCACTTTTAATTCACATTAAAAAAATAAACTCTTTATAATTTAGAGTAAAAAGATGGATTGTACTTATCTTGAAAAATGTATCTAATAGCATTACATAATTACAATGAATTCAGTTTCAATTATTCATATTTGCTTATTATCATTCATTTTACGAACTTCATAATCCTAAAAATAATTCTTGTAAAATTTTAACAATTAAGCAAAAATATTGAAGTCATGCTTTAAATAGGGTTAAATAATTTTTTAAAAGAAAATGGAAAATGAAATTTTCACTATGATATTCACGCCATCTTTTGTACAATTGGTTCTAGTGTTTGAATTAAAATTACAAATTGAAAATTTTAGTTAAATTTTTTTAAATAAAAAAATTGAAAATTTAAAAAATTTAGCAAATGGTCTAGCATTCCAGGATTTGTTAACTTTGTTTTTAAGACTAAAACGATAAAAATACTTCGAATTATACACGATACTTCATTAGTAAGATATTCAGTGGCGCACACAGGAATTTTTCAAAGGGGGTTGGGGGTTCACCATTCTCGTATTATACCGAAAAACACAACACCCAACATATTATTTTGATTTTATCGATTGTCGGAACTAAAAACAGTAGGAAAAAAAATTATTGAATAAATAATTAGCATTCTTTAATAAAATAAATTATTAACAACAAATACTTAAAATTTACGTACTCTATTCATAGGATTATAATCAATAAAAAAAAGTCAGTTGTGATGGGGGGCGAGTCCAGACCCATAGCCCCCCTCCTTCTTGTGTGCGCCACTAAAGATATTTCATTTCGCGCGATAAAAAAAAAAATAGATGGATACTAAAATGTTTAACTATTTTCGAACTTAAGTCTGAAGAAAAAGTGGAGAAACAAGTTGCAATATTATTTATTTATTTAATTTATTCTTTAAAAATTTTTAGCTCTTCGTTGCTTTTGATTCTAACAAATGCTGAATAAATGCTTATGATGTTTAAAAAAACGGAAAAAATTATAACTTCTAACACAAATGAGATGGTCTATTTTAAATTTCGCATCACATATTAATTGAAATTTTATCTTTTTAATTCAATAACATATCTATTCTCATAAGCATTTTAAAAACAGTTCCACGAGACAGGCAATAAAATTAATATTAATAACATTATTATTATTCAAATTATATCTTCCAAGTGCGTAATAATTTTGCCTAAATCTAACGCCTTTACACATTTTAATGAATAGCATGTTATTTATCATCTTTGACTTAGTCAAGTAGGGTAGCAAATTTTAAATATGGTTTAAAGCAATCAGTAAAAACTATTCACGATAAAAAAGGAACCCCCAAACTTTTAGTTTTACTTCCTTTTGTATTTTCATTACCGTAACTTTAAAATTTGGCATGATTGGAAAGATGTAAGGGGTGTTAATAGCTCTCTTGCATCCTAATGAGGTTGAAAAATTTCTTACTCTCCATAAGCAATTTAAAATATAATTTAGTAGGCTGATTTTTGCGCAACGTTTTTATTTGAATACTATTAATTTAAAATGAACAAAACAGTAGGTTAACTGGAAAATTATTCCTAAATTTAAAAATTTTTTAGTGAGTAATATTATATATTTAGGTCTGAATTATTTACACTTTCAAAAATAGTCAAGAATATTTTTCAAAATTTGGAAAAGATAAAAAAAAGACTGAAAAATAATTTTGGAAGTCTATATTATCAAATTTAACGTGACTTGCTTAAAACTTAAATAATGAACTTCGAACTGATTTTAATATAAACTATATCAGTAGTATGTTTTATATGAAAAATGCTTATAAATTTATTTTAATTGAATTAACTTATTTACTTTTCATTTGAATAGGACATTTCTCTGTTCTTTTGCAACTGCATCCGTTGGTATGAAATAATGAACACAAAAAATATGATTAAGTTCTTAATCTTTGTTGATTTCTATAAATGTTCATATATGTGGATTCGTACAATGCGGCAAATAAATTTTATTTTATTTTATTACATAAATCAATTTTCAAGGAGAAATGTTTTTTAAAATATCAGAAATATGAACTATGTATATGAAAATCTTGTTTAACTATACATTTCTATTTTTCAATAAAAGCTAGCTAACCCTATGCATTTTTTAAAAACATTTTAGTATTAAATACAGTTAAGGCAACTACATTTTTACTTTAAAAAAATATCAAAAATAAAAAAAATAGTAAAAAATTAACAAAAGTACAAAAACAAAATACAGAAATCAGTCTTGATTAAATATTATAAAACATTATTAAAATCATTCAAAAAGGGAGACAGAGGTTATAGGTGTGTGTTCAATATCTCTTTAAATATAAACACAAACATTTCCTAGTAAGAATTCAATTCCCAATATGGATAATGATTTTTACATTTACATGCCTTATTTCAGAAGTCTGTCTGTAAACTGTTAATTTGCTTCATGTTTATTTTAATGAGCTATAAATACTAGCTATTGTGCATTATTTTATGAATGATTTATTGTTCATTTAATTTTTGTCAACGTTAGCTGTCACACTGCGCGTATACGCGGTACTAAGCCGTGATGGCCCCTAAATGATTTTTTTTCTATAGAGACGTTACAAAATACGAAAGACGTAGAATTTTTTTGAATGACTTTCAAATTTAAATTCTAATAATAATAATAATTCCACACAAGTGATTCATATTAAGTCATTCTTACAGATTAATAATAACTGTGTACTAAATTAATCACACACATGAAGATATTTTTAATAATTTTAAGTGGCATCAAAATTAATTCGCAAGAAATGGAAAATTATGTCTTACGATATTGATTGTATATATTACATGTTACCAGCATAAAACTTATGAAAAATTAATAACATTTATATATATATAAGTTCTTTATATACAGAATAAAAATGCAAATAGAATACAAAACATTTTTTAATTAAAATTATACATCTAGTATATAAAAAACATGTCCTTATAAAGTACAGTTTCAAGGGAAATAATAAAAATAAAAATACAATTCAGAATAAAAAATTAACTTATAAATGTTGCGAGTCAAAATGTATATACTGGAGGTATACAACATGAAACTGACTTAAATGTATAAAAACTGAAGGTTTTGTTTCATCTTGTATCGGACCAGGAGCGTAGCTACCGCTGTCAATGATACGGGGCCCCCAATCTACAGGGGCTCTAACATGCGTAACTACAGTCCCACTAACAGTGCTCCCACATTTAAAAAAAGGGCCCCGAAGGAATTTTGATACATGGTCCCCCCTTGGAGCTTGCTACGTCAGTGATCCGACCTATAGATTCAAATGATTTTTAGTTTAATTAAGAGGGTCATTTCACAAAAATCAGTGAAAAAAAATCATTTTTCAATTTCAATTAAAAATTGACTATGACTCTTT
The DNA here is from genome assembly GCA_019973955.1 of Trichonephila inaurata madagascariensis. Taxonomy (NCBI): domain Eukaryota; kingdom Metazoa; phylum Arthropoda; class Arachnida; order Araneae; family Nephilidae; genus Trichonephila; species Trichonephila inaurata. The sequence continues at coordinate 129,674 of BMAV01013002.1, read as the reverse complement.
CTGTTTCTAATGCAGTTTAAAATCTTTAGTCTAGTTAAATTGGAAGTATTTTACAATTCAAATTATGGTGCAAGTAAGCATTACTTGAAGGTAAAACTATTTACTTTAAATCAGTTTCTCAGAAATGTAAATTACAGCAAACAAAAGGAACATTTTATAAAAATTCTTACTCGTCTTATATAACTTTGCACACATATATTATTACTATACAAGTAAATATTTGATTGAAAGAATGTATGTGTATTAAAGAAGTTATTCAAAAAAATTATGGCTTAAATTGTACATGTATTTTCATCATTTGGAAGCTTTTCCCGTGTTACTCGACGTATAAATTTTCTTAGAAAACACAACTCATATTTTTTTTAAAAAATGCTCTGTCATAAAAATAATAATAATAATATAATAAATATACATAAGGAAATTAGAGATTGCCTGACCAGTCAATTTTTCAAAAAAGTTCCTTAAATTATATGGAGTTAGGTGAAATGTCGGAATACACGGAAATTAATTCAAAAATAAGCATGTTCTTCTGTAACAAATAAACTGTGGTATAATCTATAACTGAGAATCTGGTTACATTCTATAACAAAGTAACTGGTTATACTATCAAGATAATCCTTAATTAAAATATAAATGAAATTTTTTTACTAAAAATATTTGAGGGTGTGTGTGGGGGGAGGGGCTTTCATTTCTTTTCCATACAAAAATTTTTTGCCTATTCTGAGAAACAGGTACCAATTCACAATCAATTAGAATTTTCCAAAACCAAGGAATATATCCAGCAATTTAGCAACGAGCACATATTTGGTGAAAAGCAGTAATTGGCACCAAAGGATTATGCCTGGAAAGAGTTAAATTTTTTGCAATAAATTCATAAACGACTTTACATGAGTCACTTGTTTCAATTTCTTAAATTACAATATTAACTTTCAAACATATTAAGAAACTATGTTCTGTTTATTTTCTTTATCATGGTAGATTCAATGTACTTTGGAGCAGAATGCCTGGAATTATATTCCATCTTCAAGCTTAAGAAATTACCATGAAAGAAAGTTATCCCAAAAATGCTATCACACATCATTGAGATAGCTTAAAAAATTGTTTTTAGTATAAAATTACTTTCATTGTGGTCAGTATAACACTTAGATATTCTTTTTATTGGAAGCATAGGCATTGTTGTTTAAAACATTATACATGTTTTTAAAAAATTATTTGTTTTAAAAATAATTTTTACCTATTCAAAGATTATGTAGTGAACGTATTAAATGTCCAAACATGTTAAATTTGGTCTTATATACATAACGGATATCTTCTTGAATAACGGTTGTAAAGGGTTTTATATAGTTCTAATCAAAGTATTTTATTAAAATTATATAGTATCACAATTCTCTAACTTCACAGATTGAGGTTAGAACTCGAAAGGGTTAAGTACTCTGTTCAGTCACCAACGACTTTACAGAAATGCCAATGACCAAAGTAAAAAAGCAAAATAAATATTTTACATAAATATTGTATTCTTTGCAAAATAGACTAGTTTTAAATGTTCTATCGAGATTTCTGATAAATTTTGGATACCAAATTAATCGAACAAGTCTACATTAAGTGGATTTCTTTTTTTGAAATTCGCGTACCAATACCAATTTGTGTCATCAGAGGTTATTTCACATCTATAATTTTTTCACAACATAAAGTAAAACCATGCATTATCATTAATCAGTAACTATTATTTTTTTGTAACCTGTAACTTGGCTTTCTTTATGGCTTTGTTTCATGATCTAAATATGTAGTCAGATTCTTATTTCAAAAATTATTGTAGATTAACGTACTTGCTTATATATGGAATAAAGTAAAAGACATGCAGTATAATCTCTTTTTAATTCCCGTTGTTTTCCACCCCTTGGTTATATTTCCATGAATAGTCTCAAATACAAAAGAAATTTTAAGGCATTTTGTGTGTTAATACCCTACAATATGTCAATAATTTCTTTGAAACCAGGCTCTGATGAAGTCTTTTTCCAAGTATAGGACTGATTCTTCCAGTTTAGAGGTAAATACCAAAGTTACCGATGACGGCTTTGTCGTTATGGAGGATTTTACCGAAAATCTTAGAGGTGTTTGAACTCCGATTTTCTTGCTTTTCCATTGGTGGAAACGGTCCTTTCACTCATAAAAAAAACATTTCTCCCAATAAAAAAGGGCATTTTTCAACCGTTACAAGAACAATTGTTCTCAACACAAAAAAGCACCGTCATCTTTAACGAAGATTGTCATGCTATACAATGAATTGTTGAACATCAAACAAAATACGAAAAATTTTTTCGAGATATGTTTAAACCAAAATGAGAAATTCTGCCGATAAAAAGAAAGAAAAACTGTCTAATGTGGAGATATCCATTCGTATGCTTAAGAAAACAAATCTTGCTCATAATTCTTTGAACCATTCTCCGGTTGTTTTCAGAGCATTTAAAACGGCTGCAGATGATTGAACTGAATTGAATAGTCGTAGACCACCTTGGTGGTATGACCCCCAAAGTACCCGTGAATTTTCAAACAATCAAATGATCCCTTTTTTTCTGTAAAAACAGAGCAAAACAAATACTTTGATGGAAACAAAGGAATTATTGACAAATTGCAATCGAGACTGTCTTAAGACAAATTCAACAAAATACAATCCGAAGAGAAAAGTCAACAAATACATGCAAAGAAGCCAATTCAACGTTTAGCTTGTTCCTTTCCCACAGAAACAAATTGAAAAAAAAAAAAATTTCTTATGGAAGTTCATTGTCAATGTTGATATTCTTTGTTGTTATATATAAAAACAAAATACGTGTTGAATTTTCCAGAGACATCTTTTGAAGAGCGCATTAGTTTTCATGTGTGGGCTTTTAAAAACCATTCGAAGTTCTTAACAGTGAAAATTACACGACAACGTTATATGTTTGATAGAGATTTCAAACTTTAAAAAGCATTTTGTGCTCAAATAATTTTAGATAAAATGTTTTGAATGAATGTTGACAAATGTTTGACAGAAATTTAAATGTTTTTGTTAATGTTTGACAAATTTTTTTTAAAAAAAACGATTTTGCTCTAATGAATTAAAAAATATTCAATGCTTCATTTTACTCAACACTTTAAAAATGAAATATTTCTTCACTTAAAATTCAATTCAGGCTGTAAAATATAAATCATAGTTGATCATCTCGAATTCGACCAATATGGTCATATTGGTCAAAAGCATAAAATCTTTGAATTATTTACATAATCTTAGAATTAAATGCATAAAATTTTGAAAATAATTTCTTTGTTACTGAATCTTTAAGCCATTTATTTTAAAAGACATTTAATAGTTCAAATAATTAAGAAATAATATTACATTGTCTAAGCCGTGAATTACCAAACTTTTTCCAACAACGAACCCTTTTAAAAGCATAATTTCTTCCTAAACTCCCTTACATTTTTCTATGTATTACACAGCATATACTATAACGATAATACAAATAGAAATTGCTCAAAAATATTTAATTAAGAATATGAACCTAACAATTGACTAAAAATATGAACAGAAAATCAAAAAAAAGTCTTTTTACATTTATGTTTTATATTTTATACTATGACATACATTTTTTAAGCACTTTTTTATACTATAGATACTATACATATTTGCAAATGAAAAATATGTAAAACATCCCTTTATATTAAAACAGATAGTGTCTAATAATGACAAAAAAAGCTTTGAAAATTAAATAAAATTTTTAGACAGAAAAATTGTTATCGACCTCTAAGCACCTTAAGTACTATAAATCCTTTTTTAAACTTCTATAGAAACAAAGTATTCCACCCGAACCCCGTTGGGAATCCCTAGTACTTACAATACAACTTACAGTACAGTTGCAATAGACACATACAGAATTACTTAAAACTTTCACCATTTTTCCCCCTTACTTTGATATAACTTTATCTTATATATTTACCAGTTTCTGTTTCATACCATTTTTAAGGTTCTTGATGTTGCTGAACGCTATCAACTTAAAATTTTTACCAAAGTAGCGGATATTATCAGCATTTTAAAAGAATTTTAAAATCCATTCGGGTCTTCCTTCAATTTGAAATATAATTTAAAATCAGATTTGCCTGACTTAAAAATGCATTCAGGTGTTAGAAAGACTATTTGACACAAAATAAATTCTTTGTAAATAAGCGTATGTAAACAGTGGGGTACACAAGGGTGGGCTTGGGGGTTCAAATCCCTACAACAGACCAACAGATTTTTAATTTTCAGCATTAAGATTACATCTCAGCGCTTTTATCCATGTTTTTTAAAAAATATAACTCCTCCCACAAAAGTAATCTGTGTCAGTGGAGTACACGAGGGAAGGGTTGAGGGCTCAACCCCTCCCCCCTTCCAAGCCAACACATTTTTATATTTTGCCATAGAGATTCTCTCTCGGAGCTTTCATCTATGTGTTTTTGTAGAATGCAGCCTCCCCTATAAGCGAGGTCTGTGTACACCACTGGTTTGTTTACGCCACTGCACGAAGCAGAAATACAAATGAATGAGCTGGAAATATTACTTAAAAGGAGCTTGAAAAGTAAAGAAACAAAATATGTAATAAACTATGCCTTTGGGGAAAAAAGTAGATGTTAATACGGGTAGGGGGGAGGGGTATCAAAATGCCAGAGCATTTCAATTATAATCATTTTTCCTTCCCACAAAAAAAGAAGAAAAACCCAAACCGATTATTACTAACTATTGTAAATAGAAAAAGAAGGCATTACAAAAGAAATTTAATATCAACGTTTTCTCACATCCTTCAAAGACACCCAAACTATTAATAAGTATATAAAACCTATTCATTGTGAGCTTAAGTAATCACATGACACCTCTGAGAACACTATGATGCTTGCAATGAACTTAAAAGATAAAGAGCGGATAATAACGCCAATCCCTTAAAATAACCTGAATACTTCAGTTACGTTTGGCAATGCTTCCTTGAAAGCACTCCACCAGTGTGCTGTAACACCAGGGGACTCCCAGGGTTCAAGGTGATTCAGAAAACGTCTTTTTGCGCAAGTCGAAGATGGGTGTGAACACTATGGACTGTGACCTCACTAAAATGCCCCTTTGGAAGAAGGAGGAAATGCTATGAATTCACAGAAGCTGAGTTATAGTTGAAAGTTGTGTCATTTTTTTTTGGTACTTCTTAAAAAAGGAGAAATTGATGGTTTTTCGTAATTAGAGAGATCCAAACGATTAAATTTTAAAAACTACAACTTTCCTCTTTCCTGAGTTAATAGCAATGAGAAAAAACAGAAATGAGGTAATGCATGATGGTTGTTGAATTAAGATCTTAGTATGGGATAGGGTAAATGGTTTTCGGAAACAGTTGGTGGTGATGGTTAATGGCTTTAAATCGAAGAACTTTTTTTTTTAAAGTAATGCATCGAAAGTATACAAATATATACTTGAAAAATAGACATTTTCCCTTCCCAATGCATATATGAAGTTTATAAATTAGACACTTTTTACTCTTTCTTGACTAATTTACAAATACATTTAGACAGAATTTCCTAGGGTTTCCTCTGGGTGCACGCATGCTTGTACTGGAGGACGAATTTTGATTAAAATATTTTAGATTTCAGTTTAATAAACTCTTTACGAAAAATTTTAAATTGTGTACATTAAACTTTCTTATGAAAGACACGTTACAATACATACATACAATAACAATTTGGCAATTTTGAAAGGGGTAGGGAATGGTATTACAAATTCGGAAAAATATAAATCAAGAGTCCTTTCCTCAAATAATTCAGATATGGTTTTAATTTAGAAACATTGAAGTAATTTAGAAGAAATATGTTCCCCAAAAAACATTATGAGAGAGATTTCAGGATTTTGTGTGTGTTGTGTCTGTTTTTCAAATATCAATAAAAAGTATTGCTATTCCAAAATATGCAATTCAAAATTGGAGAAGTTAAAGCTTATATATATTTTTATTTTATATCATATACCAATGCTTTCTTTTTTTTAAAGAAAAATTGATTTTTCATACATTTAATACTATTGATAATTTTATTATTTGACATTAATCTAAAATACCAGGCATTCTTTTAAGCATAAAGCATCCTATTTTAATGTATTGCGCTATTCTATTTCCATTTACTGTTGTATATTTTCTATCTTCTGTATTATGGCATAGAGGGCTAAAAAATAAGTCTCTTTGCACATTTATGAAAAGTTTTTAAATTAAAAAGACAATACAGAATAACTGAGAATGCGTTTTATAACATGAAATTACATTGATACCAAACATTTTTTAATCGATAAGTTCGTATTATTTTTATCGTACTTCAAGTTAGTCGTATTCCTTAAAATTTAACGAAAATACAGCCTTATCGAAAGAGGTAATGCAATTCCCTTCTGTATGCGTTGGCAAGCTTCTGCAAGGCAAAAAATTTGTTGAATTTACATAATTCGCTTGAAAATTAAACATTTTTTTTAATGGCTGAGTTTAATATTCAACGATGGATTTTAATATGTGGACTTGATAAATTGTCTGAAGATACTTTCCTTAAAACAGGAAAGTAGTGTAATAAATAATAATTTATTACTGATATTGCAATTAAGAACCTTTATTTATTTAAAAAATGAGATTTTAAAGCGGACAGTAGAAATGATTAAAATTTTGTATTAATAAAAAATGGCTTGGTTTTTAAAAGTTCTTTTCGAATAACCACCTTAAAATCTACTTCATCAAACTTGACCAACAACATTTTATTTTTAATAACAGAATCCAATACTATTTCTTAAGCTTTTCAGCATTTCATAAACTCAGAAACACGTGATTGTTTTATTAAAATGATGAATTATATTTTGGGCTTCTGACATTGACATTGTAATGCCGCGTTTGTTTGATTAGCTGTAATTTTTTTTAAAAAAATATTTTAGAGCAGCTATGCTTTTTTAATAGCTGCAAATTTTTAAGGTGAAAAATAGTCATTTTACCCATTGAAAAAATGCATAGTTAAATTACCTACGTGTGCATAGCTTTGAATTGAGCATATTACATTATTAATAATGTATTGATCTGAAAAAATTTTAAAATTGTTAAATCAATTAATATTAAACGTGTTTGATATAAGTGGGATCTTAGAACTATTATCAGAGTTTAAATTTGTAATAATTGCATATATAGTAGATTTATTTAATCCATAAATAAATAAAAAAAAATTTCATTAAATGTTGCATATTTGAAAGCAATTAAATATTTTATTCGATAACTGATAATTAGTATGCCAGATATGAGCACATTATGCGATCTTACTTTGATATCGCTTTTTTAAAAAAGGAATTATACAAAAAACGCTCTTTTTAGGGGATGCTTGAATGAGGTATTTGATTGATTTTGAACAAGACTGTGTGAAACCATTCTTTAAATTAGCCACCACCCATTCTTGTTTTAAAAAAAAAATTCCCATACTTGATGGAGCACCTGAAAGATAAAATTAAAGAAAATAAAGAGAAAAAGAAAATATTTACCGTTCCAGGTAATCAAGATTGAAGATCTTCCTTTTTCTCAGACAATGATAACCGAAGGGGGGAAAAATCCACTTTCACATCAACACCTTCCAACGATAGACAGAGAAGGTGAGGGAAAAAAATCCGAAAGTTCCCAGAGGAACGGCGAGGTAAAAATCCCTTAAGAAAAAAAACGTCTGCAAAAATTTTTTCGAATTAAAAGGGCTTAAGTAGAAGAGGAAAATCAGTTTGATGAACAACTGTTTGAGGTTTGAAGATTGAATAGGTCACTTCTTCTCAATCACCTTCCGTAACAACACCGACGACAACAACAAACAACAAAAAAAAGAGAAAAATCCTTGTCCGGGGGACGGAGCTGTAATATACACGTTCACGCGCGGCGAAGAGCCGTCTCCATCTAAAACCGAGCTGCCGAGTACAATGCGAGTTATGTTAAAATTCGCGTAAGGAACGGAGAGAAAAAAGAGGAAGAAATAAAACAGGCGCAGAAAAAAAAAGCAAACGATAAAAATGGGAGGGAGGGAAAAAAATCCTTAAAATGGAAAACCCAGCGCGCGCGCAAGCGGCGAATTTTTTGGCGCGCGTACCTCAGGAAACCGATTGGCCATCACCCGTCCGTAACCATAGCGACCTGTGCCTCATTATGATATTCAAATAGGTTCCCGTACATAAATGAATACCCAGTCGCGCATCCAGATTGGCTGGCGCTTTTTATCCAAAAACTGATGCAGAGTCTTCGGAGGAATGCCATTAGCATCTTCCCGCCTTTTTATTGGAAGAATTTTTTAGCATCCACCCTCCCCCACCCTCAATTTTCCTTCCTTTTCTGTTCGCTGTGACACACAGGCAAATGTCATTCTAAGTCTCTCTCTCTCTCCCTCTATCTCTCCAACGAGAAAAAAAATCTTGGCATTTTTTTCCCTTCCATTCACGCTGGAGTTTTTTCCTCTTTCTCATCTCTTCTTTTTCTCCACCACCCTCATAGTATATTATCGTTTGCGGGGGAATACACCTCTTTTTTTCCCTCCGAAAAAATTCGTCCGACGAAAGAGTACTTACTTCCTAGAGCAGTTTGGTTCGGGATGCTCCAGCGGTAAGTCTGAAGTTCTAAAACTGTTGCAGAGTGGTTGGTGAGCGAGGAAAGTATCGAAGGTATGTAGTGCTCTTGCCAAACTCTATCTGTAATCTATTCTCACAATGAAACGGACAGGTTGTTCTATCAGGAAATCGAACCCGGAATCTCGAAGTGATTTATTTAGGGCAATGCCTTTTCATGTCATTGCCAATAGGAGAGTCCTGAACAAAATACCCAGTTGATACGTTGCCAAATTCTCTACTACAAGATTGCTTTGCCCAATATAGTTTGTATTGGATAGTAGAAGGCGTTTGGTATTTATATCAGTAATAATAACATATGCATTAATTATATAAATCAATTAAATTATGTGAAGTTGGTTGATTAATTAGTAACCAAACATTAAAACTTAATAAGTCGTATATTTCTCTGCTTTTAAGGTTATCCTTGTCCAACGTTATAAAACATTACTTCAGCCCACAGTGACGTACACAAGGGGGAGGAGGGTCAACTTCAGTGGCGTAACGGAGAATATTAGGCACCTCTGCAAAGTCTGTTTTGTGGCTAAAAGCCGTACTTGGAGTTAATCAAGCTTTGGGCCCTCTAGAATCCTGCCCCTCCCACCCTCGTGATGGGGAGTGTAAGTTACGCCCCTGCTTCCATCAATTATCTTTGAAACTAAAGTTTTCTATAACATATTATTACTTAATTAATCCTTTCAATCTCTCTTTCGGAATCAGTCCATTTATTTCAAAAATGTAGTTTTCTCTTTATTCATATTTCAATTGGCAAATAAATAAAGAATCAAAAGACAGGATATGGCCAGTCAAGCTTTGGGTCATCTGGAATCCTGGGCCCTCCGCGACGCGGGGGTGTACGTTACGCCACTGGTCAACTTCCCTTCCCCAAAACCAACAAATTTTTAATTTTCACCATAGAGATTAATCCTTGACGTTTTCGTCTGTTTTTAGAAAGTAGACCTTCCATAAAAGAAGTCTGTGTCCATTGCCGGCTCAGACTGTAAAGACTCCAACGATAATATTAATTTCGACTTCACCATCCTACAGAAAGCAACTTTAACTATCTTATTCATTCTGTTTTAATTAATCCAATTTTTCTCAAATAAAATACGTGTCACCTCTTCGTCTACTTATTGTATTGCTAAACTGATACTTAAGTTGCCAGTTTGAAAAATCTTGTGTTTATAAAATATATTAATGTTTTTAGAATTGATGGATGTGTACATATTACAAAATCACACGAACTTATTTTAATGTTCACATATTTTTTCTCTAAGAATTGCATTTTAGATTTGAGGGGAGAGGATGCTCAAGGTGAAAACGTCCTTAATTTCTCAATTGTCGTCTCTGCTTTCATTTTGTCCAGTTTAATTTAAGCCATCTTTAACACAATACGATGTATTGTTGGCAACAGATCATGACATTTTGAATCATGATCACATGACATGAGGTTCACCTTGTTTTTGTACATGAAGAATATCGATATTAGGCACTGGCATAGCTAGTCCTGAAAGGGCCCTGTATCATACCTCCTTAGTATTCTAAGATTTTTCGTTTATGTATTTTAGGGCCCTGAAGCTTGGGAGCCCGTTTCATTGATACGGCTGATACGGTGGTAGCTACACCCCTGATATTAGGTCAAGAATAGCAATTAAAATATTCCACATGGTCAGCGTGAATTAAAATATACCAGAGACCTACCATTAATTCTAAGCGACACAGAACTATTTATAATTAGACGACAATCACACACACAGTTTTGGTTATTATTTTAAGTACTTCCTATATCAGGGTGGCGAACCTTTATGGATCAGCGTGCCTTTTATTCTCAAGAAGTGTTTAACGAGGTATAGACGAGCCGTCAAAAAATTTTGACTTGTGATTGGAAAATAATAAAACTAAATACTAACGACTCAAAACTTATTTACTACAAAAATACCCTTTGCACTGTATAGTTGTAAATGTTTTAGTTATACGAGTAATTCAAATTAAAGTAAAATTAGTGTGACTCTGTTGTTGCAGATTGGATGACAAATAACATATTAGGATTGTAAGATGTTACTTTTAGTAGAATGCATACTGAATTGCAGTCATCTGCCAAATTAATTATTTTTGCTGTGGTTTACTTTTTTGGCAAGAGGATTTGTGATTTGTTTCAAAATGCCGTTTTACAGACGATGTTCTTCATACCACACTGTTCCAGAACATAAAACGCACTCTGCTTTGTCGCCTTTACTAATAATGCCATATTTCTAAATTCACCAAGTTTAAAATTCTCCGTTACACTTACTATCTTGCACTTTTTGTTCTTTTGCTGAACTAGCCATGTTAAATAACACTTAAAAATTGTAAATATAACAGAAACTTTAAAAAAAAGTTGTGTCGACGAAATTGACTATGCTATGCGTAGACAAACTTTGAATCATAAGCAATTGTAGTCCACGACGTAACTAAAGCAAGACAATAACAAACGAGTGTGCTCCCCCCACCTTCTCGTGACCGATCCCTCGTACTTGTTCGTAATACTTCATAGTGAAAATTGTTATTTTGAAATAAAATGCAGACCATTTTAATCACTGACGTGCCCAAAATATTGTGTCGGGTTCCATTGATGGCACGCGTGCCACTGGTTCGCTATTCCTGTTCTATATATTATGGCTGACCAAGACCTCTGCATCCAGTTCAGGGGTGTCAAAGGGCAACGAACATTTTTGTGTGTGTGGCCTGGGCAATATATCTCCACACAATAATACATAATATTTTTTTTTTAAATTCTCCCGAAATTGCAAAGATAGCAGCAATAACTAACAGAATTGCAGGAAAACTAATTATAGTTAGACGCAGTGGCGCACACAAGGTGGGTGTCCTAGGGGTCCAGACCCCCCTCCCCCAAAAGCCGTTGATTTTTTTTCAATTGATTATAATTCTAAGTATATAACGTAAAATAAAATAAAATATTTGTTATTAATGATTAATTTTATTAATTAATGCTAATTATTTATTCAATAATTAGGTTTTTACTATGTTTTGTTCCCCAAAATTGACAAAATCAAAAGGGCATGATACAAGAATGGTGGACTTTTTGACCCTGGAACCCCCCTTAAAAAATTCCCGTGTGCCCACGGGTTGACGACAGCCCCAGTTTTGGTTATTATTTTAAATATTTCGTATACCATGTTTGACTAATTACTTTGCATCTATTCTAGAAACGATATTTTGTATTATAAAATAAACCATTCAGAAACATATTTTAGAAATATTACAGCAAAAATTTCGCAATAAATTAGGTATATGAACATTTTGAACTGCATTATTGCCCTCCAGAAGAAAAACGTGCCTTTTTTCCAACTCACTTTTTGTTCTTGCAAGCTTTTGCGACTTCCTGCATTATCAAGAATATCGCCTTAAAATTATTAGAATTTTTTCTTGTAGGGAACTATAAGAATAATTAATCACGTAACACTGTTGTATTTAAATACTTATTACGTTTACTTCATTACAAAAGGTTATTTAAGTTATATATAATAAAAATAAAAAATCATGCTAATTTTTTCTAAGAAAAATATTTTCGGATATAGTGATATAATTAATAGTTATGTATGTAATTTAAGTTATTAAGATGCTTAATGTACGCCTAAGTAATTCAATAATAATAGTTCCTGAAACAGTAGTATTCTACATACAGTACAACAAGTGAGCAACCAGTAAAATTTGTTTTTATAAGTGAAATTTATAAATCGGATATATTTTACTTATTGCATCGGCAAATTGAATTAATGGTGATATTTTTTATTTTTACTGCATACAGAAAAAGGTCTGTTATTCAGTTTCTTTCAGTTGTTCAGTCAGTTTCTTTTAATTTTTTTTTCAAATTTAAATTCAAAATTCTACTGATTTGTAAGGATTAAATTAATTATTTATGTATGTATTAAATCAGTGCAATTTTGAAGCATTTGCATAAAGATACAATAATAACCTTTTTAAAATATTCCGTACAGATCAAATTTGAAATATGTTAAGACTTTATTATAAAATTAAGATCCCTATAAGTTTTTATTTAATTTTTATTATTGTCATTATCAATTAAGTAGCTGATAAATAATTATAATTTTAATGTCAATGATAAATAGTATTACATAGGGAAAATTTTGTCTGTGTAAATAATGGAACTAAGCAAATTTTATTCATTGAAATGACAATCTTTTGTGGAATTATTTAAATCGTTTGCTTTAAAATTTGACAAATTAAGATGAAAAAGTTAAAATATCCAGACAAAAATAGCGACTCACACACACGTACATACAAATATCTTAACATTCAGCCTAATTAATTCAAAAAAAATAATATTAACTCAATTCTTTATTGTCTTAAATCCAATGTGGCAAGATGAAATAATAAAAATTAAACATTCCGAGAATTTTTTTTCCAGTTAAAAAAATCCACAATATTAATAAGTTAATAAGGAGTTGACTCCTTCGCTTGTCATTTGTATCTTTATAACTCAGAAACATTTAAAAAAAATCTAATTTTAAAAATTTCAATATTTGCTTGGAAAGTTAAAATCCATTTTTTTTTTAAATGTAGGATGCCCAAAAGTAGAACTGATTTCATGGAAGGAAGTGTTGATGCATGCATAAGAAGCAGAAGATTAATTAAAACGAAATATTCTCATGGAACAATACAGCCGAAAGGGGGAGGCAAAGGGGCCCCCCCCCCATCTGAGGGTAAAAATAAATACATAAATTATTGTATTTTTTGGTAATTAAATTCAACATTTGTTATTAATACTTTATTTTATTAATCAATGCTAATTATTTGTTCAATAATTTATTTTTTACTGTTTTTTTGTTCTCAACAATCGATAAAATCAAAAGTATATGTTTGGCAGCCTCTTGGGGTATGATATCAGAATAGTGGATTTTAGACCCTCGAACCCCCCCTTAAAAAATTCCTTTGTCCGCCACTCAAACAAAATTAGCAATAATGTCATCTTCAATCTTAATATGAGTGTTCTGAGAATCCTGCTTTTTTAACATTTGGTGTGACGACAACCTTAAGTTATTGGTTTTAGCTATCTTTTATTTTCCAAGTTAAATTTCCAGAAATCCATACTTATTTTCATATCGAATCACACAATACACACATTTCCTTCAAAAGGAAGCGTAAACACCCGTTTCTCTCTCTTATTTCCGAAAAAACTTTCTCATCCTAAATTCAATGTGAAGGACGCCCCATCCAAAGTGGATCACCTAATACTCTCTGACCCACTTTACACGCACGGGACAATACAGCACACAGGATGAAGCAAAAAACAAAAAAAAACGGGGGCATTACCTTTTCTTCGTCCCAAAACACACACAAAAAGAAAAAAAAAAAAGGAAAAGAGCAAAAACCCCCCCAAAAACCCCCTCTGAATCCGCCCCCGAACAAAATATATCAAAAGAATAAACGAGAGAGGAAGAGAGGAAAAAAAACAAGCTACTTGTTGAAGACGTACGCCAAAGAAACTGGGGAAATAAATAAAGAAAGAAAAAAAATACCCACACACATAAAAAAAAACTGGAGAAAGGAGCACGAAAAAAAAAATATATGGGAGGAGGACCCAGATCTCTGAACTATCAGCGAGAGATGTAGTATTTCGACGTCGCTTCGGGGCACTAAGGTCTCCAGCCAATAGACATTCGGCAAGAGAATTTAAGGGGGCTATGTCTGGATGTTGTATGTGGGGGCCGGAAAAAGGCCAGATGTCTGCCCCATAGGCTGTGGGGGGAAAAAGGTGCTGGAGGTTTTGTTCCCAAAGAGGATGATGGTGGCGGTAACGCAACATATGGATAACCATTTGCTATCACGCAAGTCTTGTGGAATATAGAGAGTTGCTTATGAAATGGAGGGTTGGCTTAAGTAAGTAGAGAATTAAAATGTAGCATTTGATATTGATCGTTGTTGCTGTTTGATGATATATTTTGTACCATAAAACTGAGGACTTGTTTCGAAGTCGGGTTCTAAGAACTGTTCAATTTTCTGTCATTTTTTTATAGAAGACTGTTAAGTAGTTTTATAGTAGTATAAATATCTCCGACTGCATTTGGAACCATGATGTGGAAAAAGCGTATTAACGGATATACATATATATTTAGTGTTAGTTGAATTATAGAATATACATATCAATTTTTTTATGTACATTACAAAAAAAAAAAATTAAAGAAATTTTTGGAAAAAAGGGAAAAAAAAATGACATGTTTTTTAAAACATTCTCCTTTTATTGGAAAAAAACTTCTATAATAATAATGCTTTACCGATATGCTATGAAATGCCATGATTGAACTAAATTTTAAAACTCCCCCCTTAAAGTGGGTTTATTCTATTAATTTAATAAGGTAGAAATTTTTTAAAAAAAGGCTGTTATTATTTCGATTGACTGTAACTCTAAAAAAACAAGTTTTCTTCCCCGGTATCAAAAAGACAAAATATTATTATCTAAACATTTTTTCATAAAAGGAGGGTGTTTTAAAACACATCTTTCCTTTATTTTTTGCAAAACGTTGCATTTAAAGAATTTTTATCGTAATAATATTCTTAAAACAATTTTGTATGTATATTCTAATTCAACTAACAATAAATATATAAAAAAAGTTCTTCAGTTTTACGATTTTTCAAAATAATGGTTCCGAACGGTCAGTCCCTTGAATTGTTAGTGTAATGTTTTAAATTTCAAAGTATAAGACGACTAGTTTTGAAACAAATCGAACTATAAAATGTTTATTTGCAACTAATTCGTAAAAACGGTATTGGTAATTTATAAATTATTTCTTTATGATCGCGCTTGCTGATTGTAATTATTTAATATTTCACAATATAGGGATACGTTTACTCTTTTTTAAAAATTAATTTCAGTTGAATATATAAAACATTATTTCGTGCCAAACACAGGAGTAGGTTTTATCATAAAAAATTTCGCAAGCATCATTTAAAGCATATTTTGGTAAGCACAAATTATTTTAAAATAAAAATATTCATAACGTATAAGTTTTTTGTATAATTTAGGAGCGTTGTTTGTTTTGAATTCTTATACGGTAATTATAAACTAGTAAAAAAATAAAAACAGGCTTTAAACCAACGTTTATTGTTAAATATTTTAGACAACATTTTCAACATCAAAAAATAAATGATAATGAATCTCTCAGTTTTTATTTCTTAATTTTATCCTTACAACATTAAAGTATATTTTAAAGTTATTTTATATTTTTTCATTGTATAGACGAGTGTTTCTTACGAAATATAGTTAGATTTTTTACATAAATTTTAATGCAATTATATCATGTACTTTCAATACATATTTTATTTTTATGCTGATAACGGCTTTTGTGTTTATACAAAATACATCATTTTTAATGATTTACATATTGTAGCCGCAGTATATTGTTTGTCCAAAAATATATTTCAGTGCGATTTGAACTTCATTTTTTTTAATAGAATTTTTATTATTTTCAGTGAATTTATTTTAAATATTATTTTTTTAAATAAGATATATTTCTCCTTGATTTGACTCAAAAATTAAATTTATACTAATTTTATTTCCACGTCGTTATTACTATTTTTTTTTGAAGTAATTTTACAGAAGTTGTATTTTGTGCAGAAGTTTTGAATTATTTTAATGAATTTTAAAATAAGTTATATTTCACACATGTATAACCTAACTCTTCGTCCAATATTTAGATTCATATTATCAACATCTAAAAATTTTCCTACTGCTTTATTTGAGTGTATTGCAACTTAAAAAAATAACCATTAAGTTTAGAAATGGAAAAAGAATTAGAAAGGAATTTGTATAAAAAATTAGTTTATAGGAATTGAAATGCAATTTATAGGAAACTTGCACGTATTAAATGTGAAACAATGATATTTTATTTCATTTTCTCGATATGTAATAGCATTATTTTGAAAAGTACAAAGTTCTCTAATAAAATTTATTTTAATGTAAAAAGAAATAGGCTGTTGCGAAAGCAAAATAATGATTTAAAAAAAACATTTTAAATAAAAATCAAAAAATTTCATCATAATTAAGGTATTTTTTCGAGGGAGGGGGAAAAATTTAAATGTCTCCTACTTTTAGATGATTAATAACCGAAAAAAAAATGCTGAAATTAATTTTGCTTGCACGCTAACAATTCGTAATTATGTGTCCAGGAAAGCGTTTCAAAATTAAATTTTATTTTGTCTTTTATATTCAACATAAAATCATTAATCATAAAAACTATTATTATTATTTATCAATCTTTTATATAGGATTTATGCATTAGTGTAATATGCTTGCAAGTAGATTCAATTACAAAAACTGGTTTCATATTTTAAATTTTGAAAAATTAACTATTTTGAGAACTAATTAATATTTTGTAAAATAATTTCATCCGACGCCAAAGCAAATTCCCTCAAAATTGTAACAATCGACATTATTTACAAATCAATAATTATATATCTCTTGATATTTATTATTTGCCGTACCTTATCTTTAAAAATGAACATTCAACCGATTGCAAATAATTTACTAGACATTTTTCTCTTACAATATCTAAGAATTAATGCAACTAAGTATTATTTTAAAAAGTCAAATACAGATGTAAAGACTTTTAAGCAGGTATTTTTTATAATTTGTAAGATAAATGTAATACATTTTAAGTAAAGTGAAGTGGAGGGCAAAAACATAAAAATTTTTTTTATAAATTGTCTAGTTTTCGAATTACTTGATATGCAAAAATACTTTTGATACAAAACCGTGAACCTGAAGAGCAACATGTATATGTGTAATTCGATACCTTTGTACAGCGTGGATGCGATTCTCAAGCTTTGGTGAACATAAATACCAGTTCTGTTAAATCTTCTTTACATTGTATAAAATATTTTAAATATATTTGCAACAACTATTAAAATACTGAAAGTACATAACCAAAAAGGGGACGGGGTGAGGGGAGAAAATGCAGACACATCACATCAATGTAACATCCACTTTTTTTTTTTTTCAGATATTTTTCTGAAAATAAATAGTGTTCGGCGGTCCCCTGCCCTCCCCATTAAAAATGAAAAATAAAAAATAAAACATTTTTTTTAAACTAGATTTGGAATTCATGAATTTTTCAGTGGCAATCTCATATGTGCATAGATCTCTCTCTCTCTCGCACACACACACACATAGATGTTTATATAAAGCTCTATATGTGACACGTGGAATAAAATTTTCTTCGCCTATCTTTTCTTTTTCTTTTTTTTTTAAATATACATTTAGTTATTGAGGTTTCCCAGAACCAATTTCGTTCATACAATTGATAAACCCTTAATTCCGAAGAGAAATGTTCAGGAACACGTTTGCAATACAGTAGCAAATCGAATATTGTGTGAAAAATCTCAAATGCATTACCGCAACTCGTAAATAATATTGTCAATTTCAACGTTACATAGTTTTGGTCACACATGAAAATAAACGAAATAAATAATATCTTTCGATTCGTTATATATAATAGCAGAAATAAACTATATAATTCAATGCTAAATATAATTTCAATATCGGTGGCGTATACAGACTTCTTTTATAGATCTATTTTGAGAAACAAAAGCAGAAACGCCGAAGTATAATCTCTGTGCTATGTTTGAGCATTAAGACCTCATTTGTGTACACCACTATTCAAAATACAATTTTTATTATGGTTAACTAAGTCCAATATTTACAAAAACAACAATAAAAATAAGGGGGAGAGAGAAAAATCCAGATCTAAAAATTATAAATTTCATCTTGTTAAATAATTTTCTTCGCTTGCAAATAAATAAATGGTCTTAAGCTAAATGTTCGCAAAAATATTTATTTCATTAACTGGTAGGTATATAGCATAAAATAATTTAATTGAAAATTGAAAAAAATCACTTATGAAATTTTACTTTGTAAATATTATTACTAAAATTTATGAATTTCTCAAAATCCGTGATATTTATTGTAAAGAAGGAAAGAGATTGATTGATTATTAACGTCGCACCGTTTAGCTACACGAGGGCTTTTGGCGACGGACCACGTCATTTTGAACCATGGTCAAGTGACGTGGACAGCAGCAACACCTGAGCTGGCACCCCCTCTCTAACTACCACACCAACGGAAGGACATTTCAGCTCTCGACAAGATTTAACGTGCATCGCTGCTCTACACGGCAGATTCTTTTGAGTGGTACTGGGCTCCGGAAGCTCGTGACAAGGCAAGCCACGGTCAAATACCTATACCACTCAGCTACCACTGACCTGAAGGAAAGAAGGCGGGGATAAAATCAGCTTTTAGATTATAAATACATTTCCTTAAAAAATTAATGCATTCATGTTAAAAAGATAGTAATTATAAAATAAACAACAATCACTTGAAAACTTCCTAAGGAAGAAATTTTATACTGCATTTTATTTTTATCCAGAATTCAACAAATTATCTACTGATGTATTCAAACAGATATTATCCAGTTCATGCATTTTTTGAATAGTAATAATGAAATTGGTGCTTCCTACACCGAAATTTCTAATATGGAAAATTATGCATTATAAATCTCTTTGGGACTATATTGTACCTAAAGAATTCATAACTGCACTTGTATACGAAGAAGTTTTTGTATCAAATATTCGGGACTTTTTCCCTCTCCCTCTTTTGAAAAAAGATAGCATTAAAAGAAAAATATTATTTTCTCTTGATCTTTTTCTACTCTCTTTTTTTTCCTCTTGCATAAAATAATGATTAACTTTGCTCCAATTCGCCATGAATATCAATCTAAAAATAACGAGCCCGCCATTATTTAACAGAAATAATTAGAGTGCAAATTTTTGGATGAGGTTTTATTCAATTTCAATACAAATGTTGCAGAAATGAATATTAAAATTATTACAATCTGACATTTTCCAAGCAAGTTCAGTGAAACACAAGCATAAAACTGTTTCCTTTATTGATCTGTGAATATGTACACAGAGGACTTCAGCATTGTCTTACTTTTGAAATGTCTATAGGATAAGGATCTAGAAATCACAATTTCTGCATAATTAATTTAAATTTCGTTTACGTTTTGGCAAAATTGTGCATCATAGTTCCCTTGAAGGGGAGATGCATGGAGACTGGTCCTCTTCTTTATTAATTATTGAATTGTTTCGTAAAGGAATTGTTTTCATCTATGCTACAATGGATAAAAATATGAGCCCTTACCTTAAAGAAAATTGAAATGTAAGCTACTAATGTAAGAAAATATCTCTAAGTCTATCCTTGCGATAAATATTACTAGTCATCCAATACCGAAATGTTTGTTAATCATTTATAATAGAAAAATTCCCATGTATTCGAATTTTATAATATAAAGTTATGAAGACCCAAATTGTATTTCATTTAAATCATTTTTCCAATCAACCATTGAAAATAAAAACAATAAATAAAATAAATCATTATTTATACACAAAAAGAAAAAGTAATAAAAAAAAAAAAATAACATTACCAAACTTGGGACTTTTTTTTTCTTTTGACACATCACATGAAATATTTTTCCAAGCATGTGCTTTCAAACAGTGTTTTCACAAACCGGATAATGAATCATATTAAAACTACTAATTACAAAATTAAATAGTGAAGAATTCAAATGTATATTTTGAGAAACAAATTCTTATTTAAAATTAAATATTAAATGAAACACAAATGTATTTCATTGACTACGTATCACGAACGGCGAGTACTTGTACATTAAAATAGCTGCACACGTACATACCGCTTCAACAGCAAAAAAAAAAATGAATAAAATTTTTAATGAAAAAGATAAAAATTTGCTAAAAGGATCAAATGATTCTCGAAATTGGGATAGTTCCTACAATCAAATATGCAGTCAATATATATATTTTTCACATTACATACAATAATATATAGATTGACTGAATTTTTGTGCATTTTATGTATACTTTTATTAAAACGGGGCACAGTCTGAGATTAGAAGATATAGCTCTTAAGCATATATAAACTGTAAGATGAATGTCAAAAGACATGTCGAAGAAGGATAAGATGGATATGAAAATTTTAAGAGCTTCTGTTACTTGCTTTTAAAAATTTGATGCTATAGATACGCAATTCACCGCCTTTCCAAGGACCATTGACCATTATAAAAATAATGAATTATTAGTTTATAATTCATTGATTTTTTTAATGTCGCATTTTTAAACTACAAAAGAGCAATATGTGACGGACTTCGCAATTTTGAATTCTAGTCAAGTGACCTAGTCAAGTGATCAAGTAGAACCTGAGCCAGCACCCTATTCTTCTAACTTTCGCATCACTCTAACGTGTGAGGACTTTATACCTCGACAGATTTAACGTACATTACCTATCTATAGAAAGGGAAAAGCACCAGAATTCGACAAAAACAACGTCGTCCCTGACCAGGACTACTCAGCTACCACGGCTATAATCGTGCCGTAAAATAAAATAAATGTGTAAAACTTAAATCTTTCAATATTTATTGATTTATTTGAAGATATTAATTTAACACCTATCCCTCTTCTTGAGTATCATTTAGCGTTGGTAGAGTATAAATAAACATACAGAGGTATACAGTTTTGTATTACATAAAATACGTAGTAAGATTCAAAAGTTCCCGTACTGAGTCTATAATTTAAAAAATATTAACACTTAAGTTGCTGAAACACATCCTTCTTCGAACTAAGACCCTTGAGCAACAACACTTTTTTTTCGTTTAAAAAGTTTTTGAAATTTTTTGGGAATCCTTTTTTAGCCATGTCCTTAATTTCCCGGCGATGTTTTTAAACTTCATCGCTTTGAAATTGACAACCGCGGAGGGGCCAAGTGAATATTCTAAATTTCGGACGAAATGTTGTTTAAACAGTTGTTTTCTCATTTCAACAAATTTCAAACGGGTGTTTGAAGCATGATCTTACGCACCATCGCAGAAAACCTTTCAATGTTTTCAGCAGTGGGAAAATCTGTGGGGCCAGGGTTCCCCTTTTTAAACCTGCCTTCTCCGAAACGTGATGGCACCAAAATCTGCGTTCGCGATAATGTATCACCACCTTAAACATGCTTCAATATTTCAAGTTCTTTGCACTTTTTCCAAGCCAACACAAAATTTGATTTTATTCTCTGTTTTGCTTAACTCACGACAGCCTTAGGGCCGGCCTAGGGGGCAACTCTGTATACCCACCTTGGACCCCAGGATGAGCAGTGTTCCGGTCAGGGGGTAAATCGACGCGAAACCCCCCGGGTTTAAATTCCCATGCAAGCTTAGTACCTTTATTGACCCACTGAAGGGATGAAGGGCTGAATCAACCTTGACCAGTCCGGGGGTTTTAACCCGGGCCGGCGGGAAGCGCGATGCCTAACCACTCAGCCACCGGGGTTCATTCTCTGTTTAAAAAACGAATTTTTCCATCGCTGGCTACTAAATGTATCCACCTACAAAATATGACACCCTCCCAAGCCTGCGACCACCTGATATGAGATAAACTTTTTTAGAAAAGGGACAAAATGCAGTGGCACAAAATTACTATCGTAGTTGCTTATGCTCTACTGCGAAATTTTTTCACGTTACAGGCTCAGTCCGGGAACTTTTAAATTCAACCCCGTTTTATGCAGTGTGTAATATAGTATATAATTTACACATGAAAAAAAAACTAAATAATTTCAAAAAGAATACAACTTTTAGTAACTTATTAGAAAAACAAATATAGTCGCGGTAGTCAAGTGGTCCTGGTCGAGAATTTGAGAAAGATGCTGTTCCTGCCGAGTCGTAGATTGCAGTAAGGGTGTCTTTCGAGACCCGTCGTGTACAGGGACATCTTAAGATCCCTTTTGGGGGCGCCCCACAAAAAAAGTCCCCCCATAACCCTTAAAAAAAAAGTACAAGACACGTTAAAAAACCTAAAACAATAACTTGAAACAAATAAATGTGCATGACTTACAAGGGCACAAACCGGCTCGACCGTCTTCCACCCTTTGACTGAATAAGTAATGATGGGGGTTTAGATCTACCCCTACATGGAGGGCCCCTCATCACTAGTGACACATATCGTTCAAAATTCCCAGTTTTTCGAAGAATACAACCAGAAAAAACATTTGACCGTTGAAATTATTCGAATCATGATCTTATTAAAGGCCGAGTCTAGAACGGGATGAGGCCCCTATTGTGGCCGAGATCCAGGCCCAGTTGGTTCATGCCTTAAGACGTTCCTGGTCGTGTAAAAGGAGTTTTTAAATCTCTCGATCCTGTGAGTTTTCATTAACGTCGCACTAAAATGCAACACGAGGGCTATTGGCGATGGATCTCGTAGTTTTGGACCTGGGTCAAGTGATGAGAATGACATCTGATCTTGCACCCCTCTTTCCGAATTACCACACCACGACAAAGAGAGGACTTTGAGCCTCGACACTTTTAACCTAAGCCAGCTCTTCTACACGGCGGGTCTTTCGTAGCAGCAGGGTTCGAACTCATGCCACGCCGAACGAGGGGCATAGACATAGTCTACTGTGTCTACTCACTCGTTGGCATGGTTTGGAAGTTTGAGGGATGTCGTTCTCGTCACTTGAGCTTGGTTCACAATTACGAGACCAACTTCCCTAGCGTAGTTTCGGAGTGTGACGTTTATAAGCAACTAATCCATCGAGAAACAGATGCTTTAACTTTTGTTGTTGTTGTGTCTTATCCCACTTGATTGACAGAAACATCTAGATCAGGTCTATGAACCCGCGCGTTTTTAGACATTGAAGAACTATAGCAGGACTTGCGAGCAACTGGCTCTTATGGCAACCAATGCAAGCCAAGACGTGGGTAGTAGTGGGCTTCTCTTGGCTCAAGCATTTGCTATTCGGACAAGAAGCGGGTAAAACTTCTTAAGACCCGCCACATGCCATAAGTTGGAGCTCTCGAGTATGTCCACTGCGAAAACCCAGCAAAGCAGCTTCATCTTCGTCTACTGCCTGCCCCATGCAAAAGCTGCAACAGGACGGTTTCCCCTTCTTCATACCATGTACCGGTTTACTTCCAAGAGGAACTGATATCTCGTTTGACTCGTGAAAAAGTAAGGTAGAGCCAGCATGCGTAGAATCTTTATGACTGCCCTCACGGACCAAACCACCTGCAATCTCATTCCCGCAGAGATTCACGTGATGGTAGCCATTGAAAAAAGATCTTAACATTGGCACTCAAGCAATTTAATTACTGGACAATACTCGTTGTCGTTTTGTCACCGTGCCTCCACCATTCAATAGAGCTGCGGCTATCACTGAAAATCCAAATATCTGTATTGATACTCTCAGTAAAGCAAAATTTCAAAGTCTCCTCAATAGCTAAGAGTTCTGACAAAAAAACTGAGCAGTAGTCAGGTTTTCTTTTGCTTTAACTTTTGACAGCACCTATTAAATTTGTATTTCTAAAAAAAAAATTATTGAAAAAAATTTGCATTTAAAAAAAATGCTCTAAAAATATTATGAAAGCGTGTAAGTAATTTGTTAACACACACAGTTCTTGTATAAAATTACCAGCCTTTAACTAAATAATAGCCAGCGTGATAATTTGAGCTTTTCGCAAACATTACCTCGATCCGCTGATTTAACTCAAAACGTGGAAGACATGCTTGATTAGTTACACTATTTTTTTTGAACTGACCGGGCTAAAAATAAAAAGCTACCACCACCAATTGTAGCTTCGAAGTTGAACAATAGATCTGAAATATTATGCAATTATATACAATTTTTTTCTCTCAATCTGGCATTATTAATTTTAAGAATTATGTGAGAGGGAAAAACTTGTTCATTTTATAATAGCTTTTGAGTGATTTCTATTAAACTCAAACAATGCTTTGGAGGAAAAAATTAATTTAACATTTTCTTGCATGAATGAATACTTAATATGGATTGAAATTTTTTAAAAAAAATTCATGCAAGCAATTTTTTTGTTCTATATTTTATTTTCGATATATTTATGTTTTGTTTATAAATTTATATGTTAAATAAAGTGGAACTATTTTTTTTATCAGCCATTATTCATCAGCCTTGTTTCAAAATTATTAATGAAACCCATTATTTCTTTGTATAGACTGAATGCTTCCTCACAGAAATATCAATTTTTTTAATTGAAATATATATATTTTTTTTTATTTTATTTTTTTTTATGAAAATATATGATAGATTACAAATTTTTACTTTGTGTCGTGTTGCGCAAATTATTTATTTTTCTTTTAAATTGTAATCGGAATGAAATAGATTATGTAAATATTTTTAAGAAAAAAGATATATAAATATCCTATGACTAATTTGTAATCTATATATTGTTCAAAAAATTGTTCCTTTACAGTTGTAAACATTTATCTTTTTGCAACAAGATTTAACAATACAGCCTCAAGGGCTCGTCACACACTTTTAAAACGATTTTTTGAAATTTAAAAAAGACGGAAATAATAATGGAACATCTTGTAATTCCCAAATACGCTAGGAGCCGCCATTGCTAAGTAAGTGGTTATGGCAGTGGCATGCACAAATTGGGGGAGGAGGGGGCTTAAACTCTTGCCCAAAGACCAATAGATTTATAATTTCTTACCATTCCCTTTGAGCTCGACAACATATTTTATACGATGTACTTTTGGCGACGGACCACGTAATTTTGAACCATGGTCAAGTGACGTGGACAACGCCTGAGCTGGCACCCCTCTCTCCTAACTACCACACCACATCAACGGGAGGATGTTTCAGCTCTCGATAGATTTAACGTGCATCGCTGCTCTGCACGGCGGGTCTTTAGTGGTACTGGGCACACACACACATTATATATAAATATATATTAACTTAGAGGGCTTTTTAAAGAATTTTAACACCTGCAAATCTTTACCTATTAATCAAATTTGAAATTGTATCTAAATTTTACAAGTCGAGCAGCTAGTACAAGTCTAAAGCAAGTTTGTTTTGAATTAAACGGAGAGCATGTGATTGTATTTTTCAAGTGATCGTCATTAATTTAGTCCGTCAGACACAAAACAAAAATCGGGATTTTTAAATTTGGTTAATATGCTGTTACGATTAAGATTTTATTTTATTTAGATTATAGTGTAAAGTTGCACTCTAGACTACCGGAAATTGACCAGAAAAGTTAAGTTATATCTATAAGGAAAAACTTCAAAAAAATTTTTAGAAGTAACTCTGAAATTTATCTGAAAAATATGAATTAAAGAAGAGTTCAATGAGTATCAAAGGGAGAAGAAGAAAAAATAAAAACAGTTTCCTTTTGCATCAATAAATTTTCATTATAGGAAATAATAGCTTGCAATCGCAGACCATGAAAATGATTACCACACAATTAATGGTTTATTTTAGGAGCCAGCAACTATGGCACGTGTGTGTGTGTGGTATAATTCTCAGTAACACTCTGCTCTACTCTTCACATTTGTTAATTTTTGAGTGGTTGGAAAGTTGTTAAATTTGTAATGGACCTTTTTTGACTAACATCTTCAGAATACATTTACGGAATTACGAAATAATCTGAAAGATAACTCTAAAAATAATTTTACAGCTATTTTGTAAATTTGAATGTCATTGCTGGAGAGATTTAGTTGTTTGAAGAGAGAAAATTACACATGTACTCTGCTTTCCGCTTTGGGTTCTACATATCTAAGTAAAAATTCTTTCCTCATACATAAAAAATATTTCGAGTACGCAAAGAAATTGTTTAACAACTTCATGCTCACAATCGTATCAAATGGAAAATCACACTTTATACCCCTGATTTTGTTGTATAAAAGCAGATGTTTTCGCGCATTAAAACTTTTATTTAACTATAATGAAGGGAAATACTTATATTTTATGTTGTCTATAATTCTTATTCATTCAATTCCTACTATTAGCTCTAGCACTGTCTATATATTTAATTATTTATATATTTGTATATTTATTTATTTATCTTGGTGGAATCTCTTTTCAACTGTTAATAAAATACATTTTAAAGCGCTGAATTGAGCTGAAATTTTATATATACAGTGGATCATTTTGGATGACAATAAAATAATTTAATTATAATTAATAAAATTAATGGATTTAAAACTAATTATTTAAAAGAATTACATATACAGCCACGTTGATCTATTCTAGCTGACCCCTTTTGGCAACTTTGTGTCAAAACTTGAAAAGGCTTTTTTCCTCACGTTAAAGTATTCAGCTGGACTGAAATTAAAAAGGGTAATATGATACTTTAATACTAAAAACTAATCACCATCACTTAATGTTGTGATTCTATCCTAAGTATGTATATATTATTATTTATATTAATTGTAACTATTTAATAAAAAGTAGCTAAAAATAAATGTTTGTTGTTTATTCAAGTAGGAATTGAGACTTAAAAATTATTTTTTTATATTACTTGTTTTAATAATATGTTTAAAATATATATATAATTTTAATTTTTTTAAATTTTTGTTGAAGAAATAGTCACATTTTTATACTGTTTATTTTTATGTTAAGAAATATCTTTAAATGATGCAAAAATTTTTAATATATTAAAAAAAACTAAATCTCTTCTATATTATCGATCTCTTTTCTCTAACTCTGGATGCATTATCGCGAGAATCGAATTGCTTAAAAAATATCCTGCACGCTGAATCATATTGCTAGATTGGCTTGGCCCGCCACAGCTAAAAGGTTACCGCCCCTGGTTTATAAGTTAATTAAAGAAAATGGCGTTTGTGACGAATTTTTTTTTATCAATTTATTACTATTATTTTAGAGCATACAGTATGTGCGATATTGAAACATTTTACTAGAATAAGAACTCTGCAACAAAAATACAAATTTATCAACAAAAAAAAATCTACTACAGAAATAAAATCAAGCTTGAAAAATTATATTCTTTCAATTATTCTAATGGATAAAAAGGTTTTTAAAAAAATTTGAGGGTATTAGTTTACCGTTCATACAAAGCAGTGATGGCGAACCTATGACCCGTGGGTCAGTCACTGACCCACCTAAGCTTTTTAACTGACCCACGATTGCTAGGCAACCACTTGTTTGTTTATGTGGGTTTACTTAGATTTTCTAATTTGTGTTGATTATTTATAATCTATTTGAATTTTTTCAAGCCCATTGACACACAAAAGCAATTTCAATGCTGTCTATAACCTTCGGTTTGAACATTAAAGTTCCACAGCAACGCAAGTGACAACACATGG
The DNA here is from genome assembly GCA_019973955.1 of Trichonephila inaurata madagascariensis. Taxonomy (NCBI): domain Eukaryota; kingdom Metazoa; phylum Arthropoda; class Arachnida; order Araneae; family Nephilidae; genus Trichonephila; species Trichonephila inaurata. The sequence goes on along the minus strand of BMAV01013002.1, from coordinate 101,833 downwards.
CTAAGTGGTACTGGAAACGCCAAAAGTGTTTACAAAAATATCAAATAAAGTGTATACCTTTAAATCTACTACCTGCCGAGTTCGAAAAACAATCGAAAACCAAAGCAAATAACCATATTTAAAGCACTTTTTCTTCGGATAAAATACACTTTAATCAGTTATGTTTGTAAAAAGATTTCTATAGCACCCTTTTTTACCCGTAAAGCCAGTTGAATTTTAAAGATGTTTGTTTTAAAAATACTGAGTTAAAAATTTTTTAACTTAACAGTGATGCAAATGGGCAATAGTGACCCAAGCACTTGTACTAAAAAAAATATGAACGAAATTTGACCCACTTCTCAAAAAGGTTCGCCATCCCTGATACAAAAAATGCCAAAACTTCTAGAAATGTTTTCAAAAATCAGCTGAACTTTTAAATATGCATAAAAGTCAATGAAAGAAAAAAATTAAAATTTGAATTATTCTGCATTTTTTTACCCGCAAAAAAAAGATGCCACTTTTTTTATTTACTAAAAAAAATGTCCGGTTTTTTCTCTCAATTTCCAAAGCAGAACATAAATTACTCAAAGAAATTAACGGGTTTTAATGTATATCATTGTATGCCCTTAGTTTTCTGTTTTCAAAGAATTTTTCTAATATTTTCGTTCACCAAATGCAGTATACATAAAGCAACAAATGTTATACGTAACAAAAATTTATCGCTCGAAAAATATAATTTATTTTTCTTGTGTAAGAAGAGTTGTCTGAAGACTCGACAGATGGCGCCATGTAAAACTAAAAATGAAAATCTCGTCCTAGTTTTTCTAGGACGGAAATTTAATTTTTGTTAAAAATTAAGCTAAACAAAAAAAAATTGAATAGAACTGCACTACATTATAATTCTCAATCAATAAATTTAATAATGTATCAGAGAGAGAGTAACAAGATAAAACATGCAACCGGATCTTTTTTTTAAGGAAAACATAACATGTTTTAAAAAAATTCAAAGGAAATAAATCTACATAAATATATAAATGAGTATATAAATTTAAAATTGTTTGTACTTACTTATTTCAGTTAAAAGGCGATATACTAAGACTTCAGGTTTGGCAATTAGGCGTCTTGAGAGTTCACCGGCCTTTAATTTTTAAAATCAAAGCTAAAAAAGAATAGTTTATAAAAAAATAAATTCAAAATCAATTTAATAAATTAAAAACTTTAAAATAAACTTCCAATATATTCAACAAAAAATAACGATATTTTTACATAATTTCCTTTATTTATTTTGCTTTTCGAAATTTATTTTAAAGTTTGTATAATACTAACTAAAAAAGAGCATTATGTAGAAAAATCACAAAAATATTTAAAAATAAATTAAGCTGTAAAAGACATCCGATTCTTTATTTCAGTTTTTATTTGTTCCTCCATGTTACATTATACATACATACTTTATTTTGTTATTTACATCAATAAAAAGTTTTCGACTTCTTTAACATTCATAGCACGGGCACAGTAAACTAAAAAAAACAGTATGCTTTAACATAAATAAAATAGCGTGTGTTCAAAAAATTTTTTTTTTTAATAAATCTTTCTTAAATTTAAAAATCTGTCAGGTTTTCCTTTTTTTTTTTTTTATGAGAAAAAGTATTTTTGAGTGTATTAATACGAAGAGAACAAGAAAGGATCCATGTTACCAGAGTATATTCCCGGCCTTCAGGGACTGATGAAGTGCTATCAAAAATCAAACGACGAGGACGACACCTGAGCTGGCCCCACCCTCACAAAACTTCTGAGTGAGTAAAAAAAATTTAACATCAACCAAATTCACCTATTCGAGGGCTTTGGGCGACCATGGTCAAGTAAAGAGGACGACTCCTGAGCTGGCAACCTTCTCTCCGAACTTCTACACCAAGCCTGAATGAATGAATGACTGAATATTAACGTCGCACTGTTCAGCTACACGAGGGCTTTTGACGATGGACCTCGTAATTTTGAACCACTGTCAAGTGACGAGGACGACACCTGAGCTACCCCCTCTCCTAGCTACCACACCAACAGGAAGACATTTGAGCTCTCAGCAGATTTAACGTGCATCGCTTTCCTACACGGCGGGTCTTTAGTGGTACTGGATTCGAACTCGTGACAAGCCAGCCACGATCCGATACCTAGATCATTCGACTACTGTGACCATGACGTATACAGCGCGAGTGGGGGGATACATTAAATTTTTTAAGGTTGTACCTTCCCTTTGTTTGTGTACAATGTTAAGCTAGGAAATTTTCTATATTCTTTTGAAAAGGGGAAAAAATATTACTTTGCAAGTCGTGCAACATAGCTGTGTGGACATCTAAACATCATTTTATTTCTACAATAATTCGTGACTTGCATTGTTGCAATCCATACCCAGTGCCAATTAAAACTCACTTACAGTACAGCATTAAGAGAACTAAATTGCTTCTTTACGAAAGATCTGTCCTGACTTATGCATCAGAGACTTGGGCATTGACTTTATGTGATGCCCCTTGGGAATTTTCTAGAGAAAGATCTTACATTGCCTTCTTGGTGGGATCCAAGTGAATGGATATAATGGACAAGATCTAATTTAGAACTCTACAAAATGTACAAACGACCTGTTATTGTAATATTTATCAAATTACAACTTAAATGGGCTAATTCAGTGGCGCACACAAGGGAGGGGTCCTGGGGGTCCGGACCCCCTAAAGCCCTTGATATTTTTTTCCAATTGGTTATAATTCTAAGTATATAGTGCGTAAAATTTAATTAAGTATTTGTTATTAATGATTAATTTTATTAATTAATGCTAATTATTTATTCAATAATTAGTTTTTTACTGTGTTTTGTTCCCGAAAATCGACAAAATCAAAAGGAGCATGATACAAGATTGGTAAACTTTCAACCCCGGCCCTCCCCTTGAAAAGTTCCTGTGTGCGCTACTGGGTTAATTATCTGGCTACTAGAATGAACGCACATCGTTTTGCTGCAGCAAAAAATCCTTTCTCTTTCTGGCAAAACCCATGGGAAAAAAACCTCGGAGCAAACCCCCACCAAGATGGATTGACTGTGTCGAAAAATATTTAAATAATTTAAAGGTCAAAAACTGTAAAACAGTTGCCTTAAGTAGAGACGTCAAAAGTACGAGAAAACTTGAGGAGAAGGTCAGAGACCAGGCAGGGCTATCGAGCCATTGAAGAAGTACAGTAGAGATTATGTATGTGAAATCTGTCGAGCTTCAAAGTTTTCATGAGGGTTCGGCGTGGACGTTTGTAAAATGAGGGTCAGCTCAGGTATTGTCTTCGTCTTTCCTGGCGTTGTCGAGTCGTGCGTTCGAGTTATGGGGCCACTGAAAACCCGCAGTGTAGAGAACTTATGCATAATTAAATCTGTCAAAGGTCAAGTGATTGAGTGAGTATTAACCTGGCACGGTTCAGCTGCTCCAGAGCTTTTGGTGACGGACCTCGTAATTTTGAACCATGGTCAAGTGACGAGGGTGACGCCTGAGCTTGCACCCCTCTCCCCTAGCTTCCACACTACATCAATGGGAGGATGCTTGAGCCTCAACATATTTTGAGTGTATCGCCCCTCTTCACAGCTTGTCTTCAGCGGTACTAGGCTCGAACTCATGACACGCCGTCCATGAGTTCGTTGTCTTAACCACTAGGCTACCGCGGGCACCTGTAAAAGATCAAAGTTCACACGTTGGCGAGTTGTGGTAGTTTGCAGAGTGGGGTGCAAGCTCAAGTGTCGTCCTTGTTGCCGTAGACCAAAATTACGAGGACTGTCGCTTCTATAACTTTCATGTTTTTTTTACAGTGACGACGTAAATTAAAATCTTATTCTTAATTTCATCACATGAAACATTTGAAATGTCAAGACCAGACATTAGTGGCGCACACAAAGGGTCAGGGGGACAGGGTCGGACACCTCCATAGCCCTTGATTTTTCGATTAGTTATAATCCTTGTATATATTACATGTAAAATTTAATTATGTATTTGTTATTAATAATTAATTTTATTTATCAATGCTAATTATTTATTCAATAATTAATTTTGTATTGTTTTTGTTCCCCAAAATCGACAAAATCAAAAGAATATGTTGGGCGGCGTAATGGAGCATGATACCAAAATGGTGGGTTTTGACCCCCTGAAAATTTTTGTCTGCGCTACTGCCAGACATTATTTGTTCTCTGATCAGAGGCACAGCTACCGCCGTATCAATGATACAGGGCCTCCAAGTTACAGGGGCCCCAAATGTGTATCTACATCCCACTAACAGGGTTTTTATATCTTAAAAGGGGCCCAGAAGGAATTTTGATGCAGGGCTCACTCAGAACTAGCTACGCCAGTGTCTCTAATATACGTATAATATAACCCGATGAAGCAAATCTTCCGGGATTAATTATGAGAGAAGAAAACACAGTCTATAAAAATACTATAAAATTCTAATTTATATATAAGTAAATGATATTATAAATAATTACTTAATTGTGTAGTTATCGATTCCCTTGTTTGTGCCATTTGATAACAGACTGTATGAAATAAGTATTATAAGTCGTTTAGTTTTATTATTAGGTCGTTGTTTTGACTTAAGCAGTCCGTCGTTCTAAGTGGTTAGCAGTATCAGATTGTTGTTTAATTCATCTAAAAATTATTAATATCAGAGCGCAATAAACATAAAATGATATTTAAGCCACCCACACGAAAAGTTTCATATTACACGAATCAATTAGCGATCCATTATTTGCTAGAACGAAGCCTCAGAAAACACAACAAACGTTTGAGAAAAAATAGAACCCAGCATAAATTTCACCTCCTTTACCGATGGCACCTGAAAAATAGGAAGCAGGAAATAGTAAAAGGTTCTGCCGCCACAGACAGAACAGAAGGCCCTTGGGGAAAAGGAGAGACGGGAGGGGGTTTCCAACCGAGAGGGGGGTGCGTTCGAATTGGGTTGCCTTCGGGCAAGGTCGTTTACCAAACAACGCGCACTTTTTTTTTTGCTGGTGAAACACTTTTTTTTTATTATTATATGTAGTTGTGAAGAGCGCAGTCTATACGGAAGTCAGGGGTATGCCACGGCAGACGATACCGTGTTTTTTGCACGTGAAAAAGGGAGAGGGTGGGTCACAATAAACATTTTGCATCTCTTTCGATATTGCTCCCGAATATCTTGATGTATCGTTTTTCTTTGCTACGTTCTTTGTGCGAAAAGTTCATATCACTTCTGTCACTTGATTGCCAGAGAGTGTGAGTGAGTGCTTATTAAGGTCGCATTATAAAGCTATTGGTGACGGACCTCGTAATTTTGAACCCTGGTCAAATGACGAGGTCGACACATGAGCGATCAACCCCTCCCCCTCTCTAAACTACTGCACCACGCCAACGGAAGGACTTTCAGCAACAATAGATTGCACATGCATCAGCCCCTGCGGGTCTTGAGTGGCATTAGGGCTCTAACTTATGACACGCCGGCCTCAAGCAGGGACGTATTAATAAGGTGACCAACCGTCCTCGTTTTATAGGTTCTGTCCTTCCTCGAAAATTGTCCTCCTTTTCAATATTTTAAAATTGATCTGTTAATCTCTGTATTCACAGATGAATTAAACATGTTTCCAAAATGTCGAAGAATGGTCTCTGAAACAAATATCACAAGAAATAACAGTTTTCAATGATATTTTTTGACTTTGTCGCAAATAAATTGGGCAGATATAGGAAATTACATTGAGTTTTTATCGAAAAAAAAATGACTGATATTAAAATCGATGACAATTGTCTGATGTAGAAAGAAGACTGAATGTATATTTAAATTCTAATATATAAATTAGAACAATTGGAAAATCAACATGCTGAGAAATTGGTAAAAGATGGGTGAAATTACTTAAAAACCATTTAAAAAATAAGCACATTCCATATAAAAATTTAGTTATTCTTTTTGAATTTACGTTGTGCTACCCCGGAACTATAATGTAGCAGTTGAAAGAGTTTTTTTTTCAGTTGGTAATGATTTTTGTGAAGTGACTAGTGAGAAATCAAAATTGAATGTTAATATTTTAGTTACAGTACTTACCGTAAAATTCAGTATGAAGGATATTTTTTGCTCGAAATTTCCGATATATTAGAAAATGATACCTTGACAAAAAAAAAAAAAAAAAATCATTCAATGGGGAAAAATACTTATTTAAGATAATAATTAAAAAGAATGTAAGCGTAATTAGCGTATTTTTTTTTGAAATAATAAAACGTTTCATATATTTAAATTGTCATTATTTTCTTAAGTTTTACGTCCTCCTTTTCATTGTAAAAAGATGGTCACCTTAGTATTAAGGTATGGGCCTGGGTCCAGGGCCTCGGCCTCGGTAGGTGGCCCCATTTAATTCCCGACTCAGCCTAAATATGATCATGATTTGAATAATTTTAATAGTCGAATGTTATTCCCGAAAATATTCTCCAAAAGGTTAGAATTTCAACTGCAAGTCAACAGAAAACAGTGGCAAGACTACATTATTAGGTGATGACCGTTGTCCATGTCTAGGCATAGGCCTACCGCCATAAACCATCATTACTTATTTAATCGAGTTGTTTGAGCAGTAGTTCGAGACGATTTTTGGCTAGGTTTGTTAGATTGTGAGTCATTCACATTTATCTGTTTCAGATAACCGTTTGTACGTGTATTTTATAATGTATGCTCAGTAGCGCACAAAAGGGGCTCCCGGTTTTTGGCCTATAAAAGGAAAATGAAATTTTTCGATTGATAATAATCCTAATATATAATACGTAAAATTTAATCAAATATTTGTAATGAACAATTTATTTTATTAATTAATGCTAATTATTAATTCAATAATTTATTTTTTTCTGTTTTTTACTCCCAAAATTAACAAAATCAAAAGAATACGTTTGGCGTAGTATTGAAGTATGATACGCGAGAATGGTGGACTTTTGACCCTGGACCTCCCTCCTCTTAATTTTTTGTGTGTTTTTGGGTACTGCATGTATACGTCTACTTTTAAGAGTCATAGGGAGGAGCCTACTTTTGTATGAGGGCGCAGAGCCACAAAAGCTTAAGATGTCTCTGTTCCCAGGGCCTCAAAAATTCTTTAGAAGTCTCGGGCCTCGAACTCAGGGCCATGCCCATCTGGCTACTGAAGCCACCACATGGTTGCAAAATAATGCATTATAAGACACTAATGGCATTATAATACTATGGTATAGCACAAATAGTAGTACAACCTTCCTTAAGAGATTATTCTAATGGAAGATTTGGTTCAAACAACCTCGTGCAAGAATTCAGCAATTCTATTGGCCACATAGATCAGATACTTGATTGTCAGAGGCCACCATATCAACCGTATCAATGACAAGGGTCCCCGAAGCTCCAGGGGCCTCAACATGTGTGGCTACAGTTCCACTAACATGGTTTCCACATCTAAAAAAGGGTCTCTGGAAAAATTTTGATACAGGGCCCACTCAGAACTTGTTACGTAAATGTTTCATTGTTAAGAATTAAGATATTTTCACCTTTGGTTGATATTGGGGAGTGCTGGACAGATTTCAAATAAATAAAAAAAAAGGTTTGTATATAAATAAGATATAATACAAAAACATCTAACAATGGATATGATACACAAGTGTGATCGCGTGTGCGTCTCATCAATGCAATAAAGATCTAAAAAGACTGGTTACAAGATTTATGAGAAAACTCTGCTGGAGAGAGAAATGAAACAATTTATGAATTATTATGGCAATGGATTCCCCCCAAGCAATGTTGTTTTCATGTCCAATTTTGTTTTGGGAGGGTAAAAAGTCGAGTTACAAGAGCATCCCAAGTATGCTCTACAGCAGGGGTTCCTGTGGCCGCGGTAGCCTAGTGGTATAGGCATCAGACTGTGGCTTGCCTTGTCACGAGTTCGAGCCCAGTACCACTAAAGACTCTCCGTGTTGGGCAGCGATGCCCATTAAATCTGTCGAGAGCTGAAACTTCCTCCCGTTGGTGTGGCGTGGTAGTTAGGAGATATGGTGCCAGCTCAGGTGACGTCCACGTCACCTGACCATGGTTCAAAATTACGTGGTCCGTCGCCAAAAGCCCTCGTGTAGCTGAACAGTGCGACGTTAATATTCAATCATCAAGCAGGGGTCCTTAACCTTATTCCCCGTGTGGGCACATCTAACAAACAGGAAATAGCTGGAGGGCACAGTTAAAGAAAGTATAACGTTTCTGAATATTTCTTTACTTTATTGCAATCATAAGCATCATAAACAATATCCTACTCTAAAAAGGTAAAAAAAAAAAAATCAAAATAGTTGCATTTAATGCGATTTTTGGTATTGCATTTATCCACTGAAGTCCAGTGGCTGAGTGGTTAGTGCATCGCGCTTCGGCATCACAGGTCCGAGGTTCAAACCCCGGGCTAGGCAAAGTTGACTCAGCCTTTCATCCCTTTAGTGGGTCGATAAATGAGTACCAAGCTTGTTTAGGAACTTAACACTAAGGGTTTCGTGTCTGACTGACCACATGACCGGAACATCTGCTCATGTACCTCAGAGCCCAAGGTCACGTACACTGAGTTGGGCACAGTAGGCCTAGGACCTAATGGGCTGTTGCGTCACTGACTTAAGTTAATATCCACTAATTTTCCAAAAAAAGTCGGGCTTATAGGATAATATTCCCAATCTTATAAGCACCTTAGAGATTGCTTTTCGTTAAGTCGAAATCTGATTGTTGGCTTAATTGTGTTCATTGTTAAAAGCAACGATTCACATAAATAATGTGGAACCAAAACAGGATTTTTTATGGCTTATATCTTATTTCTAAACACGTGATGAATCTTGCGACCACACAAAAAATTGTGGCGGGTTACGGTTGATATTGATATACAGTAGAACTTCGTTTATCTGAATCAATTGGGACCGGACACCGTTCAGATACGCGATTGTTTGGATTACCGAAAACCGAATGCGGTCCATGCAGTATATGAAACAGGAATTTATACGAATAATGAAAATCATCACATGATGGAAACGTGCTTGAAGAAAAATCAAAATAAGTGCAAAATGTCGCAATTTTTTCCCTTTTATTGGGGAAAAAATAATCACTATTTTCGCTCACCATTGTACACCTTCGTTTTTCCCAGCAAGGTCTCTGATTCTCTTGAGCAGCAGTAGTTGAGTAGGACAGCACTCTGATTGTTGTTCGTACCACTCCATAGTTGTCTCCAACGCAGAAAACGCGTCAGCATTTGATGAACACTTGCTCTTTCGTTGTTGTTGTTGTCCTCGTCTTCGTACGTTTCATCGTCGTCAAGGTTGGTTTCTTCTTGCACGGAAGTCACAACCTCGTCATCATTTAGCATTTGAAACCCACATTTTTGCACGCATGCCATCCAGGTTTCTACATTTCATCGCTTTCCCCGAAACCGGGATCGTTTGGGAAAAAAAGTGGTAAAGTAGTAAACTCCCCCCGGGGCGTCATATAAGTCTTTTTCGCCTTCTAAATCTGATCACAGCTTATTCCATGCATTTTTCAGGCACTGGCTTCCGAGCGAATCCTACGCTTCGACTAACATGTAGCAGGCGTCCTTCATATTGACCTTTTCAGCAAAAGCAGCAACACTGCAATTCCTCAAATATCCCTGATCTTGGGTTTTAGCGTCACTTTTGGCCTCACGTGAAACAACTATTGAGCATTGCACTGTTCGAAAACGTATTCATATATATGTACTTGACAAAGAACCCCCAAACTAATCCGGATATTTGACGCTACGGATTATAAACGTTCGGATAAACGACGTTCTACTGCAGTATATAGCGGGCAATCGCGACTGCACAAAACTAGCTTCGCGAGCACATTGGCACCCTCGGGCACGGGGGTTAAGAAACCCTGCTCTGTAGGGTTAAAATACTCAGATCTGCCTTATCCTTAGAAAGTCATCCTACCAGATGAGCTCTTTTTGGACGAGAATCAGTGTCGTACACAAGGGGTTCAAACCCTTCCTGTAGAACAACTGATTTTTAAATTTAACATAAACAACGCGGGGTTATGCAGTGGCGAAAAAGGGAGAATTTTTCCCCCCCTTGCAAAGTCGTTTTTTGGGGCCCCCCCGTTGTTTTTAAAAACCCCGTGGGGTACTTTGGCAGACAAGAAGGGCCCCCGGGTGGGGGGTTTAGGGGGTGACGTTATGACTCGGGGCCCCATGTTTTTTTTAAAAAACCCCCCTCCCCCCTCCCTTGTAGAGGACCCGGGGAAGTTTTAATCCACCCCTCGCGACAAACGACGCCAGATTTGGGCCCCCCCCTTCTTTAAACTACCCTCTCCAATAAACAGAAGGAGTTGAGTTAAGATTTACGTGCATAAACCCCCCCTTTGCCCCCGGGAGGGAGTGAATATTAACGTCGCACTGTTCAACCCACGGGGGCTTTTAGCGACGGACCACGTAATTTTGAGCCATGGTCGGACGGGACGACACCGGAGCGGGGCACCCCCTTTTCCCCCCAACCCACCACACCCACCCCAAATTGGGGAGGAAGTTTGAGCCCCGACAGATTTAACGTCCCCTACATGGCGAGTTTTTAATGGAAATTGGGCCTGGAACTCGTGACAAGGGCCAGCCGCCACGATCCGATACCTTGACCACTGGCTCCCGGTTTTCTCTGAAAGGGGGGAAGACATCAACAACACACAAAAAAAGGGGTTATTCTAAAAAATTTTTTTTAAAAAAAAACATTTTTTTCCCCGGAAAAAAACCTTTTTAAAAACTACATTTTTGTCAACTTTCCCTAACGAAATTTTTCCGACCCTCAAATCGTTTCATAATAAACGCTTTAGGACATCATAAATCAATAAACCAATTTTTCATTCAAGAAACCTGCAAATAAAAAAAATTTCTTTTTGTCCGAACTAACTGTAACTATCGCCGAATAAATTTTTATAACTAAATTCACGCAGCCCATGAATTAATTAATGACGAAAAATTTTATAACTAACTAACACGTTAAAGGGGAAAAAAAAAGGTTCAAAGATTATTTTATCTCATGAAACAAGTCTCACCTAGCAAATACAGCATCTTTAATATCAAAAATCCGTGCATAAGACAACAGTAATTAAAAAAAAAAGTCAATTTTTCGCACAAACAAAACAATAACTTTAAGACAAGCCGTTCCATTTATAATCTACGTTAAAGGTAGCTTAACTTCCACAGTTGCACACGCTCAAAATAGGTTTTTAAAGGGGTTTTAAAAAAGAAATTTAAAAACGAGAAAAAGATGGGGAAAGGGGGCTTTAATTAAGCCCCAAGTTTAATAAACCCTTTTAATTAGTGGGAAGCCCAAAAGCCTTTCGGGTGGCACAATAATCACCTGACATTTTTTCGCTTTATTATCATTTGTCGGAAGTTGGGGTTTTAACCTTCAAGTGATTTCTAAAGCAAGGTCATTGTTAAGTATGCGATCATCCATCTTTTTATACGATAAAGATAATGGAGAGAGCGAGTCATGCAGAAGGCTTGACGTATTAACATGTATTAGACCCGGTGTCTGCTCATAAAAGGTTTTGGTGTGGTTTATAGGGGAAATTTTACGAGAAAAAAACCGTTAAACCCCTTCTAGAGATTAAAATTTTGGGCTAGAGGGAACATATGACATTAAAAAATTTGGGCCCGCCCATTGTCGAAAAAAAAAGGAGTATTTTCCCTTTTATGGGGGAGGAGTGAATTGTACGTCGCACTTTTAAACCTACTGAGGGTTTTTTGGCAAACCCTTAATTTTGAGCCATGGTCAAATGATGAGGACGATACCTGATCTGGAACCACCTCTCCTAACGTCCACGCCACACCAACGGGATGACGTTCGAACTCTCGACAGATTTTACGTGCATCGCTTCCCTGCACGGCGGGTCTTTAGCAGTACTTGGCTCGAACTCATGACCCCCGCCGACCAATTTTTCGTTATTTTTGACCACTGGGCTACTGGGGCCCGCCGTTTTAGGGGAAACAAATACAAAAATTGTGAAACATTTAAATTATTTTAATAGAGTAACTGTTTGTGTGTGTCCAAAGTCTGTTCTATGTGAATGCTGAGGTGTCATTCTCGTCACTTGACAGTGGTTAAAAATTTGCAAAGTCCGTCGTCAGAGCCCCTCGGGGGCTCACCTTCTTTAGGTGGGTAGGGGTTCACGCCCCGGGGTCCCCCAGTCCCCCCTTTCTATTTTCCCCCCTCCATCGTCATCCAATTTCTTCCCCGTCCAGATAACAGACCAAAGGAATTTTTGGGCCCAGTATAGAAAAGCCCATATATAAGACACCAAACTCAAATCAATTCAACCCGTTGTCAGAGAGCAAAAGGGGTTTATCAGGGAGTGGGGTGAATATTGAGGGTCGCACTGTTCAGCTCCCGGGAGGGCTTTCGACGGACCCCCAAATTTTGAATCATGGTCGGACGGGACGACATTTTGAGCTGGCACCCTCCCAACTACCACACCCACACCAACTGAAGGACGTTTCAGCTCTCGACAGATTTCACATGCAACCCCCCCCACACGGGGGTTTTTAGTGGTGTTTGGCTCGTACTCATGACATGCCCGCCATGATCCGGGTACCCCTTTACCACTAAGCTACCGCAGCCCCCGTGAATGTTTTATTAACGTTGTACCCATAAAAGCAAAACCGAAAGCCTTTGGTGATGGGGTTCCCCCCTGAAAAAACCCGGTTTCTTTTGGGGGTGGGAAAAACCCCCAAATTTTAACCCTTCCCCCTTTTCCCCAAACTTTCTTACCAACCCCCCAAAGGGGAAAACCTTAAGCCCCAAGATTTAAAAAAATCAGCTCCTCTACACAATGGATCTTTAGTGGCACTAGGATTCGAACCCACGACTTGACAGCGCCGGTTACGAGTTCGCGGCCATGACGACTATAAGTTAAAGTGACCACTTAAGCTCCTGCAAATTTAACCTTTAAAACTCGGCTGTACATATGCTGTACCAGTTTCTTTTTTTTTTCTTTTTCTTTCTTTTCCTCATTCACTTCGGCTATCTGTGCCCCTCCCCTCCCCGATTCTTGCTGTACTCCAAGCTTAGAAACAAATGACGCCCTGTTCTAGTTTACTTGTAAAATTAGAAGACCTTAAATTCATTACAATTCAGTGTTTGTGAGCTGTATGTGTATTGAGTGTAGAATCATTGACTGTGGTAAGAGATGTAAGTTTGAACAACGCTCTAGTAACGAGGACGACACCTTTTTAACCGGCAAAACCCCATTCTCCAAACCCAACACACCCACCAACGAGAAGATGGAAAAATTTTACAGACTTAACTAGTATCAACCTCTCTAAGGAAAATGTCTTTAGTGGCGTCCGAACTCGGGCCCTGTCGCCAAAAAAAAGACGGAAGGGCCCTAACTACTTTGACCCCATTGTACGGGGGTAAGTAAAGAAAACCGGGGGTTACAGGGCATGTTCAATTTTAAAAAAAAGGTATGTCTACCCAGTATTTTTAGTAACCCAAGTTCTATGATCCCTTGAATTCAGATTTTAACCCCTTTAATTATCTGCGTCCTAAAATTACTAATTAATTTGCTTAACTTAACAGTTGTATTTAAGCTTTTTAAAAAAAAACCTTTATGAAATTTTTTTACCAATTTTTTTACATTTAATGCCGGCTGGGTTGGGGAGTTGGTGAGGTGTTGGTCTTGGGACGCCTGGGGTGCGGGTTCATCCTGGCCCAAGTCGGTGGATTTTTGGCATGGAAAACCCAAAAGCGTCCAGTGGGTCGGGCCCAAGGGGTCCCCATGCCCCGGCCCCCCCTAGCCCCGATTTTTCCCCATTTATTATTTAAACCTGGGGAAAATATTTACGTAAAACTTAATTAATATTTTGTAATTAATAATTTAAATTTTTTTAAAAAATGATAATTATTTACCTACCACTTTTTTGTTGTTTTTTTTCACAAAATCGAACGAATATGTTGGGCGGCGTACTGGAGCATGAAGAGAAAATGGGAATTTTACCCTGGACCCCCCCCCTTGAAAAAATTCCCGTGGGGGCCCCTGACCATGTCAAAGGGTTATGCGGCATGGAAAAGAACCCACGGGCGCCTGTTCAGTTTGGATCCCCTCACCAAAATTAATTTCTAAAGGATTGTTTCGCATCGTCAGAGCTCATGTGCCTCCCTCCCTTTTGAGAGGAAACTGGGCATCAAAATTAGTTTCGGCGATTGGTATACCATCTATAAGAAGCTGCACTAAAAAGAGGTACCTGGGAGTATATTAAATCTGAGATGGTAAAGAGCCAATCCACAGCCCCATTATAATAAATAAATAATAACATTTAATCGAGTTGAAATCGGGGAAGGGACCTTGAACATTCGACATGAAACAGAAACAACGTACAACGGCAGCAGCTCTTGACGTCCCGGAAACGTCTAATTCTACAAAGGTTCATGAAATGAAGACGTCATTACATGACAAGGTGTCAAAAAAATTAGTAAGCAACCCACAATTACTTTCTTCTTGTTCCTTGCAGCTACGGTACCCAATTAGTCATGATCTCGAACTCCTAGCAGACATTGTAAAGTCGCGTGTTCGAGTACTGATGTCACTGAAGACCCACCGAGTGGAAGGGTTGATGCACGCTAAATTTGTGTAGGGTCAAATTCCACCCCTTGGCGTGATACGGAAGTAAGGAGAGCAGGTGCCAGCTCAGGTGTCGTCCTCTCTTGACCTCGGTTCAAACTTACGAGGTCCGTCCCTACCAAGCATGAAAATGGAAACTTCGTTTTGCATCAAATTCACCACCAAATATGTTCCATTTAGGAACCCCAACCCATATTGGGCCTTAAAAAATATGGGGAAATCCACGCCAATAGCTCTCGTGTTAGTGTAAGTAGTAACGCTGTTAGTCATACTTATTGTTCCACCTCCAATTTTTGACGAGCCACGCGCGCTTATCTTAGGTTGTCTATTACTAACAATATATTATATATAATTGCATTATATTATCTAGATATATTTTTATCCATATGCTCTACATTCTTCATTTACCAGTAATGTCTCAAGTGGCGTAACGGAGAACATTTGGGCCCCACTGCAAAGTTGAGCTTTGGGCCCCCAAGTTGGATTTTACACTGGATAGGTACTTGGTGGCAGTGAGGCTTTGGGCCCTCTTAACCCTTCCCCCTCCCCGCGATGCGAGGGGTGCGGAAGTGTACATTACGCCACTGAATGCCCCTTATTAATATTTTGGATTGGATAAGGATTCGGGAAGGATTTTTATCGTGAAACGTATAACACATTATCATAAAACTATGATGGCTGATTTTTTATTATTTTAATTTTTTTTACAATAATCATTTTTGAAATTTTTCAATGCATTTTTATAAGGAGGAATCATTTTCAAAAATTTTAATGTCAAAGTGAGGTTTTGCGTAACTACCAAATTTTGTTGTTTCAGTTCCAAAACAAGAGCATGGAATCAGCAGAATTGAAACCGGATTCGAAAGAAAAAAAATGCATGTTTTAACACTCGTTGTTTGTTACTTATTAAATTTAAAGGAAGAACATGCGTTATAGATACATAGTTTTATTGTTATCGAATCGCCACGACGGAGTCCTGCGACAGATTTCTTCATTTCTATAAACAAAAAACAAGCACACTTGATACCTCTTTAAATATTTTAATTGCTTTGCATAGATGTTTTATTTGTCACGCAAGAGACAGACTTTGGCACTAGATCTTATTATCTTGAACCAGCATCATAATGAGGATCTTAAACAAGAATATCAACTTCGAAACGCCTTTTTTAATGATAAATCTGATTAATTGTATTATAATCTATTGAAGACATGTATTAATAAGCTAAATTTTTTTTCTCGTGTAATTTTCTTAAGGATCGCTCAAGGTCGTGCTAACCGAGTCTTCACAGTCACGAACTCATGGCTGACATTATTTGCAATGAATAGTGAGTTCAAGTCCTGATGCCAGGCCCACTTTTCCACTTAGGCACATGCCTAGGTCTCAAAAAAATTGGAAGGCAAAAAAAAGGAAAAAAAAATTGAAATTACGCACACAGGAACGTACCACCACCTAACAAATCATGAGAGAAGCATTTCTGCCTTTAAGAGAGTGTGTAAAGACTGAAATAAGATCTACTATGGGGTGAGTGAGTGAGAGAATATTAACGTCGCACTGTTTAGCTACACGAGGGCTTTTGGCGACGGATGACGTAATTTTGAACCATGTTCAAGTGACGTGGACAACACCTGAGCTGCTCCCCCCCCTCTCCTAGCTGCCACACACACTAACGGGAGGACGTTTGAGCTCTCGACAGATTTAACGTGCATCGCTCCCCTACACGGCGTGTCTTTAGTGGTACTGGGCTCGAACAAGGGCAGCCACGATCCGATACCTTGACCACTCGCCTACCACGGCCACCAGGGAATTTCAAACTGCATGTCAACTGACAAAAGTGGTCACTAGATCACCGCGGTCACAGCATAATGTGGAAGTTTGGGGACTGGAGTGTCAAATCAGATGTCGTCCTCGTTACTTGACCGAGGTTCAAAAGTACGAGGTCCGTCTCGGACTCTTGAATTTTCCCTTCACTAAATTTGCGATTGCCGTTCTGAGATGTAAGAAAATATAGAACAAAAAGAATATTATTTTTCATAGCCTCGTATTCGAGTTTGTAAAGAAAGAAAATTACCCATACACGCGATAAGTTTCTCATTCAAATAATTTACATCTTTAATAAGTTAGAGATCTTTTATATATATATATATATATATATTTACTAATAAGCAAAGTATTCTTTAAACTGCAGTTTTTCATCCTTTTTTTAAGTCCTGTTTTGTTTTTATACATTTATTATACTAAAACCTTTAATTTTTCAAAAAATTCAAAGGGACTCGGAAATTTAGGAGTTTAAGAATCGATTTATATATAAGGCCCCCGGTATGGAAATTTTATGAGGAGTGAAATTTATACAAGCTCTTTAACAAAAAAGCGATACGTCCGCCGAAGAATCCGATTCGGAAAGATTTTGATGTAATGATTCACTTTGTTTCAAGTTTTAATTTTTGAAATATATTAAAATTATTAATGTACACACTTCTCATTTTTACAGATTCATTTCAAATTCGAGATATATAAGATATTAGTATCTCCGCTGCTACATACAGCAAAACGAAAAGTGTATCCGTAATCGCAAATATGTTTGAAAGGAGGAAGCAAAAAAGGATATATTTTGTGTCAACATAGAAAGTACTTGCTCTATCAGAATATCTCATGATATGCAAACACTATTTTTACTGTATAACAGTATCATCGAAATTAATTCTGGTGGGTTTGAATTCAGAATGTTCTACATCAGGGGTCGGCAACCTGTGGCATGCAATGCAATTCTCAGTGGCATTCAACACCCCACGCAGCAAATTTAATAAAATAAAGTAAAATCACCTTGTTTGTCCATTTTGCGCCTCAAGCATTTTCTCTTTCTTTCGGCTTATAGCGCCAATATGCAAATAACGTGTTTGATTTCAATCGAAAGTGTAGTTTACTTTGCTAATTTTACGCGAATTCTATAATTACAAAACGTTCTCAGTTTTAATTGTTTAATTATTATGATGATTCCTGTCTACACATTTAATTCAAATAACCTTTAAATAAGAAAGCTTGAGATGTTTGCGGTTTTAAAGAATTTCAGATGAATCAATATGGATTCATACAACAAAAAGATTGTGCTGTAAGTATGTTTATGCCACACGCGTCAAGCGTGCGAATACATTTTCAAACAAAACATCAGCCCACATTTAAGAATGTCGATGAGAAATATGGCTGTATTAAAAGAGCTATTACTGGATATAAGAAACCTAAAACGACAAATGTAGTTTCGTAATTGCTCATTGTGTTGCTGTTTTGAAAGTTTTCACAGATGCCGATATATAAAGGACATATATTCAGACGTTAAAGATATTTTTTAAAAATGCTGCTTTATTAATTACACAATAAAACTATAAATCTTTATTCTTAATATCCATTCCTTGATTCTGTGAATGTATTGTGGGGAAGGAATCGAATTATTTCAAATATTTCCTACTGTGTTACGCCCTGAATCATAGCGGTAGATCGGTTTGGCACACCACAGCTATAAGGCTGCCTACCCCTGTCTACATGACGTACTACTCTAGGACTACTCGTGACCACTAGCGTAGCTAGTCCTGAGTGGGCCCTGTATCAAAATTCATTGGAGGCCAATTTGTTGTGTTTGTGGGCTCTCAATATTTTACGATTTTTTCTTACACATTTTGGGGCCCTTGAAGCTTGGGGGCCCCGTATCATTGATACGGCGGTACCTACGCCCCTGCTCGTGACAGACCGTGGGATTTAGATCCACAGCTAAGTGAATAGGTTAGTGGCGCACACAAGAGGGGTCCCCAGGTCTTCCCCCCCAAAAGCCTTCGATTTTTTTTTCCGATTGATAATATTCCCATGTATATATTACGTAAAATTTAATCAAGTATTTTATTAATTAACGCTATATATATAATTATTAATTCTATAATTAATTTTTACAATTTTTCGTTCGAAAATCGACAGAATTAAAAGAATATGTTTGACGGCGTAGTGGAGCATGATACGAGAATGGTGGACTTCCGACCCCGACCCCGTCCTTCTTTTTTGAAAAATTTTTTGCAACCACTGGAACAGGATGACACATGAATAGATACACATCCCTCTCTTTTTATTTCCCACCGTGCTTAGTAAAGTGTGAGACTAAATTTAATTCATGAATAAAGTTTCTTTGACACCATTTGATGGGGATCTTTAGTAGAATTTGTGGACTCGAACTCGGAGCCCAATTTGAATGTCTCCCATTTGATTTATTTTTAATTTACGTCGCGTTCTAAAGCAACATGAGAGATGTTGGTGACGGACCTCATAATTTTTAGCCATGGTCAAATAAGGAGGATGACACCTGAGTCTGCGCACCCCTTTCCAAACTTGCACACCACACCAAGAATCTCTCCTATCGCGAAGTGTATGACAATTAGACTTGATTACCATAGCCTCTTATGAGTGTTTTAAAAAAGATAAAGTTCTATATAAGCTATTTCTATTCCATCGTCTTTCTTGCCCATAAAGATGACACGGAAATTACAGTAAAACCTGTTTTTTATACGATTTTATTTTTGTGCGATTTTTCCATGCGGTATGTCAACCCCATTGTAATATTTTCTATCAATGTACCAGTGGGACGGAAAATGTTAGGGCCCCCCTGCAAAACTACGTTTTGCCTTTAATATTTTATAAATTGTGTAAATACGTACTTGGCGTTAGTCAGGCTTTGGGCCCCTAGAGTCCTTAGCCCCCCCTGAGGCGAGGGTTGTGGGGGTGTACATTACGTCACTGCAATGTATATATATACATTTCAAGACTCTCTGTTCATTTTTTATAAACAGTCTCTCGACAATGAACGTTCAGTTGCTTTCTCTCAACGCGCCAACAGCCCGCAATTGATTGAAGACGAAACTTTCACAATCACAGTACATTATCAATAATTTAATAGATTATGAAGACGTCCACACACACAAGAAGAATCGGTAAAAAAATTAATCATTAATAACAAATACTTATTTAAATTTTTTCGTACTATATACTTAGAATTATAATCAATGGAAAAAAAAAAAATTTAAAGGGTTTGGGGTCCATCCCCGAACCCCCCCCCTTTGTTGCGCCACTGAGTGAAAAAAAGATACAAGCGTGAATTGACAGCCAGTGGTTTCCTGGAAAATAACCTTGTCAAGGTGCATACCATTGCACGCGCCCCAACGTTTCTTCATAAGATTGAATCTAAAATTTTGGGTTGGTAGGATTGATTATTTGATATTGGACTTGTAATATTATTAGAAGGGTAGGCGGATTAAATATATAGTGGTCTAAGTTACGTGATTCGGTTTAACTATTACTGTGTGTTTGTTCATTATAATATTTCCCTTTAATTTAATATTATCTAAATTGTTAGATATTTAAGTTCCACTTTTAATAAAGTCATATTAAGAATTAAAAATGTCTATTCCTTTTGCAAACCCTACACCTCTAGCTCACGCTGACAATCAAAGATACGGTCACCCAAGGGGAGGGGAGTATCACACCTTTCATTAATATTAGATATTGTCTGAATTACTTGAGAAACTATTGTCTGAATAAGCAGGGACATCTCGAGGCATGGCCAATCGGACCCAGGGCCTCGGCCACAATGAGTGCCTCGTCTCGTTCTCAACTCAGCCTTAATAAGATCATAAGTCGAATAATTTGAAAGGTCAAATGTGTGTGTGTTATTCCCGGGTTGTATTCTCCGAAAAACTGGGAATTTCGGACAATATGTCAACTGGCTACATGTGATGACCGTCGTCCACGTACAGGCCGAGGCTACCACCATACACTATCATTACTCATTCAGTCAAAAGGCGGCAGTAGGTTGAGCCGGTTTGTGGGATTATAAGTCATGCAATTTATTTTTTCGGCTTATTGTTCGTTCGAGTATTATTTGATAACGTATGCTACGTACTGTCTACTTTTTAGGGTCATAGGTGGGGCCTAGATTTGTGGTGCCCTGGGCCTACTTTTGAGTAGGGGCCCAGGGCCTCCAGGTATCTTAAGAAGTCCATTGGAATAAGATTTAAAAAATTTACTTCAGTGTAGAAAATGCTAGTGAAATTTACCGTTTTCGTGTAAATATATAATAATATCAATGTTACTCTCTTTCTTTGTTTTTTCCCCATAAAATAAGCCAAATATAGATTTACTATCCACCAAGATTCAACTAAGTTTCAGTCTGCGGTAACCTAGTGATCAGGGTCACGAGCACCGGTCTACGTTATCAAGTCGCGGGTTCGAGCCCTATTGTCACGGATGCACGTTAAATCTGTTGCAGCTCAAAATCTTCACGTTGGTATGGCGTGATGGAAAGGGAGGTGCCAACTCAACTCTCGTCCCCATCATTTGACCAAGGTTGAAAAACAAGAAGTCAAGTATAGCCCTCGAGTTGTTTTAGAGTGCAACGATCCCTCACTAATATTCAGAGTCTTAAAAAGTAACTCGTGATAACGAGTATACTCGTCATGGAGAAATTGCAGGATTTTGTGTCGTGACAAGTAAACTCGTCATGCATAAGAAGTAGTGATTATTGGCTGTTAAAATTGCAATTTTTGAGAGAAACAAAACGTATTCTCAAAAATTTCAAGATCTTTAGAATATTTTGAGGCCTGGCCAGAGTGAAACAAATAAATGAAAAATATGAAAACTTTAAGGTATCAGACTACGTTCGGAACCGGTTTTTGAAAAGCGAAAAATGGAAAATTTTCATTTATTTAGTGTCCTTTTTAAATACGTAAAAAATTTGTTTTAAAATTTTTAAAAAAATTTTTTTTTTTAAAATCAATATTTTAAAAATTCATTTAGAATAAATTTTTTTAAAAAATGTTCTCCTTTTGTGAAGAATGCCTATTATAAATAATATTTTGCCTGTATAGCTTTTAGACCTCTACAGAGGCCAACTAAATTTTTGAAAATTCACATTGTTTCAGAATTACCACCAAAAAAAGGGCCAAAAGATCCCCTGTTGTCGTAAAAATGGATAAAACCCCCCCCTAATTTTGATTTCAAAAAGCCCGTAGGGCGGGAAACAAAAATTTTTTAAAATAATCATTTTCCAAAAAAAAAATTTTCAAAAAATTATTTTAATTGTTTTTAAAAATGGTTAAATATTTTTTCCAAAATGCTTTAAAAAATTTTTTTTTTCAAGTGAAAATTACTAAAATTATTTTTATACTTTTAAAATTTTCAAAAGGCAAACAAGTGAAATCTGGTTTCTTTAGGTCCGGTAAAGTTCCAAAAAATTTTTTTTGGGAAAACATTTTGAAAAAGGGGGGCCGGGAAAAACGGTTTGGAAAATTTTTTGGGGCCCTTGGGAAATTTGGCCTGAAGTTACCTAGAGCAAATGCCAATAGTTTGATGTCACAACCATCTGCTTTAGAGTAAAGGCAGCCCCACCGTATCAAATACCCCCCAACCACAGGGCCAAAACAAGTGTAACTACAGTCCCACTAACAGGGCCTCCATATCTAAGAAAGAGCCCCGAAAGAATTTGGGTACAGGGCCCCCTCAGAGCTAGCTACGCCAGTGGTAATGCCCTAATGCCGTCCTGTGTCTAAACAATAGTTATTTCATTGAGGTCAAAAGGCAAGGATGCTTTCCAGTAAGAGGACTGTGATCACCCTACAAAACCTACTCCAGAACTTCCTTAGTGTCAAAGCAAATAGAAAATATTTTGTCAGTAAAGAAAGAAGTAAGCCAGTGTGCGCTTTAAATTTTCAGTCCGAAATTTTTTCGGTCCAAAATTCGATATCCATAAAAACTTACGGTTGGGAAAACGTCCCTTCTGAACCTGCGACCAAGCTAAATTACTTTACCCGCACAATAAGTATTAGTTATAAAATTGACAATTTTTATAAACCATCTTTTTGATCCAGTATTTTAACAGCGACACTATGTGATCAGTGCCGATTTAAGCTAATTTCGGGCCCTGGACGCAGATCTATAGGCCCCGTTGGCACTGGTGGATCGAAATTTATAAACAGAAAACCTGATTATGTCCAGTTATTCGGGCCCTTCCGGGCCCCTGGGTGCCCGCTTCAAGTGTCCAATGTATAAACCAGCACTGTCGTGATTGACAAATATACTCCTCATCGTTCGATTTCCGTGACACATAGTTGCGTGCTCTCAAAGGGGGTGCCTTAGTTAACTGTGTGTGGTTAAAGACTGCAAAGAGAGCAATTCTTAGGTAAAATTCTTAATTCAAGATACAGATCATGGTAGTCTGGTGGTCGTGCTCGCGGTGAAATACAAATAGGATTGCAGGCTCAAGACCTGGTTTTATCTTAGAACACAGTGAGGAATACAAGAGATGCTACACACAAAATCGAATTGTTTCCCACTATTTTCAACAGAGTGGTATGCATAAAGTATGTCGTATTGTTGCTCCATATTTCTTTGCAAAATGGATTTTCAACTATACATTTTATTACTGAAACCCAGCCTATTAGCTAAATGATTCTAAGTATCAAGAATGCAGTAAGAATAAAGAAATAATTTCGAAAATGAATTTATATCGATATACATTTTGCATTGGATAAGACGTTTCCGGTAAGACATTTGCTCTTAAATATTCGCCAAAGACGACTTTAAGTGATGATTCATCGTTAAAAAGCAAAAACTGGAATCTGTAAGTCAAATTAATAAAAAAAAATTAAAACTAATAATATATCATCAGTTGTTACGTAATACTTTGTTAAATGTTTTCTTACTTATTTTTTTTAGAAAATCAACCGAAATTTATAATAATCAGCAAATGATCTACATACTATTTCGAATGATAATAATAGTAAAACAAAATGTGCAAAGCAAAATACAAACTTGAAAACCAGGAAAATATTTAAAACCAAATTATTTTGTAATTTTAAGAACTAAAAATCATCTCGCGTTCTAATACTTTATAACTACTATGAACTAAAGTTCCATTCTCATATTTTCCAACATGGTTTGTCCCGCCAATTTTATTAATTCGAACAAAAAATAAGCTAATATTCTTAGGCTATATTCATCTAAATATTAAGAGAATATAAAAAATTAAAGACTAACTTTCTAACAGAAAAATTTTTTTTAAAAAAATGCATAAATATTATTTCACTACCATAAAGTTAGCAGTATATTTTAAATAATAAGAGACATTTTAAATGCATTTTATGCACAAAAATATTTTAAATAAGTATTATGCATTAATTCTTTATTATATTTTTAATCAATTGAGATTTTTTTGTTAAATGTTTTTCCAGCCATATATTCCAAAGTTCACGTTGTCATACTTTTACGTCAAAAGAATTATTAATCTATAAAAATGGAAAAATAGCGTATTTAAAGACATTAAGAATTTTGTGCGATTATACATACAAACTTATATTAGTAATTTCACTTTTTTTTTTAATATTTATTCCGATATTAGATTTTGGATCTTTTGAATTAGACAAAAATGGCTTTTTTAAAGAATGTTATACAACAAAACGAGTTAATTTTCAAAAAAAATGTTTTAATCAATAAAATGCACTTTTTATGATATTAATCGAAAATTATTTGCCTCCTTCAGTATTTTGGAGAAAAAGTTCTCAAATTCTCTCAAAAAAGCTGAAATATACGTCACTAAAAGTATTATATTTTAGCTATTTTATTCATGCAAAATTAATTGTGAAAAAACTTACTTGACCGAAGCGTATGCGAGCCTTTCTTCTTTTAATTCAAATCTTTCCAATGTGAAGCTTTAAAAATAACGATTAAATAATTGTCTTTTGGAACTTGAACAGATCTGTTTATTTCGTCTCATTTTTGAGACTCGCGCGCAAATCAAATCAAAACTTAAACTATCTCCATCAAACTTTAAGTTCAGTTTGTCCGTTTTAGTTAATATAAAAAATTCACTTTTATTTTAAATTTCTAAAATGTTAACTAGTTTCTAAAAAGAGTTCCCCAAAAAAGTAAAATATCATCTGGGGGTATCGAGAACCCTTAGAAAAAACCGGCACTTTCGCCAGAAAATCACATGCGGCAAAATCACGACAGGAGACAACACTATAACCGTCACGTATTGAGCACCTCGCGTTTGTAAACATCTTTTGCTTTCGCGAATAAATTTTGATTCCGCTAATTAGCATCTGCCGAAGTGCAGCGTGAGCTACGCATGCGCCTGTACCATCTGGCAGCTCATCTGAGTGCTTCTGCAGTAACAGCTGGACTATTGCGCATGTCATAACGAAAAGTTCACTCGGAACTGAGAATATTAAGTGGGAATAAACATGCACATGGAAAAAAAGGGAACATCATTTTTTATATATAAAAATTGGGGGTTTTTCTTAAATTCAAGAGAAATGAAACAAATTTCAACAATTTCTCATTGTTTATAATTCTTTAGAATAGTTATCTCTCGGGAGAATTGTTCTAACTTGTTATCAAAAAAATTCCAGCTCCTTATGTATATTCTTATATTGTACATTCAAAAGAGTACTTAGCTTCACATAAATCAAAAACATTTCAATGTGTTTATAAATGAAGTACAGAGGAATACTTAATTAAAAAGAATAGTTTGAGATGTATCTGAGCATGCGCAGTAAGTCAATGCTTACTTTCCGTATCAAGTCATCTTCAGATGCATTGTGGGTAAAATGCGGATGGAGATCGCATCAGTTAGCGTCTGTGGCGGTACAGATAATTGTTAGAAATTACTGATCATCCGATAACGACACTTTTGTGTGTACCTCGTAGATAAACGTGGAGATATATCATGTTATTGTTAATATTTCATGGTTCGTGATAGCGTATAAATGAGAGATCGTGTTAAAACATACAGGTAATTTCATATTTTTTATCGCCGATGAAATGATTTTGTAGCACTATTCAAAAACAGTAATATCTATATTATGAATTAATTTTTATATTTTTAAGGGAATTGATTGATTATCATGAATATTTTCTATGATAATGTATAAATTAATCGATTGATGTATTTATTTACTTTTTTATGCAAACAAATGTTAGAAAAATTTTGGTTCAGCGTTTGGTATATTAAAATGTGAATACTTTATTTTTCATTTCAGCTTTCTCACTTGTTTATTATTTTTTTAAGAAATGGAATGAGAGAGAGAATATTTTTCAGTTAAAAATTATTTGGAGCTTTAGCTTATTTTGAGCAGTTTTAAATCAGGTATCAAAAGTAAATACTGATTGCATTGTTGCACAACTTATTTCTAGTTTTAATTTAAAAAAAAAAAAGCGTGTATATAAACAATATTTAACTCATTTAGAAAATTATTTTTACTGTAATCAATGATGTTATACTTTATAATGAGGCTTTTACTCAATAGAATTACCATCTGTGTAAAAAAAATTTAATAATTGTGTTGTACAAGTTATTAAAAAGATATAATTTTTTGTTCAAATTTATTATTTTATTTTTGATAAATTTATATTTCTTATCTTCCATATACAATTATTATTTAAAAGGATGATATGAAAAATATATTAAACTTTGAAATTGTAAAATTTGAACAGGTAAAAAATTGTAAAATCAAAAAAACTAGTCTATTAAAAATTTAAATGCCTAAACTTGACTTTCATATAAAAAAGTGAAAATCGTGTATTTTTCTGCAATAAACTAGTATTTGCGATTTTGAAGGATATAAATGTCTCAGAAATTTAAGTCTGAAATAAAATTAAAAAAAAAATAGTAATAAATTAACGTAATTCACAATTATACATTAGACTCCTATTCAAAATCTAACAAGATCATCATCTTTTTGAATGACAAGCTATTTACTTTATATATTAAGTTGCTTTTCTTCTCTTCTAAAAGAGAAAAATTTTCAAACTTTAAACATTTTTCATTGTTTATTTAAGAAAATCATATTTAAAAGTTTTG
Source organism: Trichonephila inaurata madagascariensis (assembly GCA_019973955.1). Classification (NCBI taxonomy): domain Eukaryota; kingdom Metazoa; phylum Arthropoda; class Arachnida; order Araneae; family Nephilidae; genus Trichonephila; species Trichonephila inaurata. The sequence goes on along the minus strand of BMAV01013002.1, from coordinate 75,330 downwards.
CATCGATATTGCAAACTTAAAATGCTAAAAATACTTATATGAAAGCAAAACAGTTAGAGGAGCCATCTGAAAAACCTACTTTACGATGTTGTTTTATCCTGATTTTTTCCCCTATTTTTTTCTCTCTTGTAAATAGGGCAGGTATGTATATTTCTTTTCAAATTAGCTAATGTTAGATCATCAATGATAAGAAATTTTTTTGTACTTGCATATTATCGCAGCCTATTAGCGACATTATACGAAACAAAGCACATGGATGCCAATGTAGCATGTACGATACATAGGAAATCGGAGTTGCCAACTTGTCCAGTTATTAATAGAATTGGCAATTGTTATGATAATACACTAGTACCTTTTAAGTTAATGAACAAGTTTGTACTATTATTTTCATATACAATATTTTATTCAACTGTAATAAATTCAATTGTTTGAAACCTGTAATTTACTAAAAGTTTGTGATTTATATGCAAAGCAAGGGCCTAGCTTACACTGTATCATTGATACTGGGCCTCCACACTACAGGGGCTCTAGCATGCATAAGCAAGAAATCATAGTTTAAAAGGGCCCAAAAAGAGCCCTCAAGGAATTTTGATACAGGACCCACTCAAGACTAGCTATGCCAGTGATGTATTGGTGAGGGTAATACAGAGAATGGAAGCCTTTTTTAACTTAATCCATTATTTTCTACGCAAATCGAAATTATTTATGTATGCAGTAGTAAAAAGATATTTTTAAACTCTTTATTAGAACAAACTGTTATTGAAAAAAAATTGTACTTTTTAGTGCATCAATCCATTTTGAAGATTTTAAAGAATTTTTTTTAATCATCATTTTAACTGTCATTAATACATTCAGTGCTTCAATTACTATAAGCATCCAGTGCTTCAATTTTATTTTTGAATTGTTTGTGATGTAGTTTTGTAGGACTTCATAAATTTATTCTTATTATCAAAACTATGTAGAAGTCCTATGACCATGTTTGAACCATGTTTGTGAAAATAAAAATGATTATTTATGCTTATTTCACAATATTCTTGTGAAAATTTTATTTTACATATGTTTTTCATAAAATAGAAATATATTTGTAACTTTTTTTTAGACAGTTGATATGTTCAAAGAAACATACAAAAAAAGATACAATTCCTATAGCAAGAAAGGGGATGCTTTCCAAGTTATCCGAAGACTGTACAAACTTTTGAATGTGAGTTGATAATTTTTTAGATAACTATGTATTTCCAATTATATGTTTAACATGTATACATTATAACATCTATGCATTTAACATGTTGTAATTAGTTTCTAATATAACATTATGGTACTTACATATATATCATCAGTCAATTCGTCAAATGAAACCACCATTCATGATATGAAGCCAATAATGGAAAACTGTTCCTTTGCATGTACAAACAAAATAATCATGTTCTCGCATATGTGATAACATTCGGCAACATCTTTTGATTTGGCAAAATTGGTTGACTGTGTAATATGAAATTACCGCATTTGAAACGTATAAAAATTGTTAAAATATTAATCATTCATTGCAAAATGGATTGAAATCACTGAGAAGATCTACCACATAGACTATGCCTTCATTTATTTTCTTCTGATTTTGAGTAGATAAACTGCTTTCTGAAATATTTTATGGAATTAACATAATGATTTTTTTTATAATTAGTTTCCAACTAAGCAAGTCTTTTGGACTTATTGGTATTTTAAGGTGCATTTTATATCTGGATCATTTAAAAAATAATTTTCAAGACTGGCACCAAGTTTACACCCCTTAGAAAACTAAGCTAGTTGTTCATTCAGGAATTTCTCCTGTACCTTTGCTATTGTGGTCTTAGATATTGTACCCATTTTAATCGTCCTCATCCAGAGGTTTGTCAATCATCAAAGATTTCAATTTGTATTCTTTCAAAACCTTTTCCAAACTGATCAGTGATCATAACTGTCCATAATTCTAAATCATGTAAAAGTAAATCAATAGTGTAAAAAAAGGCAACTTTATCTTGGACTGTTATACTTCAAAGTCAAGTTTTAAAAATATGAGTGTGTGCATAAGTATAATGAAATAGGTATTTAGTAACTGAATTGTACTGCATTCCAGATATAACATTCATCATTCTTTAAATGAAAATTTAAAAATAAACATTTATTTTACTACTAAACTATTAAAAACTTCTATTATTCTAAAAGAAATTTTCCTCTTCAGCAATTCTGCATTTCAAATCAAAATCACGCTCAATATTAAATTTTAAGTTATCACAGTACTTGGGTACTTAAGAAGATAAATCACTAATTTCAATTTGATTCAATTGATTCTTCTGGACATCCCTCCCATGAATTTGCCTTGGTTATCACTGAAATTGATAAAGTGAGAAAAATTTATTCAATACAAATAAAACAGAAATACTATTTTCATCTCCTTAAAAAGGGAGGACAAGGTGGAATTTATTTGTATCCTATTAATCTATATAGTATTCCCCATCCCATTTAATTTTTCTTAATTATTATGTTATTTGGCTTTGAAAATATTGCTGAATGTTTTTTTTTAAAACTAGTTATTTGGTTCAAATCAAATAAATAAAAACTGCAATATTCTAAAACCATTTACTATGTGACATAATATTCTAAAATTGCATATGTCTTTCTACATCACTGATGCAATCAAGTTTAATTTGAGTCCTGATACCATTCAAGAGTAAAAGAATTGGTGCCCATTAATTCTTTCAAGGCTGAAAAATAATCATATCAATGTGATATGGAAGTTTGGAGAATGAGATACCAGATTGGATATCATCTTCATCGTTTGACAAAAGCCATTATTGACCAAAATTATGCAGTCTATTGCCAGTTTCCCAGTATTTCTTCAAAGTATAATGTTGATAAACAATCAATTAACCTACAAATTTTAAGGTGTATTATGTATTTTAAAATTATTTATTTTGCAATTGAAAGTTGTATTTTAATATGTTTAATGTTAAGTTCTTGTTTTTTATTTGTATCTTTCTGTTCTAAGGAATATTTTTTAAAAAATTTTGATTTATTTTGTGTTCAATTAACATTCAAATTATTACAGATGAAATTTAACCTGAGTAATTTAATTGAAATATATTATTTTGTGAAAACAAATCTAGAAATTCAATACATTTGATAAAATCTTGGATTTCTTAAATTTCTTGATAAGTTTTATCTTGAGAAATCTTGAAGTAGACATTTTTTGTGAGATGCAATCTCTCAAAAATTTTTAAATGTTGTACTTTTTATTCATTATATTCTAATTGAAAATTTATGTTTTGTGTTATATTTGATAATAAGGATGTACACGGACTATTTTTACGGGAGGTTTCATAATTTTAAAAAAAATGCAGACAAAAACACAGATGTAATTTTTTTTGCTAAAAAATTCAAAATTTGGTGATTTTATGGGAGAGATTTTAACCCCCAAATCTTATTCTTATGAAGCCATTGATTCTATGTATAATTTTAAAAAATGTTTTCCATTGTGTGTATAAATTTTACCATTATTCTAATTGTATAAAAATGCATCGAGATTTCTAAATAAGATGTTTTTTTTTCAAGTTTGTGTCTTTGTTAATTTTTTATGCAAAATATTAAAATTAATTATTAAATTGTGTTTTATTGAAATCAGAATACCGCCATATCAATGATATGGGTCCCCAACTCAGGCCCCCTGTTGATAACGGGGGCCCCATATCTAAAAAGGGCCCCCTTTTTGGGGGGCCCTCAAGTACTATCCAGTGATTGCAATATAGTCTTGATTATTAAATCACTTATCCTAGTAATTAAAATTAGTTTTAATGCAAATTAATACATTTTATTTTTTTTTTATTTTTCAAAATAAAATCGTTTTATCAAAACACCTTTTGTGGCCTGCTCTTTTAATTCCTTGGAAATTTTAAAAGTTAAGTATTACACTTTTAGTATTTTTAAGAATCTCATTGAATGGAAAGGTATAAATGTATGCAAACATAATTTATTTTGATTTAAAAATGGAAATTTAAGGTAATTAAAATTGATTTTGAGAAATTTTATTAAAATTTTTTGTTTGAGTTTTTCTTTTGAAATTACTATTAAATTTAACATGTATTTTTTTTTTCTTTTGCAGCTATTTGACAACACATTTGTGAGCTAATTCTAAATAAACTATCTGTAAGTAATCTTAAAATGTATAATGTAGTTTAAATATAATTTTTACTAAAAATTGTGTGGTATTTTGCCTTAAGCATATACAAATCACTTTTATTCATTTACAGAATACAATTTATTAAAAAAAATTGTTTATTTATTTATTGAAATAAGTGAGTACCAAGTATTTGATTTATAAAAAAAAAATCTTTGACCTTTAAAAAATGTTCTTTGAGAAAAAACAAAATTGCATCTTTGCTAAATATGTAATTAACAATAAGGCATAATTTTACAGTTCAAAAAATACAAAACCATAATTTAGCATTGCATTATATGATAGTACGACACAATCAAATGTGTATTTGAATAAGAAATTCCTTTTATAAACAAAATTTTAAAAAATCATACAAGTTAGCATTTTTTTTCTCTCATGTTATGATTTAATGATAGATTTTACAACCAGCTGATTGTTTTTACCTTTAAATAAATTTTAGAATATCTTGTATTAGAAAATTTGGCAAAATTTGAAATTTTTATTAATATATTTTTGTTAAATTTATTGCAATTTGATCAAAAACTTGGAACTTCTTCGGCTTTTTTAAACACTTTACAATTTGTGTTATAATTCGCATGTTTATTTTTATAAATTTATTTAAAGATTGTTTTTACTGCCATTGTCTTGTCTCTTTTCTAAGAAATAATTTCAGTTTTAGATTTTTATCTTCCCGGTGATTATTGCTGAAGAGACTAGACCATATTTATCAAGGCTTTTCTCTTTGGCTAGTTACCAGGATATGCTAATTTATTAATTCCCCTTTGATTATAAAATAATTTTTCCTCTTTTTTTTTCTATTTGACAATATACTTTTTAATTACTAAGAATGCTTAAAACTATTTAGTATCCTTCAGAAAAGGATTTTTTAACAATATGAACTATATTAGCACACTATATGCAGTTAATATTTTTTAAAAATGTCGTCTTTTCTTTTACTTTTACGACGAAAGTTATGCAGTTCTTTTTGATGCACTAATAAATACTTAAAGGAATATTAATTATTCAAATGAATATAGAGCCAGTGAAAGAATTAATTACCTTATATGAGAATTTCTGATTACATGGCAAGTAAAAAATTTTTATAAACGCTTTTGGGATTTTAAAAAGTTTGTAAAAATTGCTATTACTTATTAAATATATTAAGTATAATCTTTCTCTCAAATGTGTTAAATAAATAGTTAGTATTTATTGTTTTTCCTTCTATCTGATTTGAAAGCCTTATGGTCAATCTTTACCTTTACAAACCCAGATTTTTAATTTTAAAAATACCAATTATTGTGATATTTTTCTTGTTTTTTTTTTGTCTGGAAAATATATATATATATAATCTTCTCTACAGCCTTATTTATAATTTATTTTATTTTCTCCGCATTAAATTTAGAGCTTATTTTGTTGCCTTAATATTATAAGCATACACATACAATGAATTTAGTGCATCACTGCCTTTTCCCCCTATAATTTTACACTTGAATTTGCTACTTTGAATGCTATTTTCTTTTTCCTCATTTTTTAAAGTATCAGTGTTTTAATTAAATGTGTAAAAGATAAATGCATAAATTAAAGAAACTGGATACAGTCAATAGTTTTTAGGACTAAAATTTGCAAAATTTATTATAAAATTATTTTTATTGATTTATATTTTTGAACTTGTGAAATAATTTTGAATATAAATGCAGTTTCTAATAGTCTACCAAATTCATGAAACTTTTATATGAAATAAAAGTATAAAATTATGGCATTTTCATAAAATTAATGCATTAATTTTTCAATTTCTATGTAATTTTATTGCAGAATTTCAAAATAATCTAAAGAAATTAGTATTTATTTCAGAGAGTGGATACTAAATTGAAGCATCCACACTAAGTTTTAAGATTTGTTCTTAAAAATACATGTTTTTAAAAAGTAATATGGTATGTAATATGGTGTTTTTCTTAAACAGAAAAATTTGAGTATAACTGATATATTATTTTCCTCAAAAACTCATTGAATATAAATGATGGTGCTAATTTTACGTGTAAACATTCCTTGCACTATATCTTTTCTTACTTATTGAGTCATCCTGTCATTTGCTTTTTAGTGTGTGTGTATTAGCATAACTATATGTTTACTATTAATTATTCAACCCAAACTAACTTAATCTGCTGAACAGGATGAAGCCTACAACTTTTTTCCACAAATGCCTTTGTTTTAGAAGCGATTTTCAGGTCATAGGATACAAGCAAGCCTTATTAAAACATAAAATTTGCAAAGCAGTGACCGATCCCAAATGAAACAGTATTAGTTCAGCATTTAAACATGCATGGATGATTCTGTTTGGTCTTCATCGTTCTAAAGCGATAGGGAGAAAAAAGAACAATAAAGAAATCGTCAGTCACAATGACAATCGTCGGTTCTAATAACCAACGGAGCTCATCCTTTTGCGTGTTCTTTTTTGATTCGAAGCTGAATTAAAAGAATGACACCTGCATTCCACCATTATTGTTAGACTCTTTAATAAAAATTGAAAGGAAAAATGAATTATAGAAGGGCAGGAATAAGGTTCGTTTCCGGTATTCTTTAGCTGATTTTTTTTTGTTCTTGTTTTGTTTGCTCGTTTAATGCTTGTGCGTGAAATGATGGTAGACAATAAGGTTGAGTGTTGTTCTTATTGTTTGAGCCATACAGGATATATTTATTTTAGTGAGTGCGTGTGACATCCAAATCGTGATTTTGCGCTCCGGAATATTTATAGAAATGAGAGAGAAAAAAATGACATTTTATTTCGAATGTTTTATCGGTGAAATAATTCCCAAATTTTGAGGATTAAAGTAATACATGTATAAATGTATTTTTAGACAACGCATTTTTATACTTTGAAACTGATTGCTATCTGTATTTGATCGAACATTTTGGAAATTTTTGGAAAATACGGTTAACTCGACTTTTAAGTTTTACAGTTGTGACTACAGTTACAGTTTATGGTTGCAATAAAAACAAATACGAAATAACGATAAAAAAATCGTATAAAAAATAATAATAATAAGTGTTGTTATAGCAACGTATAAAAGTCTAAAAAAGATATTTTTGCTTTAAAATTTTGTATCTGTATTTGTTTTGTATTGGAAAATAGACTTCATTACATCTGATGTATAAAAAAGTTCAAAATATATTGACAGAATAAAGAAGACGAAAAATTTTTGCCGCCCCATACGAATTTTTTCCCTTTAAACTATCTTTAAATATGAATAAAGTATACATTTTTTTTAACGAAAGATTTTTATGTATAGTTAATATTTACAAGTGATACAAAATCGAAAATGGTATTTCTTTGAATTGTTAAAAAATATATCAAAATGTTTTAAAGAAGTATAAATTTTTTCCCCCCCCGCATTATATTCCCCCTTTGCATTAGAAAAATCTTTTTATCCGGGAAAGGGGAAAAACTCAAAGAAAAATTTCAAAAAGAATATTCTTACAAAATATCAGTTCATTCGTTAATCATCGAATAGGAAGGTTTCCGCAAAAAAACGGAAAAAAAATTTAAATTTAAAACTGATTTTAGATCAATAAGTTACATATTTTGTCAAACCTATACATAATAACTTCCGAGAATATTAAAATTAAAATAAAAATTCAAACTCAGTGGCACAACAGCCCATGAGGACCGGGGCCTACTGTGACCAACCCAGTATGTGACCAGGGGGCGCGGGATTTAAAGAGCAGATGCCCCGATCAGGGGGTTTGGGTCTGAAGCGAAACTCCCTGAGTGTAAGTCCCCAAGCAAACCTGGAATTCTTTTATCGACCCACTGCAAAATTAAAATAATAATAGTAATAAATAGTTATCTAGAAGATAGACCACAACTTAGTAATCATCCCCTGTCAAATTAGATTAAAAAAAAATTATACCTATGTTTAAGAAAGTAAAATTCTGAAATTGGGCTCAATAACTGCGGATTAGTAATATATATGTAATTTTACCATTTTTTTTAAACCCCCAAAAGAAAAGCGGAGACGTTTACTGAAAAATAAAATATCGAAAAAAAATCCTTTTAAAGCCTTTTTTACTCAAATTTTTAATTAAATTAAGATTTCATGAAAAATATATTCTTTTTCATAATCACTACAAAATAGCGTTCCTAACCAATCCTCGGAACGAATTTATAGTTAAATTTTCATAATGAAATTGAGATTCTCACTTATTAAAAAAGACACAAGAAATATGGTTTTATTGTTACATTGGTTGTTTATTTAAAGCCAGACTTTTTAATTTCACGAGTTCTACCCGGCACGGATCTCATAATTTTGAATCACAGTCAAATGACTGGGACGACATCTGAATTGGCATCCGTTTTGTTGTGGGATAAAGTGCCCAATTCTAGTAATAATTTTCGAACATTTTGCAAGATTCATTAAAACTGAAATGAAGGAAATAACATGCCTTACCCCTGTTTCTAAAATGTAGCTTTTCTTTTTTTTTAAAAAAAAAAAAAAGGGCCTATGACATAAATTAAAAGAAAATTTATTTCATAGGAATCTTTTTTACTAGACCATATTTGTCTCGAACAATTCGAGTCTGTTTCGAACAACCGTTTCGGAAAAAAATTTTTTTCGAGCAGTTGTGAGGGAGAAGGGTTCCCGTGAAAAAAATGACACTCTGTGTGACGTTAGCAGCGCTCTATCTTCTCACATTGAAAAATTACTCCCGATTTTTCTGCTTCGGAAAACGAACATCCAATATTATTTCTTTTATTTCGCTCTCGCTTTTGTTGACAGTCGTAAACAGAAATGGAACGCCATTCTGTTTGTTTGTTTAACGAATCCGAGGCTGCCATCTTTGCCGCCATCTTGTTTATGACGCAGAATCCTGGAATTAGAGGAATTGGCTGGACCTTGCTGGAATTTCGAGCAATCTTAATTTCCAGTAATTCCTTCGGCTCACTAGGAAAAAGTTGTTCGAAGCAGTTGTTATGGCAACTGGATAGAAATTGCTCTAAAGTGTTGCTTGAAAGAAAAATTGCTTCAAATACGTATACGCCTTAAAATCTCCACAGCAAATGCACACGCCGTAACTGGTAAAAAAATTTAATTTAGAAAATACAGGAAAACGATATATAAACCACAAGAGTGCTTAAACTTCCTAACGTTATTTGCCACTTATTCAATAGGTTTATGAAATGAAGTTCACATGGATGAAAATAAATATTCTGCAGAAGTCAGTAGCGCGCACAGACCTCTCTTTATGAAAGGGGAGGGGGTACATTCTAAAAGATGCGTGAACGTAAGCTCCGAGGTAAGAATTTCTATGGTAAAAAAAATTAAAAGTCTATGGACTCTGTGTGGGAGGGTTAAACCTCCATCCTTGCTTACACCACTGGTAAAAGTGCTTATAAACAATACAAGAACGGATTGAAAAAAGCAATTAAGAACTTAATTATACATAAGAGAATGTTTTTTCTTGAACAAAGAAGGATAACTTTAATGTGATTATAAATTTTCTGTATTTGCTGGAAGGGGGAGGGGGATTTTTTGAAAGTGACGTATTAGAATTTGATTGTTATCAAATGATATGTTTTGAGCAAGTAATGGCCTTTTATATAGTTGCATGATGAGATTATAAAAAGCTATGCTAATAATGCATGTATTTTCTTTTCTTTTTTAATAGTCTTGCACATAAATAAAAATTCAGCCACAGAAAATATTTTTATACTCCCACTTAAATGAATAATAATTAAACTCAAGAATCAATTAGTGACGTCAAAAGAGGGCTAACACATCAATCGCTTAAAATTAAAATAATGATCCCATATTTTTGTCAGCGAATTTTTTATATTCTCCATGGGATTTTTCTTCTTAAACACCAAGAAAGAGGTGTCATAAAAAACTATTTTTGGACATCCATCTTTTTTATTTATATTAATTAATATAATCATTATTGCATGTATCCTAATAACATACATTTAGAGTCACTCATTATCTTAATTACTGTAATTAATACTAATTAAATACTACTGTAATATAAATAATTTGATTAAAAAGTGCATTGCATACATCACTGTCTTAACAATATTTCGTGATCACATGGGGATATAATTATTACTTTTTGTAATTACAATATATAATTAAGATTCCATAAGTGTTACTCTTACCGCAACACGAGTCATTTTAAAAGAAATCGTAATTTATCAAAAGATTTAGAGCATTTTTACGAAACAAAGTACCTGAATGTGAGATAATCATACGGAAGAAAATTTCATTTTTTTTTAAAAAAAAAATTCATTTTGCAAAGTAGTAGGTTTTTTATTGATTGATAATAGTGTTTTCATTTGTTTAAAAGTATTTTTTGGGTAATAAGAGTCAATAATTTAACATTAGCGACATTTTAAGATTTCTTGAGGCACTAGGCCCCATGGAAGAGTAGACAGTCCACCCTTTTAAGTTTACAGTATATAACATACGTTTTATGTAGCATACTTGTACAGACGGTAGCCCTTAACAAATAAAGGGTACACGAGAGAGTTCGACCTCACCCCCATGGATCAGGAGTGGCGAACCTTTATGGATCAACGTGCCATTTTTTTAAAAAAGTGTTTAATGAGATATTAACGTGCCCTCAAATAATATTGACTTGTGATAATTGGCAAAATAATAAAACTAAATACTCTAATCATTTAAAACTCTTTATTTACTATGAAAAAGTATCTTTTGTGTGCTGAATAGTTGCAAATGTTTTAGTTATACGTATAATTAAAACTATAAAGTAACAGTAGTGTGACTCCTGTAGTTGCAGATTGGATGACAGGTAACTTCAACTAGGATTGTAGGATGTTCCTTTTAATAGAAAGCATTAGTGTCGATTTAAGCTCGTTTCGGGCCCTGGGCGCAGAATATCTACTAGCCCCCTTAGCACTGTCGGATCAAAATTTATATCCAGAGAATCTGATTAAGTCCAGCTTATCCGCGCCCTTCCGGGCCCCAAGAGTCCAATGGGCAAACCGGCACTGGAATGCATGCTGGAATGAAGTAATCTGCCAAATGGTTTCTAAGTAATTAATTATTTTTGCTGTGGTTAATTTTTTTGACAAGAGGATTTAAGATTGGTTTCAAAATGCCGTTTTACACAGACGATGTTCTGCATATCACTGTTCCAGAACATAAAACACAAACCGCTTGTCGCCCTTGTTAATTGATGGCATATTTCTCGGTTCACGAAGTATAAAATTCTCTGTTACTCATGCTATCTTGCCCTTTTTTTTTGCTTTTGCTTAACTAGCCATGTTAAATAACAGTTAAAAATCGTGAATATAACACAAATAAACTTTAAAATACAAGTTGTGTCAACGAAATTAACTATGCCATGAGTAGATAAACTTTGCGTCATAAGCAATTGTGGTTCGTGATGTAACGAAGGCTAGACAATAACAAACGAACGTGTGCCACTAGAATTTTTGAAAAATTCACATTATTTTCAGAGTTACCACCAATTTGAAATATATGGGGTTTTTCTTAAAATTCCCCCTGTTGTCAAAGATATGGAGAAACCCACTTCTAAGTTATATATTTCAAAAATTCTAGCTGAGCCTCTGTGTAGATAGGTCTGAGCTATATACAGGCAAAATATTATTATAACAGAAGCATTTTTCACAAAAGGAGAACATTTTGAAAAAAGATTATTCTAAGTTAATTTTTTGCTATAACATTGTACTTAAATAATTTTTTTTGTCAAAATATCCTTAAAACATTTAATACATGTATTCTAATCTAAGTGACACTAAATATCATAAAAATTATCCATTTATGCGGTTTTGCAAAATCATGGTTACGAACGTAGTCGGATACCTTAACTTTAACACACAGTGCTTTTCAAACTTTCAATGTTTGCGACCCAATTTTGAATCACTATTTTCATCACGTCCCCCCTCCTCCGTACCAGTAACGTAACGGAGAATGTTAAGGCACCTCTGCAAAGTCAGGTTTTGAACTCCAAACCGGACTTTAAAAAGGATCACAACTTGGCGTATGTTAGGCATTGGACCCCCCTTGAATCCTGCACCCTCCCCCACAAAGCGAGAGTACGTTACGCCACTGCTCCGTATAATAATCACTGGCGTAAGCTAGCTCTATGGAGGCTGTTTCTTAGATATGGAAGTCCTGTTAGTGATATTGTAATTGCACTTGATGGGGCCCCGTATCATTAATACGGCAGTAGCTACGCCCCTGATAATAATGTACTATGAAGCTAAAGCTACAATATGCGCGCGAACTTAATTATAAACCACACAAATTATATGAAAATATGTATTAAATTTTGTATATGACAATTCCAGGAAAGTCACTAGGAAATATTAAACTTATTCTTAATTTAGTATTGATAAATTGTGCAATACTAATACATTATAAGTGTATTATATCAGTCTGAATGTGTCAGAACGTATTTTCTTTTGCTTCATTTCGGTAAATTAATAATTTTTTTTAAATAATCTTTTATTTTCGACTTTTTGATATGCTCGCTCCCCTCACACGGGGTCATCACGCCCCGCTAAAGGGTCACGCCCCACAGTTTGAGAAACGCTGCATTAAGAATTACTCTTTGAAGAACACATATGAACAAAACTGGGTTACTTTATATTTATCAAATATCTCACAGGTGCCGCAAAACCAAAAAGCTAATTTTCACATATACCTTAAGCCGTGCAATTACTCGTTTCTTGGAAGATTAAGCTACTACCGAGTGAACCCTTTCTGGTAAACAACATGAGAGAAAAAAAAATGAGTCCAGACTGATGAAAAATGTGTTCTTAATTTCGGAAGAAGAGTAGTCATTAATTATAATGAGTTTAATTAGGTGTTGCATTAATCATTATTTAAGCCGCATAGCTGATTTTTAAAACTGAAGAAAGTGATTAAAACTGCGAAAAACCTCCCCGGTTGACTCGAAAAATAAATTAATCAATTATTGTGCTCTTATGATGTGTTACTTATTAAAGTCTTTGTTCCAGATTTTGCAGCTTATTTCATATTACATTTCAATTTGTTAAATACTGTAAAATAGTTCTCAGATTTTAGAGAAAGGTGTACATTGGAGAATAATTTTGGCATTTTTTTCAAAAGGTCTGGAATGGAATAATTATAATTATTTTTTTTTAAATTAATTTATTTGCAAAACTCCTCATACTCCACATTGCATAACATGAGGTTTACAGACGTAAGTGTGGTAACACAATTATATAATTTAAAGCAAAATTAAAGGCCCAGTGGTCAAGTGGTAGCGTATCGCGCTTCCACACCACAGGTCCAGGTTCTATTCCCGGGCTGGGCAAGGTCGACTCAGCCTTGCATCCCTACTGCAGTGGATCGATAGATGAGTACCAAGCTTGCTTGGGAATCTCGCTTCAGACTGACCACCTGATCGGGACATCTGCTGTAGCACCTCAGTGCCCAATGGTCATGTATACTGGGATGGGCTGTTGCGCCATTGAGTTAGGTTTCAGTAAGTGTTTATTAATTTGAGAATTAATAAACACTTCTAATCGCAAATCTCTGGACTTTTCTATTACACATTAGTTTATTTTATTATTACTAAATTATTTATTAATAGTATTTTATCATGAATCCCTTAGCTCATATTATTATTACCCCCCAAAAAAAATTACAATTTTGGGGATTCTTTTTAAAGTTCCTATGGAAGCCTGGTGGTCGTAGTAGAGAACTTGCTGTAGAGTGGCATTAAAACGTTTTTCACGTAATGTTAAAGAATGGGGAATAAATTCCAACACTTTTTTGGATTAAAAATAGTTCCAACAGGGATTGTACATATATTTGAACACCTTCCTACAGGAACATCATATTTTTTTTAACATTTCTTACTTTTGTTTGAATCCTTGCACTGTTATGGTATTATACATATATCTAATATGTGTGTGTGTGTGTTTCATCTCCAAAACTGTAATGTTAAATGGGTTTTAAACTTGAGATGTGTATAAAAATCTGCCTTCTTATAAAATACTTCTAAATTCTAAAGAAGCAGTATAATAAACAATCTTATGGGTTTAATGTGTTCCGAGTTTGAATCTTGTTCCATGACATTAGGCGAGCTTGATGAAGTCTTTCATTTTATCTTATTAAAGATTCTTCCACTGGATCCTCAATCCCATTTTCAAACCAGATGGGACCGTGAAAGCTCAGTAGTCGAGTCTTATTGTTAGTTGAGTTCTGATGTCTCAAAAGCCTCGTTGGATAGAATAATGGGCTTAGCTGACCCTTAAGTCTTCAGAGACCATAGCAACTCATTGGCCATACTCTCGATGCCATGGCGACCTTCAAACCGTAAGATCTTCATTCCATCAGATTAATCGTGAGCAGAAAGGAAGTTTGCCTTCATTAAATGGGGTTGAGAGTTTCAAAGTCCCTTCATTAAAGTTAAAATACAAACTCTAGTATATTCCTCGCCATCGAATGGAGATTCTACAGGCTGTCTCTGAATGCCATGTACAAACTTGGAACGGAGGTAGAGAACATCCTGGGGAGCCATAATTGCATAGAAAAGCATGGGCGGAAACTTAACCCTAAAAAGACACAAAGACAGTAAGGCCACAATACAGAATGTAGTGTAAAACGCTTTTATTACAAAACCAAAAAACAATAATAAATAAAAAGTATGACATAGAAGCATTACAGAAGGGGTTTGACATTGCGACCATTGGCATGTATGTACGCACGACACCGACGCGACATGGATTGGCAGCATGTTCGAAAGTACTGGATGTTTCCCGGATCGTAGCAGCAGCGATGGATATTCATTTTACTAGGTCCATTTCAGAATTAACGGGCGTGTCGTCAAATGTGGCTCTGAAAGATCCATGTTCCGCCAGGTTCTGATGCACACAAGCGAACATTTAATGATTTGATTGCATCCTCAATGGATATCTTTCCCCACACAACCGAATAGCAACATGTCCATTTTCGTTGGATAGGTCATAGATAAAGTGGATATCCGCCAATTCGGCTTTCGTATAACGATTCATGTTCATCGCACACTGTCCATGTCTGAAATGAGGAAATCGCGCGTTCCGACCTTGCGAGTTCACCTCCAGTGCCACCTATCGGTTTCCGCCCATGCTTTCCTATGTATAATTATGGCTCCTCAGGATGTTCTCGACCTCCCTTCCTAGTTTGCATACGTCATTCAGAGACACCCTATACATAACCTCAAAGGAGATAGTTCTGGAACCACTCAGTAGCTATGTGCCAATTCAAATTATTCAAACAGTATACGTTATGGAGTAAAAATTCAACAGATAGTACTTTTGAGGTTTCGTTTTCCTCATAAAGATGAGGTTAAGGTGTTCAAACAGTCAGGGATGTCTTAAGGCATGGGCCAAATTGGCCCGGCTTCAGGGCCTCGTCTCATTCTTGATCCAACCTTAATAAGATCATGATTCGAATAATTGTAACGGTCAAATGTTTTTCCGGTTGTATTCTCCGAAATACTGGGAATTTCGGAAGCTATGTCAACTGACTAATGTGATGACAGTCGTCCATGTATAGGCCTAGGCCTACCGCTATACTACATCATTACTCCTTCAGTCAAAAGGTGGTAGTCAATCGCGAGCCCCAGTAAGTCAAGCACATTTAGATAGCTTACATTTGTGTAGGGGCCGAGAGCGTAATTTAGCTTAGGGGCTCAGGGCTTCAAGAAATCTTAAGACGTCCCTACAAAGAGTAATGTCAAGATTGCATGAAGAATTGGTTCACACACACACACACATATGCAAAAGTAAATCCTACCTTCGACCTTTTTAAGCAGACTGTGTACAGCACATAGATTGTCAAATACTTGTACAAATGGTAACCCGAAACAAATAAATGTGCGTGACTCACAACCCCACAAACCTAGGCACAAACTGACTCGATCGAAAGCCGCCTTTTGACTAATAGAGTAACGATGATGAAAAATAGTAAATCTAAGCTAGACACGTACATGATGTAATAGTAAAGTCATGCAATATTGCCAATTGGCATATATTTCGAAATTCCCAGTTTTTCGGATAAAATGTTCTGGAATAACATATCACCAATAGCATATCGGAGAATATTAGCCCTGCAAAGTAAGGTTTGGGGCGCAAAGACGTATTTGACATCAGTCAGGCCTTGGGCCCTCCTTAGTTCTCCCCCACACACACACAGCGATGTTCAGGGGTGTACGTCACGCCACTACATATCACGATTAAAATTATTCGGATCATGATTTTACTGAAGCCGAGACAAGGTCTCCTACAAAATCGAGGCTCTATTTCCAGTTGGTCTATCCTTAAAACGTCATGCCTGGATTCAAACTCCTCTCATAGACAAATAGAGTTTCAATTTTGAGCATAACGAATACCCTTCAGTATAAAACGCACGCATATACGCCCACGCTTAAAAGTAGCCTATGTACGTCACAATGCTGGCTGTAACTCACAATTACAGGGTTCATTAATTTCGTCATTTGACGGCACAAAATTACCTAATGTTATTGGCTGTGATTAGAGAATTTTCCATTTAGGCAGCAGCAGCCGGAAAAATTTTCCATAAAATAACTAACGACTTATTTTTTTCACACATATTTATTTTACGCTGTGATAAATATATTGGTCAGTTTCAATAAACATATATATATTAAAAACATTGAATTGGGTTCCTTGGGTGTTTTGTAAGTGTGAGTACAATCAACAAATACAACATATTTCTTTATTATTCTTAGTCTTTATTATTATTATAGTGATGGTATCAAAACTGATTAGAAGAGTCAATGATAATAATAAGCATATAATATTTTCTTGAGTGGTGCTAGAAGTCACAAGAAACCATTCAGAATCGTAGGTATGGAATTGAAAGCAGAAAGGAGGTCTTGTTAATCTGAAAGTGAAAAAAAATTTGAAAATTGACAAACTTTTTTACGGAGAAAGTTAGTAAAACAAATTAGTAACTATAATATTATATTAATTCTACAATTACTATTAGAAGAAGGATATATATATATATCAAGGATATATATATATATATTCAACTTTTTAATATATATATATATATATATATATATATATTAAAAAGTTGAAGCTTATTATTTTTTGATTCTAACTTGATTTAACCATTTTCGAAAGTTTTTTTTTTAGGTGTGAAATACTTTTATTAATAAGGGATTCAAAAATTCGACTTGTTGAGTTCCATAGAATTTTGAACAGTCATTAACAAATAAGTGGAAGGCTGACTAGCCATAAAACTGGTTTAACCCCACAATTTTTTATAAAGCAGTCCTCGGTCTCTCTCTGCAATGTTTATAAATACTGCATCCAATAGCGCACACAAAAATTTTTCAGGGTGGGTGGGATCTAGAGTCGAAAGTCCACCATTTTGGTATCATACTCCAATACGCCGCCCAACATTTTCTTTTGATTTTGTCGATTTTTAGGAACAAAAACAATACAAAATCAATTATTGAATAAATAATTAGCAATAATTAATAAAATTAATTATTAATAGCAAATACATAATTAAATTTTACGTAATACATACATAGGATTATAACCAATTGAAAATAAAATCAAGGGCTATGGGGGTCCGGACCTTGGACACTCCCCTTGTGTGGGACTTTGACTGCATCATATATCTTGTTTTAGTTTCTAAAATTTCACTACCTATTTTAATAATTAGTATTCAAATAAATTTTTTTTCCCTCACAAATAGATTACAATAAAAATTAAAAACAGAAACATATCAAAACATTTTGTGGAAAGGGAGAAAAAACTACAATTATTAATATAGAAACTATGATATAACTGATATAATGATTATACATAATTAAATATTGGGTGAATTAATCATGCTGAGGTAATTACTTATTTTTATATTTTTACTGATAATAATTAGTGTATTGCTTAATATCATATATTAAATAATTAGGATTATAACTAATTACATATAATGTAATTAAAACTGCATAAAACTTATAATTATTTATAATATATACAACTCCTTTTTATTCTAGGATTAAAAACAACTCTAAATGTAAATATTTCTTGGACAATTTTAAATATTTTACCGGGAGAAAAAGGTTTAACTCATGAAATCATTTTAGTTTTATGTAATTTACGAAGCCCAACATGTGTGATGTTCACTATATTCATTTTGGGAATATGTTGGATATTTTGCAAAAAAAGTTTTTAGACGTCTGTCTAAGACACTATTCATTGATTGGTAGTTTGTCAACATCACACTTAGAAGTTAAATAAGGACTTTTGGCAACGGACCTCGTAATTTTAAATTTTGGTCAGGCAGATTAAGGTAGTTCGAGTCCCCGAGCGGTAAAAGGTTTGAGGCCCCTGGGCTCAAAAGTCGAAAAACTAAAATTTTAAAAAGCTTTGGTGATCTTAAATTCTCAAAATAAAATGTATTACAGTCGGACCTCTGTTTAACGAAGTCGCTAAATCCCAGAAAAAAAGTGCATTATGTGGAAAATTCGTTAAATAGAGATTCATCTTTCAATATGCTTTAAGAACCCTCTAAAACAAATTTAAAATTCATAAGCACTATATTATTAAAAAGTAATTTTCACCCTTCTTTTGTAAATTTCGACACATATTTATTATCTACATCTTACCCATACAAAAGAAATCTGAAAAGAAAACAAGAAGGGGGAGGGGAACCATTGTCCAGGAATACGCTGTAGTTCCAACTTAAAAAAATTAATTTTATATTAAAATTGATAAATTTTTTAAAGACATTTTTTCTAATTTTAAGCCTACAAGTAATTTTAATCATACATTATTTTATAACAAGTAATTTTAATCATACATTATTTTATAACCAGTAATTTTAATCATACATTACCTCATATGCTCTTAAATTTAAATACTGATAAAATCTGTGGATTTTATATTTGAGTTTTTTGTTTGAAAAATTACGGCAATATTTTATTTGCTCTAGGTAAGTTAGGCAGTTCAACCAGTTCAAGGCCATTGATCACCATAAAATACGTTAAAAGAAATAATTATTTGAAATGTCCAAAAATATTTTAAAAATAGGGAGGGGAAAAAATCGAATCACAATAGAAAAAATTAGTTAAATAGAGAAACTACTTCGCTATTTGGAAGTTATTTTACGAAGAAAGTAGTAAAATGTTCTTGGTTCCAGGAAAAAGTTTGTAAAATAGAGAAACTCGCAAAATAGAAGTTCGTAAAATGGAGGTCCGACTGTATATTGATTAGAACAATGATTCCCAAAGTGTGGTGTATATAGACCCCCAGAGATCTATGACGACCTGCAAGGGGTTCGCCTCAGCAAAAAAATAATTTGGGGGTCAATGAGGTGTAAGTGGGAGTCTATGTGATATTGGCTCTCATTAAACTAGATCGGGACTTTAATTTTAAAAGAAAATTTAATCAAGTGGAAACCAAATTTTACTTAATTTACTAAATTTAATGAGGTTAATTTGCCCTTACAAGGTGACAGCATAATTTTTTTTAAAACAGGAACCATTTCAGTGTTTCTTTCCAGAGTTAAACTAAAGAAGTATAATACTGGAGGTCCGTATTATACCGTTTTAACCTACGTTCAGTATTTAACTGCCTTTTTTCAGATTTTGAAACCAGGTTTGAGATTGCTTTGACAATGGTAATATCACAGTAGGCAATGAATTTATATGGTCATATTGAAAAAAAAAATGTCACATGACAACAGGAACTGATCGTGATATGCACCAATGAAGATTTTAAAGTTAAAAAAAGGATGGCAGCAATTTTGGCTTTAAAAAGGCAAACCTGTTATTTGTCCCGAATTATGGAATATCGTGAAGAAGTGTTTTTAATTATTTTTCCTAGTAAGAAGGAGTTTCAGCGCAGTTGCTAATCTCCAAAACAAAAAAAAAAAGAAATTGGACAATACTAACAGAGGAGGATTTAAGGTTAAACCTGACAAGATTGATACTAAATGCTGAAAATTTGTTATTGTAGCGCCAGATTCATCCCTCCCATTAAAATCAATTGTGTGTTGTTTGATTATTTTATTTAACAGTTATTTTATATATTAATTAATTTTTCATTTAATTAATTAACACATGCTTTTTTAAACTTTTTTTTCTCTATACATTAGTTATAAGTTTAATTCTTTTAAAGTAGTAGTTACTAGCTGTCAAAAAGACATTTAAGTTGATAAATTTGCAAAAATTCAATATTAATTAAGCAGGGGTCTACCCCATACCGAAAAACATGGCAAGGGGTCTAGGAGACAAAAAAGTTTGGGAACCTCTGGATTAGAAGGCCAGGACCTTACTGCAGCCTAGACATACTGGGCATGCAGCTAGAGTTATGGTCAGGTGTGAGTAATTTTATTTGATTGCAGGAGCACTTTTGAGGTTAATTCGCACACCCTAACGTCATCCACAGCTAGAATTAGACAACCTTATATTGACCAAGAGCAAAAGGCATGCAATTCCATCACACGAATTGAAATCCGGTACTTGTACGATACATTGCATGCACATTTGTAAGCTTGCATTTAAAATTCTGGCTGTTTAACCAGTTTTTAATGTACCGTCATTTCACATTTGAAATTCTTCTTCTCATGCTTATATTAACTTGAGAAAACTTTAACCAATCAAATACGTTACTTAGACAAATTGTGATACCGCCCCCCTTTGGTGACCGTATCTTTGATTGTCAGCGTGAGCTAGAGGTGTAGGGTTTGCAAAAGGAATAGACATTTTAGATTCTTAATATGTCTCTATTAAGAATAGAACTTAAATGTCTAACAATTTAGATAAATTGAAATAAGTGAGAATCTAGAATGAACAACACACAAGATAGTTAAATCGAATCGCGTAATTTAGACCACTTCCTCTAAGTTATAATTATTTTCCGCCTACTCTTACTTCTAATAATTTTTTCAAGTCCTAATATCAAATAATCAGTCCTACTTTAATCCAAACTTAGATTCGATCTTTATATGGAAACGTCTGGGCGCGCGTGCAATGGTATGCACCTTGTATTAATGGCTGATTTTTCCAGGTAACTTCACGATAGGCTGTCAATTCCTTCTAGTCTCTTTCACTTAGCTTCAGTCCTATGAAGCGGCGTCTGGGCGCGCGTGCAATGGTATGCACCTTGACCTAATGGCTTAATCTTCAAGGTAACTTCTACTCGCTGTCAACTCACGCTTGTATCCAATCTCTCACATAACATTCCCCAAATTGCCATCTCGCTTACTGAAACTTCTGTTCTTTTAAAAGCTATCTTATTTGCATTTCTTGTTCACATTTCGCTTCTTGGGTTTTGGTTGGAAAAGAGTTGCCATTAATCTTGGCCACCAAAGAACCCAGAGATTATGTTAAAGAAAAGACGCGTGAGCCCGTCTCAAAATGTATTGCCGAAGAGTTTCATTAGTCTACAATACTTTTCCTTGTTGTTGGGATTTTTTCCCCATCAGTGTAAGAAGTATTCGAGAGTAACTAAGCACGGCTGTGAACTAAAAACGAACTCATATGGCTTCAATAGTATTCGTTTGTTCGAAATAATATTTGTGCAAAAAAACGCATGCGAAAATTTTGTACAGATTGCAACAATACAGATACACGGAAGAAAACTGTCCAGGGCTGCTGCACGACTCAAATCCATGGTGAATATCGGGGTTGCAATATCGGTTCAAGATCTTTTCGTTGCACGTCGAATTTATAATTTGAATTCATCAAGCCTGGGGCCCCTGGCGGCCACTAGGTCCACCAGCCGCTTAATCCGCCTCTGACGATACCTGAGTTGACACCCCACTCTTAAACTTCCACACTCCACCAACAGGAAGATTTTGAGCGTCGTATGTCTTTCTAACGTGGTTCATAGAACACTGTTAAATACATTCTCTGGAATTGCCTTAAAACTATTTCTTAAAATTATGTTTCACACATTATATGCTCAGATTCATCAAGTTTTGGAAAATAAAACATAAATTATTCAGGGAATTTGAATTTTAAATGGTGTGATCGCAAACATCTTAAAAACATAAGAAAAATAAAAGGAAAACTGTTAAAAAATGCACATAAGCAAATCCCAGACCCCTACAGTTATTTCATTTATCACCGGCAAACAACATTCAATGAAACCATCTCTGTGACAGCTATCCCGAAAATCGTTGCCATTATCCATAACCAAACATCAACAATTAAAAGAGAAAAAAAATAACCACTGATCTTTCTGAGAATTATTTTAATAAAAAAAAACATCTGCACATTTTTTCCCTCTCTCCATCGTTGTTTTACATTTCATCGATTCTTCATATGGGGGTGAGCAGGGGGTGGCTACCACGAAATATCGTGATTAACAACCCTGGCAGAGATAAATATCCTAGAGGAGGAGTTGTGCCTCAAAGCGAACAAATAATGAAGAGTAATTTCGTTAAAGGTGCAAGCCGGATACGAGGCCTGATACAATCGCGCGCGCCGACACATTAGCACCCTGGTCCGTTGGACCGGACCGGCACCGTAGGAGGTCCGGCTGAGGTCCCTGACCCTGGACTGCCTCCTGGAAAGCATCATCAATACATGCTTCTTTTATTATAACGCGCGCTTGTCTTTTGATTCGGGTCTGAAGGCGGCCTTGTGATAAAAATGTACGGTATTGGATTGTAGCAATTAAAGTGGACTAAAGGGTTGCTGGATTTGGCGATTAATCTTTTTAGATGCGAGTTGTGTGATTATTATTTTTTATTGTTGTAGAACAGATAAGATCTTTTTTTACATTTTATTCAAATTTATTTATTTCTTTGCTTGCTGTGTTGTTTTAATGAATATAGATCGTGTTTCTAGGACGGGGGTTTGATTTTTAATTATGGTACTGAAACTATTTGCATGAAAATTTAAGAAAAATTTCAAGATACAATTATTTTTTTTTTAAATTTAGTTTTTGACTTCACTGCAGCGGTTCTTTCTTTCTTTCTTTTTTAGATGTGTTACAGCTTTTTGTAAATAAATTTTTTCCTCATAAATATGATGCTTTTGAAATTATCATACTTTATTTGAAAAATTGTGAACAAAAAATTCTTATTTTACTTTTACATTAGTCATAAAAAATTTCCAAATACAGTCAGTAGAATATACAGACCCAGTAGCTTAACGTATACCCCCGCATCACTGGAGGTGGGGGAGGCTAGGATTCTAGGGGGCCCTAAGGTTATGTTATGTTATGGTTTTACAATCCTTTGTACGATCTGGCTTGGGGCCCAAAACTTGACTTTGAGGGGAGCCCTAATATTCTCCATTGCGCCACTGTACAGATCTCTCTTATGGGGGTGGGAGGAGAGTACATTCTACAAAACACGAAGACGAAAGTGCCGAGGAGTAATTTCTATGGTTCTTTGGGGGGAAGGGGGTTGACCGACTGACGTAGCTAATCCTGAGTGGGTCCTGTATCAAAATTCTGTGGAAGTTCTTTTTTTTTTGTCTCTTAACAGCTTACGATTTTTTGTTATCGTATTAATTTTTTACGTTTAATTTTGAGGCCCCTGAAGCTTGAGAAACTCATAGCATTGATACGGCTGACCCCCACTTTCCTTGTAAACGTCACTGTCGAAAGGGCTGCAGTACAATCTCCAAGGTAAAACTTAAAAAAAATCTGTTGATATATAGGTGGTGATTGAATTCCCATACTTTACGCTTGTGTACACTACTGAACATACTGATTTCCATTCTTGTATCGAAGACAAATTCAACAATCACTTTTTACCGGTGGTAAAATAAAATTGATGTAAATATAATACAGAATTATTATTTTAACACTATTTTTCAAAATAAGATAATTTATATTTTAGTGAATTTCGCATGCAATGATATGGGGAAATTTTTGTTGAAATTTCTTTTTGTTACTTTTCCATTTCTCTGGCGCAAGCGATAGGGCTGCGGTAGCCCAGTGGTCAAGGTATCGGATCATGGCAGGCATGTTATGAGTGCGAACCCAGTACCACTAAAGACACGCCGTGTAGGGCAGCGATGCACGTTAAACCTGTCGAGAGCCGAAACGTCCTCCCATTGGTGTGGTGTGGTAGTTAGGAGAGGAGGGTGCCAGCTCAGAGGTCGTCCACATTACTTGATCATGGTTCAAAATTACGTGGTCCGTCGCCAAAAGCCCTCGTGTAGCTGAACAGTGCGACGTTAATATTCACTCTCTCACTGGCGCAAGCGATAAAGTCACCAGAAATAATATAACTGACGCCAAACGGAATATTCCCAATGGTAACCTCTTACCGCCACATTTTCAAAACAAGTCACTGTCTTTTCTTATCAGTAACATCTTTTTCATAATACATCAAAAGTAGATGGAAAGTCAATGAGAACCGACGTTTGTGTTTACATTTTTTATGTGTATATTGAATGTTATTGCCAATAAAGCCTGCTTGGCGAGATTTAAATGGGAAAGTATCGTTTCTTTATTTTTAAAAACAGAAGCCACTGTAGTAACTATGCAGTAGCGTAATCAGTAACGTACGCATACTTTTTATGGGCGGGGGGAGGGGTTATATTCTAAAAAATAAGTAGACGAAAGCGTCGAGACGTAATCTCGAAGTAAAATAAAAATCTGTAGGTCTATGGGGGAGGTGAACCCCCTCCTGTGAATGACACTGTTTGAACCAAAAAAAAAAGGGTTAGAAATACGTTAATTATGAATGAAATAAATAAAAAACATTTTCTAAAAGGTTTTGACTTTATTATATAAAAAGGAAGAGTTTTAATTTATTATTTATCTTTTTATTTTTATATTAGATAACAGTTTTAGTTAAAAAAGCATACATATTATAATATTCTGTGATAAGGCCTGTTGTGATGGGAGACAAAGAAAAAGAATTTATTTTAGGTTCCCTTTACAATTATTAAAT
The DNA here is from genome assembly GCA_019973955.1 of Trichonephila inaurata madagascariensis. NCBI lineage: Eukaryota > Metazoa > Arthropoda > Arachnida > Araneae > Nephilidae > Trichonephila > Trichonephila inaurata. The sequence goes on along the minus strand of BMAV01013002.1, from coordinate 50,253 downwards.
TAGACTCATTTGTATTAATTATTGTAATTGAAATATTGCGCTTAAGAAAAATTGAAACATTAAATATTCGAAAAAACCAAAACAAAATGCACATAAATATTTTTTTTTATCTTGATTTAAATTTTCTTAAAACATACATGCTCTTCGCCATATTTAGATAAATTAATTTGCGCATATTTTTTAAATAGTAGGTCGTACATCATATTTTTTGCACAGACGTTGTTTCTCTAAATATTTTTCTATGTTATCCTATTCTAGTGACAAGTAATAAAAAAAATTTTTTATTTAAAAGTCCATTTTTAAATCACGTTTACCAAGTATGCAAACGATAATTTAAAGTGATTTAGAAACGAACATTCGAAAAAAAGTAGAATGTTTTATTAATAATAAACAAATTTTTTTTTATTGCTTTTTACGAATTGCTCGGAAAGAGATTCGAAGATTTATTACTAATTTGAACAAATTAACGTCAAATCAAAGCTTACTTACCAAAAGGCAAACGATATTTTTTCCCTCTCTTTTTACATTCTTTTTTTTTCTCTCCCTCTCGTATCAATTCGCCTTTTTCATATTTCAATTCTAATTAATTCTTAACACTTTTGTAAGTGTTCCTTTGCAAAGCTTTTAAAAAACATAGATGTCACTCCAGCAATTAATATACAAATATTTTATTACTTTATTCTTAATACTTAATCTCTATTTACGAAAAGCGAGCCATTTTTTCCCCCCTAAAGAAGTGCTAATTTTTGCGTTAATTGGGCTTTTAAAGTAATGAGTTGAGGAAGAGCGGTGTTTTATAATTAAGAAATAGATTTTTTTTTTGTTTTAGAAAAAAATCATTCGGATTTGAAACTCGTTTAACTCGAGCTTTTGATTGTCATCGCAAGCAGTGACATCTATCGTCGAAAGTGGTAAAATGGACGTGATCAAGTACGTGATAAATTTCATAAGATCTTTCTATTGTCATGAGACCAAGTTCTTTTTTTGTATTTTGTGTTTAAAAAAAGCATTTTTTTTCTACCGTTTTATTTTTTAGGTGTGATTATAACATAAAAAGTTAATGAACCTGTACATTTTTCTAGGGTTACTCTTTTTTCTTTTTTTTAAATGTTATTTACGTTTTGTTTGTTATATAATTCTGTATTTAAAACCAATTAATGACTTAGAAAAGAAAATAAAGCAAAATATTTTTCAACTTTTTTTAATTTTGTTTTTGAAAGCACTGTAAGTATTTCTTATTTTTCAAAGATTTCTTCTTTAGTCCCTTTAACGTTCTGTTTTTTGTTTTTTTTTTAGTTGAAATAAACATATTAATTACTTATTTAAAGAATATAAACGATATATGGGTAACAAGATACAAATAGTTAAAAAAAAAAATTTTCTTTTTTTGGAAAGAAAAAAAAACTGTTTTGGAATTATTACATAATGCCATTTTTAATAAATTATTTTTAAATATAATACAAATAATCCGAAAATTCATCTCAAAACTTTTTTTTTTTACTGACAACCGTTGATTTCGGGGAAATATATACTTTTTTTTTCGTAAATAGAAGCAAAATTCTTTTAAAAATTCCTTCAATTAATATACTTTTCTAACTCTATGAATTTTCCTTAAAATCATACACCCCAGCCATTCCTCAATGAGCTAGCTGCATTGTATTATTAATACATTAATAATTAATGTTATTTCATGAAAAAATTTCTAATAATTTAAATCAGGCAAAAATTTCCATAATAAGATAATAAGTAGTCATCATTTCTTAATTTAATTAATTCATGTGCTGATGTAATTAATATCTTTGGAAACATACAATTTTAGTTAATCGTTCTTAGAAACAACTAAACTCTTTCGAATTTTTGAAAATACTTTTCTCTTTCTTTATTTACCATTAAAAGCTAATGGCACTTTTGTTACAATCTGTTACGTTCTGATTTTGAAAAATTTCAACGTATATAAGGATTTTTTTTTAAAAAAAGCGAGTCATAAAACTTGATTTAGAAATGAAAACCCGAGATGCAAGTCATTCAACGGCGTGCGCTTGCGTGAATAACACAGTCGGGAACCATACGATTTTTCCAGAATCCAAGAAAATGTGTATTTTATTCGCCAAAAAAGCAATTTCTAAATAAGATCTCGTATCAGCTGGTTGTCTGATTAATTCGGAACCCATTATTCTTTCCACTGTTTAGTCTAAGAAATGCTGAAATAGAAGAATCGGAAATGTATTTAAAAAAACGCCAAAAGAAATATTCCAGGCGAGACGTTTTAGGTAGAAGCTTCTAGTCTAAGCAGTTAACATCCATAATGCAAGAACGGTTTTTCCGTACGCGGAATGTTTTAAGCCAAGTTGGCGGCACCATTGACTATTCAGGAGTTGGTTGTTACTCCGACGAACTGTGATGTATTGGCAAGAATTGAAGGGTTACTTTCCATGCTTGGCGAAGAGAGGACCTTTTGCATTGTCGCCACATCTCCATTGTCCATTAGGGACGGTTGAAATACAATTGGCGAATTAAAAATTTGTAAGCAAATTGTTGGTCACATATGTTTATGCTGAAAAAATCTTCTGTGTGTGTGGTAAGGAAAAAGTACATGTTGATTTACCTTCTTGGGGAAAGGAACTCATGTTTTGATGTTAGAATTTATTTAAAATAAAAGTAAGGCTTTGCTGCAAAAAAACTCGATATAAGAAGTTTCTCTTAGAATTAGTGGGGAGTTACAAGAAAAAGCGTTTTCCAATTATAAGTAAGATGATAATAATCAAAATGTGATTGGTCAATTTATTTGTGGGAATAATTCTTATAAAATCGCACAAATATGCCCTTATAATGACACTAAATGAATTTGTTATTTATAAGTATTCGCGAAAAATAAACCGATTTGGCTTGGTTAAAGTCAAATTAAAAACTTAACGATGCCAGGCAGTGGCGTAACAGAAATAGTAGGGCTCCCTGCAGAGTCAGGTTTTGGGCCCCAAGCCGGATCTTACAAACAATTGCATAGTTGGCATCAGTCAGGATTTGAGCTCATCCGCGATGTGGGGCTCACGGGGTTGGCATTACGCCACTGATACCAGGAGTAAAATGAGTAAAACGATACTAGTGGCATACATGGACTACTTTTGTGGGGGAGGATTATGTCTATAAAAACATTGATTCGAATCATAATTTTTAAGCTAAAAATTACAAATCTTTTGGTCTATGGGAGGGGTTTGAAGCCCACCTCAACTCCTTGAATATGCCACTGACTGTTATTTCGTACTTCAAATTTCCATACTGTCCGCCAAACCTCAGTTCAATGGCATACAGAAGGGAGTTGAACCTTCCTCACAGACCAATAAATTTTTATTTTTTTCCATAGACAGGGACATCTTAAGACTTCTTGAGGCCCTGGGCCCCTATGCAAAAGTAAGCCTTGTGCCCTTACACAAATGTAGGCTCCACCTATGGCCCTAAAAAGTAGACAGTACATAATATACGTTTTCAAATACTCGTACAAACAATAACCCGAAACAAATTTTTGTGCATGATTTATAATCGGACAAACCGGCTCGACCGACTGCCACCTTAGTACAGGTTCGCATCGTCAGAGCTCAGGTGCTCCCTCTAGGATGGAAATTAGGCGTCAAAATTACCTACGGCAATTGGTATCCGCCTATATGGTGCTGCACTAAAAAGAGATACCGAGCTTCCGGAGAATATACTAGGTTTGCAAAGGCAAAACACCAATCCGCTGCCCATTAGAAATAAAAAGAAAAAAAAATTTAATCTAGGTTGGGTATATCTCAGTTTAAATTCAACAAAGCCATTTAAAAGAAGCACAATTTCCTATATCTACGATAAAATACAATTAATCTTTCAATAACTTTTCTCGGTCGCTTCTGAAATAGCATAATATACTGAAACTAGAAGCTGCAGCTTACTCCAATTTTGATCATATTTTCATAAACAATTTCGAAAAATGATCATGAACTCGCTGGAAAAAAAGAGAATCGATAGAAACTGTAAAAAATCAATAAAAATTGATTTACTAAAATAATAAAAATAAGAGGGAACTTTACAAAATAAAATACAATTTAGCACAAAAAATAAGGCCTTTTGAATTTATATATTTAGGGAAATCTATAACTAAAACAACAATTTTTTACAATGCAAGCAAATATATTCAGTTTACTTTTGAACAAACAGGGATCATTCCCTCAGATTATTAATGATACTAAAGATGGATTTTGGATGTAAAAGCCAGTTGGTAAAACAAAAAAATTGATCAAGGAGCAAAGTATGGTAATATTTAAGAAAAGAAATTTTTGCTTCTCAATTTTATGACGCAAATATTCATTTTTATATTGTGGAACAAAAATTTAAGAGTAGAATATTGGATATGTCACTTATACGATTCGCTAATACATAAAAATTCATCATCGACATTCAGGTTACGCCAAGCTGGGTTTTATTTCATTACGTGGCACAGAGTGAAAGCTCAAAGAATGAGAGACGAACTTAATCGTCTTTTGACTCGTTAATTTGACTATTGTTCGGAATGACGGGACTGCTGTCGATAGCCGAGTGAATTGAAAACATATCAATTATAATTTGAATAATTATCATTATTGATAACGCATGTAATGTACATAACGTCTTAAAGCAGGGGTGTCCAACCCAAATGACCTTGCGGGTCACTTCGGAAAAACATAATCTCGCGGGCCGCACATAAAAATATGTACCTTTATATCAGATTTGGAAACAAAATAAAAACAAACAAACATTTATTGGAGTGAAAATTTAAAACAAAATGAATTATTATTATTATTGTTTTCATTATTTTTCATGTACACAGACATAGGTAATATAATAATGTTTATATAATATAATAAGGCAATAATCAAATAATGTTTAAAATATTACAGTTGCTATTTTCTTGAAAATTACGGAGTTCCTTTCGAATTGATCTTTCGTTACTTATTGTTGAAATTTGATTGTGCTGTCATTCTCAAACGATTAAGTATACATATTCCCTTTTATCTTAACCGTCCTGAATAATTTTTTTAAACTTTAAAAAACATCTCTGACTGCCTCTTGCTTTTTTGGGCACTCCAAACAGAAGAGGAGGAGGAGAATTGAAAGTCACACACACAGAGAATCAAGTACCATCCATAGTAGAGGATATGCATAATGCAATTCGGAATTTATTAAAAAAGTAATTTATTATTATAAAATCAAACGTAACTGTTTGATAAAATATATAAATCTATTTTAATCTAAAGGACATTTCTATATTATCAAAAAGGATTTATTCTAATATAAGAATAGTTAACAGGCAAATGCATTGTAGATTTATATATATACGTATATATAAATTTTCTCTTAAAAAATTTCAAAATGAAAAAACTTTAAAAACCTGATATTCTAAATTTTTTTAAAAAGAGTCGGTGGGCAACAACTTACATACTGGCGGGCCACATGCGGACCGTGGGCCATGTGTTGGGCACCCCTGTCTTAAAGTATACATAAAATCTTTATTTAATTTTAGGCATTATAATGTAACAAATATCATTCATATCATTTATATGACAGAACACAAACCTCTCTTATGAGGAAGAGAGGAGAAGAGAGAGAGAGGAGGGTGTTACATTCTAAGAAATACATAGATGAAAACGTCAAAGGGTACTCTTTATGATAAAAATTAAAAATCCCTCTCTTTTATACGTCATTGTGATATAATATAATACTTTTATCAATGCTATTTTACATACGCTTGACTAATTATTTTGAAATTCATCGAAGAAATACAATAACGTGATTATTAAATTTGTCATTCTTCTATAAAAACGATTATCATCATTATTTTCTTTTTCTTCTCTAGAAGTTTTTTTGTTTTGTTTTGTTTAACGAGCGGCATTTTGGCAACTACCGTAAAATCCGGCATATCACGCGCACCCATACTTTCTAGTTGCATTTTTTAGTTTTTTGGTATATTCGTCGTATAACGCGTACCCCCCTATTTTACGAAGAAACATGAAATATATGTGTGTATTGCTCTTCGGTTTTTAAGGGTTTGAGGTTTGTTTCAAGCTTTAGAAATATTAGTATACTTCTAGAACTGCGACCCTTTAAGCAGTGGAGTAACTGAGAACATTTGGGCCCCCCTGCAAAATCAGGTTTTAGGCCTCTCCAAGTTGGATTTTATAAAGGGTAGGTACTTGGCAGTAGTCAGGTTTTCGGCTCCCTAGAACCCTGTCCCTCGCAATGCCGGGGTTGCGGGGGTGTACGTTACGCCACTGCCTTTAAGTTCTTAAGGAATGTTATTAATTTTAAATCAACAGTATTTCGATATACGTAGAAGTCTAATTTTTTTCTATACTCATTTCTATTTTTATTTTTAAAGCTCTCGTTTTTATACCCGGCGTATAATACGCACCCGTAAATTTCGATCTTACTTTTTGTGTAAAAGTGCGCATTTTTTGCCAAATTTTACGGTAAACCTTTGCAGACACGTCGCAAGTCCCCAAGTGTGAGAGCCCTTTCATTGGTGGCCCTATCTAGGGGTGCTCCCACTACCTAGTTTTGACGCTTGAATTTATTCAATTCATTCGTCAGATGCTACATATTGACGTGATTTAATTTTGTTTAAAGTACCAGAGCCAAATTGATACTCAATGGATCTTTTGCATGCTACGTTATCCTAGGATTTACGCATCCAGAAAATCTTATCAACTCCAGCCGGATTGAACCTGCAAACTTCGGCTTTTGAGGCAGGCACGCTACCTCTAAACCCCCAAGCTGATTCTCTGTAAGTAATATCCTAATTTATCGAAAACAACTTAATAACTATCAGGTCGCGAGTTCGAAGCTTGAATAATGTTTATCCGTTTTGCGCACCACGAGCAGCGACGCTGAAATAACTTCTCATTTATTTTCTAAACTACTACTCAAATCAATCAATTCAAACATAAATATCTTGTTTAAATACAATTATCTTGACTAAACACAATTCTCTTGATTATCACTACAATCAAATAACTACTGTCTATCGTGTAAAACACTCCCAAGATTACCAGATTACACCAGACCATGCCTGTGCGTCGATCTCACCGAAGGAATTCAATTTTCTTCACTCCAAAACAGTTCAGTGCCTCGCGCTTCCAAAACAAGGGTCTCTCTTTTCCCTGACTGCCTGGCTTGCGGTCCAAAACCCTTCTCCCTTCCAAACACAGAAACCCCTCCGAAACCACGCCGATTCACGCCAACATTCCATAATCCCCGCCAACAGTAGTCTCAGACACTACAGATGCCTTGAGACTTCTTGACGCCCAGGGCCCCTAAAGTAGACTCTGGGCCCCTATAAAAATGTAGTTCCCACCTATGATCCTTAAGAGTAGAGATTACATTCTATACGTTTTCAAATACTCGTACAAACAATAACCCGAAACTAATAAATGTGCATGACTTACAATCGCACACCCCAGCTCGACCGACTGGTCATCACCAGAAGCCAGTTGACATATCGTCCGAAAATCCCAGTTTTTAGGAGAACGCAACCGGAAATAACATTTGACCATAGAAATTATTTGAATTATGTTCGTATTAAGCCTGAGTCGAGAACGAGATTCGGTCTAAATTGAGGCCGAGTCCTGGACCCGGTCCAGTTGGCCCATGCCTTAAGCCTTAAAGCCATGCCCTGACCACAAGCCACTTTTGCAACCTATGGATTTCGTGCCGAGAAAAGCCAGTGCATTTGGCGCGGTTACAGACAAGACGCGCTCACAATTTGTCGACACGCGTTCAGCCTCTTTCAGACAATCGTAATCAATTTTAATATATTAATTAATTTAATTTTTAATTTATTAAATATAAATTCTTTAATTTAATAATTTAATTTAAGAGTTGAATTTTATAATTGAGTTATTTAATTTTTTAATTTAATAATATTCTCGACACGTAATCAAAAGAACACGATAGCGCTCCTCGTCTTTTTTTCTATACTCCGTTTCACCTTAAGTTGGCAGCGCTGGGAAGGGGCCCTGACCAAATCACACAAAGCCGCTACAGGTTACCTAGGTGAAGAGTGTGGCTATATAACAAAGGGAAATTCTCAATTTTTTGCGAGCAAAAAATTACTCGTGAAAAATTTGTTCATTAAAACTGTATGATTTTTTTTTTAATAATTGTATAAGAGCCCTTTTTTAATCGGGGATAAGGGTTTGCGTTTCAATATGTTTAAAAATATTGATTGATTAACTAGCAAAAATTTTCTCGAATAAAATCTCAATAGTTACAATACAAATCTCAATACAATCAATCCCAACATGTTGATTGTATTTTTTTTAAATGAAAAAATACGGTTAAATTGTAATTCACATGCTATCATTACTTTGATTTTTTAAATGACTTATGCCACTTTCAAAATAAACGGCTCATATATCTTTAGTTTCGTAATTTCATTTATTACATCTGTTTATAAAATACAAATTTCTATCTTGTTTATAAATAATTAATCATTTTTTTTCTATTATTACTGCTTTAGATCAGTTTGTAATTATTATTCACATTACATGTAAATGCCGTTTATGTACGTTAGCTTAAGATTTACAGAAGCACATAATAGAATTGGGGGATTAACTTCAAAAATGTATCAATTTTAAAACTTACAATCTTTTATAAAATTTATAGTTTATCTGGGAAAAAATATCTCGATGCATATTTGAAAAATTATGTTACTAACATTATATGCAAAAATTTATATATTCAGCTCAATAAGTATAACTTTTAAAAAAAAATGATTTATTATAATAATTTATTACGAAAACTATATATTTTGATATTTAGAACTGTATTTGTTGTAAAAGGTTCCATAAAATTTTTAAAGGGATAATTGCTCTTTATTAGGTATTCATAAATCAAATTATAAACATGTTATTTAACACTCATGTAGGTAGCCTTAGAAATCAAAACAAAAGCATTGCACAAGGAAAGATTTACATTAAGATACTTCGTTTTAAAAAGGTAAGGAGCTTTTATATAATGTATTTTTTTTAAAAGCATTGTCTAAGAAAATTTTAAATTTGATTTATTTCAAATAAGGTGATTTAAAAATTAAATCAACCTTTTTTGTATATAAAATATTAGCTGCATGCCCCGGCGTTGAGGACTTTTTCTACCATTGTGGTAATTTTGTCTGTGCATTAAATATTATATTTAAAGCACAATTTGCAGAGTGAGGCGAGAACACTGTTCCACATGTCACTCCACAGTATGCAAAATAAATGTTTACATAAAAAAACTATTTTAATAGCTGATTATGCATACACTTATGTTGCATCATTAAAGAAAAACATCGTAATTTTTGAGCCATGGTCAAGTGACGAGGACGACATTTTTGGCACCATTCTCTCCAAACTACCATACCACGCTAACGGGAGGACTTTGATGATAACTTTTTTTACAAGTCATCAGCACTAATTATTTCTGAATCTCTATCCGAAGAGTCACTGTTCACCGATATAATGAAATTCTGATTTTCCCAAATTTCATCAACAAGTCCATCCATTTCCCACATCTCTTTCTCTTTTTTAATTACATGGTTGATGCAATTTATCCATTTTTGAGTTGAGACCTTATCTATTCCCTTTGTTACAAGTTCATCTATTTCGTTGAGTTTAAATGTTTCATTTTCTTTTGCAACGTAACCTTTTACTTGGCTCCAAATAATCTCAATTGGATTGAGCTTACAGGGATAAGGGGGTAATTTTGTGGCCAAACTTTTCAGCTATTTCTTCCACTCTGTAACCATTATACAAATGCTTTATTTGATTTACTTTTTGCAGAAATTCAATTTTAATTAATCTTGATTCCATGTCACTTTCTTTTCTGTCAACCACTCTTGAATTGCACTTTTTTCCAAGAACTTGTTGGATTTTTCTCTTTTTTTCACAGAATGGTGAGGGCATTGTCCATTACAACAATGCTTTGGGGCTTCAATTTTGGCATGACAGTTTCAAACCATTTTTCAAAATGGTTATCATCCATTTCTTCATGGTAGTCGCCAGATTTTTTCCTAATAAAAATATCTGCCGCATCCCGAACAAATCCTTCTTTGCTTCCAATATGAGCCATTATAAGCCTCCTTCCTTTGCCTTTAGGCGCAGTCAAACCTACTGTTAAATTAGATGATGCTTCATAACTGCTTTTGATGGTTGTGTCTTGCCACACTCGAGTTTCAGAGTGTCCTTCATTCATCCAGGTCTCATCCAAATAATAGATTGGCGCATTTTTTTCTCTTAACTCCCTTTTTCGTTAATAAGTTCTGCGCCATAAAATGGTATCATGTCTTTCAAGAAGCACAACCTGTCTTTTTTCCTTTTTTCAAATGTGAACCCCATGTCCTTTAGTAATCTGTACAAGGTTGACCGGCTAATGTTCTTCGAAAAATTCTCAGCATCATCATTTATTCGATGGTGTATACAGCGAGGTTGGTGACATTTCTATCTTAGACATGTTTAAAATTTCAAAAAACAACAAGAATTAAGATAGTCGCACGAGATGTAAAAATATTACGTAAGAATGAAGCTAGGTCGCAAAACGAATGGCGTTGATTTGGCGCCAATATTTCGGAAGAATGTAATCTTGAAAACCGGTTTTTTCAGCCAAATATTGTTGTTGTCAGCCAAAAGTCAAGTAGTTGTTTTCTACTGTATTCGTTCACAGGTATTGAAGAATAAATGCTTTTAAGATGTCATTAACTTAAAATATATCTTTAAACATACAATTTCTAATACATGATACTTTTTAACAATTTTCTGTGCATTTGCGTTGATTTAAATTCCAAAACAAGTTGGAACTACTTTTTCAAGTGGATTGTTACATTCCCTACCTTTCCCAACCCTGCCAACTTGAGGTGAAACAGAGTATACATGTAATCGAAGGACCGCGGTGGCGCCCCTTAGTGCTTTTCGATCGTGTTTTTCAAGATCCTCTGGTATGCAAAACGGTTAAATTGGTATAGAATGTATAAAATTTCAAAAATAAATTGATCAAGATCAGTAGTTGACTAGATGATGAGTTCTCGACAACTAATTACATTTTCTATCCAAGCAAATTAAAAAAAATCAGACTTTTTATATAGCACATAAATTAGTTTTTCACTGTTTTAAAATAATTTTTTCCTCGTTTTCGCTAATTTTTTTTCTAACTCTATTAAATGCCTTACTAAATTTTACTTGCTTTACACATTTTAATGTTGTTGAATTTATGTGTTACGAATAATGGTAGTGTAACGACGGAGCATTGATACGACCCCCACCCTTCTGTACATGTCTAGTTTGATACATTAGAGCAAGTAGCTCGCTTGTGGGTTGGAGACAGTGCACGTGGCTTTGGGGTCATTGTCCATTGTTTGGCCTCTGGTCTGCAACGCCAGTATGTCTGTTGCCCTAATAGACATGACAGAGTCCCATTGACAATTGATGGGGCATGTTTGACTGAGGAGACTGATGCCTCGGATGACGGCGTGAAAATGGCTTAAAAGAAAGAATGGCGACGTGGTGGGAAGTGTCCAGATGTTCGGACGAACTTTTATCACCGGTGCATTCGAAAAGGACCAGAAAGAGCTATTATTACGTCAGCACCAATAGGGTGCTAATGAGTCTGAGGGCCGTGTGCAGAGTTTTCTGGGCCTGCCAATGAGAAATGATGAGGGACGTGTAGGGGATCCACCCCTGGGATTTAAAAGGGTCATTTTTTGGAGGGAAAGGAGCTCGAGATCGAGACGAAAGCAGATATTCCACTGAATCCAAGCCATTGCCGTTTGCGACGCCAGTGGTGTCAAGCCAGACTCATTGGAGGACGGAATGGAGATCTGTTGTGTTTTGATGAGAGCAAGTTCTGCCTTGGTGCCAGTGATGGTCGTGTGTTGGTCAGAAGGAGGTTAGGGAAACGCCTGCAACCGAACTTTCTGCGGCCTAAACACACTGGACCTACACCTGGAGTCAAGGTCTAGGGTGCAATTTCCTATGACAGCAGAAGCACTCTCATGGTTATCCCAAATACACTGACTGCAAATTTGTACGTCAGTCTGGTAATTCAACCTATAGTACTGCCATTCATGAACAGCATTCAAGGGGGAGTTTTCCAATAGGATAACCCCTCGCCCTCACACCGCTGTTGTAATGCAACAAGCTCTACAGAGCGTTGACATGTTACCTTAGCTTGCGAGATCAGCAGATCTGTCTCCAATTGAGCCGGTATGGGATATCATTGGACGACAACTCTAGCATCATCCACAGTCTGCAGTGACCGTCCCAATGTTGACACAAGTACAACAAGCATGGAACTCCACACCACAAAGTGACATTCGGCACCTGTAAGGCACAATGCATGCATGCTTGCATTCAAAATTCTGGAGGTTACACCAACTATTAATGTGGCAGTATTTCTCATTTGAAATGCATTTTCTTAAGCTGAAATTAACCTGTGATTTTGAGAATTTAATCAATTAAACAAGTTAACTAGACAATTGCATATCTCGTCCAAATTTCATTACTTTCCAATAATTTTTCTTTAGTGTAGAAATTTTTTCCCCCATCAGTGTATATTAAAAACATGTTTCAAGTGTATAAATATTTTTTTGGATTACTGCTTTCTATGTTTGAATTATAAATCAAAGGAAAATATAATTTTCTTCACGCTTTTACTCCAACCCTTACAAAACCTTTCCTCTTATCTTTTTAAAATTAAAATGCCTGTTTTAATTTTTTTTAATTATTAATTTGCTTCCTTCTTGGTACACCACGTAAATTTAACAACTCAAGAAATACTCGCCAAATTGGCGATATCAAGCCAATCCTGACTCTCGAATTCAATTGCAGATGGCTGCGGATTTATCCAAAGGAAAATGTTTTCAATTTCGAACATCGTTTACGTCCGCGCGTTATTTTTTTGCAACTCTTCCCTCCCCCCAATCCCCTTTCCGATTAAGCAGTTCGCGAAGAAATCAAAACATCCATCTGTGCAGCCCCAAAAAGAACTTTTTCGGACCCTTTACCACTGGTATTTCGTAGCCCGCGTTTTCACATGTTTTGCGAATTCTATTAGAAGCTGCATTTCTTATACATGACAGCTGCTTCGATGGAGAACACTTGCGTTGAAAGATAAAGCAATTTCGGCGGGAAAAATATGTCTTCGAATACGGATGAAGAACTATATTTACTCGTCAATCAAACATATTGCAGAAATTATTCTAAAACACACAAACACTTACATTTCCTTCGGTAAAGAATAAGTGTCATTGAAACCGCTTGAAGTAATGTTTCTGCACCAATTTTTTATTTGTTTTTATAATATATTTTTAAAAGTTTTGGGATGAAAACCCTCGTTTTGTGTGACAGGTTTTTTAAAAAAATGGCAACAAAATCGGGGGGATTGGTTTTAAAAATATTTATGTAAGAAAAATATATCTATCTTTGTTCAATATAACAGTTTACATTTCGATATAGCTTTCTTATGGAAGTTGATGAAAATTCTAAAAAAAGATGTTTAAGGTCATTTCAAGGTTATTTAAATTAGCATATCAGATTTTTTTTCCTTTTATTTAAGTTTAAAACGTTGTTTTTTTTAGATTTGCTTTTTGAATGTTTTATTCTTCGATTTATGACAGATTTAAATGTTTTTGGAAATTTTTAACAGTTTCGTAATATTTGCTTTTAAAACCAAGTGGTCGAAATATGGCTTATTTTTTGGATGAGGTTATTGATATTTCAGGTTATTAACATTTTTAAAAAGGTTTTTATGTTTTTTCCATTTTCTTTAAAGATAACTTCTTTCTTGGATTCGGAAAAAAGGCAAAGGATGCTAATGTCTTTTCTTAGTAATAAGTTAAATTAAATACAAAATATTATAGAATGTTTAAAATTGATTTTGAATTTTTCAATTTAACGTCGTAGTAGTTTAACAAACAAGAAAATTTGTCACACCTCATTTTAAAATTAAAGCCATTTTTTGTTATGGTTACTAAAGCCCAATAAAAGCCAAAGCCGGGGGGACAGTCATTTCACGGGAGTTCAATCCTTATTCGAAGGCAGTTCTATAAGGAAAAAAACGGGCTGGGACACCGACCAGTGATAACTGCGACGCTCTCCTCTACTACGACGGCAACGCACGTGGCTTATTTCAGGCGATACTTCAAGTACTTACGCCAATTGATAGTTCATCTTTATCTACAGCCCTTCGGGGCTTTAGTCAAAGACATTTTTAATCCCCTTTTTCGATTTTTTGGGTAACGACGGGAAAATGGTCAACAGGATTACGAAACATCTGATATGGACTTAGTAAACCGCCTCGCCGAATCCTCCACTACTCTCAGCCTGTGAAAGATTCTCAAATAAAGCCCAGCTAAAAGATGGAGACATTCAAAAATAAAAAACTGTCTGCATCTCGGAACTGAAAGCCATGCCCGATCACCACCCAGACGAGCCCTTCTACCGACGTGCCACCTCGGGCTGGAGATTGAAGAATCCATCAACTTGGCGGTAAGTGATATAGCCTCTTTCTCTCCGTTCCCCCGGGCTGCCCACATTGAATCAGTTTCTAAAATTTTAACCCGAAAAACCCTAATGTAACTCCCACAAAAAAGTGCTTTAATTAGAATCTCGAAAAAAAAGAAAAAAAATCCGGTTTTTGAATATCCACCTCTAAAAAAAACAACCCAAAGGCAAATTTTAAACCCCCCGGCTAATAATATTTCAATATCACCAAAAAAATTCTTTTCCCGAAGGATAGCAATATCGAAGAACTCACAGGTTCTCAAAACCTACCTGCCCTCCCCCTCCCCTTTGGGCCCCGGCCCAAATGTTGAACGGAACGCAAAACCCGTTTCCCCCCACCAGTAATGTTTAAAGATAACCGACTCAATCAAAGTCAAATGAAAATTATAAATGAAAGTCCCCGAAATTAAGATCCCGTGTAACGGGAGAATTCATTAAATTATATACCGATGACTTAGAACAAATCAGAATTACAAATTTTGAAAGGGTTAATTTTAAACTACGTAATAACCCAAAAATAACGTCCCATCAAAATTGTATTGGCCCTCCCCCAACTTAAAAGTCGACGAAATCAAAGCCACCTGGAAAAAACCTAAAAAAGTCAACCAACTTATTGGCCGCAGAACCGAAGGTCTCCCGGTATTTTCTTCCTCCCGGAAATGAAAAAATTTAAAAATCTTTCATTTAAAACTTGGCTATTTAAGTATTGAGTAAAACCCTATAAGGGAAAAGGTATCACTCAGTGTTAAATGAATTTTCATCATAGTTCAAAAAATTGCCACCTAGCCCCGCTGTTTAAAATGCGGCGGGGACATATAAACCCAGTGCCCAAAAAAGGCGGGCGGATACTGTATAAACGCAAAAATGTGGGGCCATATGGCAAATTGGAGAAGTTGCCCCTTTTCCCCAAAGCCCCTAAGGGACGGCCTTTAACGTAATT
Organism: Trichonephila inaurata madagascariensis; assembly: GCA_019973955.1. Classification (NCBI taxonomy): domain Eukaryota; kingdom Metazoa; phylum Arthropoda; class Arachnida; order Araneae; family Nephilidae; genus Trichonephila; species Trichonephila inaurata. Next base: position 34,776 of record BMAV01013002.1, on the reverse strand, counting down.
CTTAACCAAACAATAGCATTGTAAAACCAAATGCTCTTACGCCGCTGCTAATCCCATAAATCAAAATGTGTTACTTCTAACTCTCAAAATAGACAACCGAGGGGCCCAAAAAGCCGGGCCCCGGGGCCAAAAAAAAAATTCCCCCTAAAATAGTTTTTCCCAAATTTCAATAATAAGTTCAACGGAAATTTTAAGGGAAATTTTTTTAATAGTAATAATTTTAACTTGAAAGCCACCTTACAGATGACTATGCAATGTCTGTTCAACCTCCCAATTTACTCGCCACCCTTTAGCTCAAATCCTAATTTCATGAATAATTTTAACCAAGTGCAAAATGCAAACAATAGTCCTAATCAAATGTACGCCTTATTAGAGGCTTTATGTAATAATAATAATGGTTAAGTCCCTATTTGGCCCAATTTTGTTTGTGGGAAAGCAAACGGTTTCAGACGAGAAATTTATATTCAAGAAGCACTCCCCGATATTTTTTTTTTCAGAAACTCATCTAGACCCTCCCCACTTTTACAATAGCCAACTACCCTGCTATAGGAATGATAGAATCACTAATACTGCGGCCGCCGGTGGAACTCTAATTTTATAAAAAATTTTTTTTAAACATTACTGTCTCCCCACCCCGCCCCTGCAAAAATAAAACTACAACATTATACTAACTCCCCCTGACCATGATCCCCTTTCTATTGTCTCTGTTTTTTATTTTTCCCCCGATGAAAAATTGTTTTCAATAGATTTGAATACTTTCTCCCAAAAGAGTAGTCATTGTGTCCTTTTCGGCGACTTCAATGCTATCTAAATTCGGAATTGTAATTTAAACTCAAACAGAGGCAAACATCTTTTTTAATTTTTCCAACATGTTAAATTTACATATAGCTTTTCCGATTCTCCCACAAGATTTGGCCATAACTCAGCTAACACAATCGATATTGCTCTAATAATAATTTTTTCTATCCATACTCTAAAATCTATTAACGATCTATATTCTGACCATAACCCCTTTTTCTTAAATTTCGATCTTAAACTTAAAGTGGAGACCTCAAATCCAGAGCAAACCCCTAACTGGAAAAATTTTTGAATTAATTTAAATAAAACCTCTTTTTTGACTATTATCCTAATAACATTAATAATCCTAGGATCTTTAAACTAAAATCACAGAGTTCCCGGGCGGTTTTCAACTCATGAACGTCTCCGAATTAAAACGCTCCCCAAATTTACCCAAATCACATAAATCAGCTTATCAAACACAAAAAACCCTCCAAAAACGCTATCAGCAGACTTTAAACCCTTTTTTTAAAACCTACAATAGAGCTCAAACCCAACCCAAAAGGAACTTAAAAATTTAGAGACGATTCGTGGAATACTAGACTGGGAAAATTTTAAAAACATCTGACAATAGCCTCTGGGAGGCGCAGGTTTCTTAAAAAAAAAAAGACCTCATATTCCCGTTACACTGTTCTCTGGCTGGCCGTCACGATCCCCGAAGGCTAATCTTCTTGCAATACGATTAATAATAACTTCAAAAAAATAACCGCATGAATGATATTTATGATCAAGACGACGAGGTCGTCACCTTAGCTGTAAATAACCCCTTTTTCCCCCCTTCCCCCTATTGAACCTGCCGACCGATGAAATAATTCTTCATTAAAAAAACTAAATCCAAGAAAGGCCCCCCGGTAAAGACTATTACTATAAAATGCTTAAAAAATTTCCTATCAAAAAAATCCTCACTTTTACTATTTTGTCAATAAAATCCCCAAATTTTATCACTTTCCCAATAACTGGGAAAAAAGCCATCATTTTCCTATAATTAAACCGGGTAAAAAAAAAAATCTTGCTGAAAGTTATAGACCAATTTCTCTCCATCAACTTTGGGAAAATTTAAATGAATAATAGTTCAATAGGCTTAAAACTTCATTAACGTAAAAAAACAATTAACCCCCAAACAGTACGGGTTCACTAATAAATTATTCTTTCATCCCCCTTTTTAATAACAGAAAATATTTCGGGAAAGGGTTTTCCCAAAAAAAAAAGAAGGGGTTGTCTTTTTTGGGTATCAAAAACCCTTTGACCGTGTTTGGGTTCTGGGCTCCTTTCAAAAATTACTTGAAATCCCTTCTCCTCTAATACACCTCATTCCCTATCTAACTAACAGGTCCTTTAGAATCAAATTAACGAATTTTTCTCTCCCATTCTATCTCAGCAGGATGTCCACAAAGGGTTTCCCCGGGCCCCCGCTGTTCAATCTTTAAATTTAAAAATTCCCAGCTATTCACTAACTAATATTAATCTTTTTGGGGTGATACGGCCTTAAGTGCCATCAAAAAACCCAAATCTTTACTTTTGCCTCAACAAACACCTCAAACTTCAGAAAATTACTACGATAGATGGAAAATAAATATTAATGTAGATAAATCGTGTGCAGTTATCTTTCCAAAAACGTACTTCTCCCCCTCCGCTCATAATGTACAATAAGCGTTCGGTCTCAGAAAAACCCAAAAATCTTGGCGTTTTTTGATTCTCTTTTAAATTGGAAACAACATACTAAAGTCCCCGATAAGTTCCGGGGAAAAACATGTTTAAACTTTTCCCCAAAATCCCGGAATACATTTAAAAGGGGATAACAAAGTGCTTTTCATACAGGGCATGGTCCCCTAATTGCTTACCTTGTCCCGTCTGGGGTTATTGCTAAGACTAATATAAATATTTTAAATACTGTAAAATTTTATATTGAATGGTCGTAAAAGCTTTTCGCTATATGCGAAATGATTACATTAAAAAGCTCTAAAAAACAATAGTTTCAAAACTCCATTCAAAAAGTTATTTTCTTCAATAACTTGCAGTTTAAAACAAGAAATATGATTAATTTAGATGTTTATAACTTCTTGGAAACAATACCAAAGCCGAGAAAAAAATCCTACTGGATTCCTACAACCCCCCTTAGGTATTTATCCTCCAATAATTATGTAATTATTGCACCCTAAACTTTTTAAAATTTTTTAATTTTTTTTTTTTTTATTATTTTTCTATTTTTTTACCCCACTAAAAATGTTTCCACTTTCTATTTTTAAAATTTTACTTACCCCCAGGGGCAGCCCCCCGAGGCTATACTCATTACCTCCAACCCAAAGAGGGGCCCCCAATATTTTCTCAGCCATGTATGAAATTCCACGTCTTGAAGATCACCTTCCCCCTTCTCGATTCAGTGCACCCAATAGCCTGATGCTAATCGAGACTGTGAAATTCCCACGAAAGTCAAGCCCCACTTCAAAGACTTTTAAGATATGGGATTGAGGACTGTGTATCAGCCCAGATCCCCAAAAAAATAGACTGCCATCCACTGCCATCCACTATTCCAGGATCGCTAACCCCCTTTTTTTTTGGGCCCCTTTTATTTTACTCCTTCCAGGGTTTACATAAAGTTTTCCATCCAGGGCCCCTTCCTCTGTCTCCATCCGGGGCTTTTTCCCGTCTCCTCCAGGCTCTACTCTGTTTCCACCGGGGCTCCATCTGCCATTCCGGGGCTCTTAAAATTTTTTTTTTCCCGCAAAAAAACCCTTTTTTAAACACCAGGGGGGGGTCCAAACATCCCCCCTCTTTCCCTAAAAGCAGGCCCAAAAGGTCTCCCCTCGTCCCCGGTACTTCGTTTCTAGGACAAACACATTCCGGTCTGTTGGGAAACTGGGCGCCATAATTCTATCTAACTCGAAACCCTTTTTCATCACACCACCTGGGTTTTATATCACCCCATTTTTTAACGGCTTTTTCAGGTTCGCCTATATGTAACCTTTTCGTCACCGGCCCCTTTTTATATTGCAACTTCCAGACTCGATGTCGCGGTCCCCGGGCAGACAATAAACAATGACTCCATGGCCGTGTTTTTTCCCCTTAACGACTGTTTGGGGCCAAAAAATTTCGAATAGATGGGTGAGGTTCACCACAATCGAAGACGTCACAATATATACTGGGACAAAAATCAGTTTCAAAAACAACCAAAAGGGAAGGTTTTAGGTTAAAAATTTGGGAAACTCCCCAAATTTTTATGTAAATTTAAAAGCTGTTCTTAGTCAGTTTTTATAATGCAGCTATCATCGTTTTTTTGCTTCAAAGTTCAATGAAATTTTTTTTTAATATTCGAGTCATTTCAGTCTATCTCAATATACAGTAGGCCACAAAAATGTTCGTACACTTGCAATTTCTTATACAATTTAATGTTTTCGACTAATAAAATTAATATATTGAAATTTGAAATTTTTTTTACAATATCTCAACATTTCTTAAGGGAATGGAAAATTTAATTTTTTTAAAAAAAGTAAACTATTTTTTTAAAAATTAAAAATAAAAAAGTCAAAAATTAAAAAAGGTCTTCGTACACTTAACAAAAACCCAACTTAGCTTTAAATATTTTTATTTTTTTTTCTCTCTTCATTTCTTTTTTTCTTTAATGGTTTCTCCGGCTCCTCCCTCCCTCCATCGCCCTTGATTTTTTTCCCCTTTAATTATTATCCTGTTGGCAGTTTCATTTATTTAGGTTCTGAAATTAACAATGGGGAACGTTTTACTACTAAAATAAAGAAACCCAATCAATAGATGTCTTAAGGGGAATTAAAAATATATGAAATCGATTTAATCAAGGGAAAAAATAAAGGCTCATTGTAAAACATTCTATTTCGACGATTAACTTTTAATTGAAACTTGGTCCATGTCGGGAAAAGATGAGAATGATAAGTATCTACGAAAGGAAGATTTTTTAGATTTATTTTTTGGGGGAAAATTTAGGGAAAAAGGGGAAAAAGTCAAATTTAAGCCTATCACCCTATAAAGAATCTGAATCGTTAACTTCATCAAAAAAACAACGCTTAAATGGGCGGACGTTGTCAAATGGACGAAAACCCAAAAAATAAAATGTCTTTTCCAACCCTTTGGGACATAAGGGGTGCCCAAATTTTTGATGGTTGGTGCCAAAAAGATCTCCTAGTTTTTGGGGGAAATAGAACTGGAAAATACCAGGAGACGGGTGGCCTGGGAAAAAGGGTTTTGGGAAAGTTTAAGTCCCCCCCCGGGCTGTCGATCCACTAAAACAGGTTTTAATCCTGTAGTCACAGGTAAAATTTAAAAGTATTTTTACTCTAATAATTTATTTTTTAATTTTAATCTATTTATTTATTTAATAAAAAATGGTGGGTTTTTCCCCCCTTTTATCCTTAAAAAAATTTTTGTGTTTTCTGTGTAAATTAATCGTACAACAAGTAAAATTGAAAAAACATGGGCCCCTTTAAATTTTAAAAAAAACTAAGACCACTTTCCCCCCCCTCTAATCCCCCGAGGGGGCTCACCTTCAGGTGAGTACGGGTTACCAATCCCAGGTACCCAGTGATTTTCCCTTTTTCCCAAAAGGGATTTACTGCCTTTTTAAACAAGGGTTTCACGAACCCGAGGTACCCTAGTGATCCTTCTCTATTTTCGACCCTCTTTCTTGTCATCCCATTCTTAATTTTCTTCTTTTCACGTCCAGAACACAGACAACAAATATTTGGCGCAGTATAGCCGAAATCGGCTCTTGCGCCAAAAAAAACCCACAATCATCATCATTATCCCTTCCTCAAATAAAACTTTTTAAGGTGTAACGTCGTCAGTAGTCAGCACACAAGAAAATTTGTCACCGCCATATTTTAATATTTAAACAGTATTTAATAACTTCATATGCTATTAAAATGTTCATTAAATAGGCCCAGCCGGGAGGACAGTCTTTTTCACTCGAGGTCAATCCTTATTCCGCCAGGCACTCGACAATCCCTTGCTATTCCGGGCTCCTCTCATGTTTACTCCATGGCTCTCTGTTTCCATCCAGGGCTCCGTCCGTCTCACTCCAGGGCTCTATCTCCAAGCTTCTTCTCTCTCCGTTCGTTCAAGTCTTTTTCAAGTTTTCCTTCTAAGTTTTCTCTCCGTCCGTTTTTTTCTTCTCAAAATTCACTCCTTTTAAACACCAGGGGCGGGTCCACCACACGCCCCTCGTCTTCCTCATTGGCAGGTCAAAGAAAAGGTCTGCCCTCGTCCCCGGACCACTTTCGTCTCCCATTTGCGCGGAAAACACAAACATATTCCTCGTCCGTCTGGAATCCAAGGGCGCCATAACTCTCATCCATTCATCTCACACCTGGGCCTCACAGTCCCACTCTCAATGCATCGACTTGCATACAGGCTTCGCCTATTCAAGACTTTCATACAGGAATGCCTATTGTCACCGGCATTCTTTAGCCATTGTAAATTCCAGACCAGATGTCCGCACTTGTCCGAGGCCAGACAACAAACAATGACCCCATGGCCACCTGCACTTGTCGCCCAACAGCTGTTCGGGGATGAATAGATAGGGTGACTTCAGAAGAATAGATAGGTGTGGGGTTCGCCCCAATCGAAGACGTCACAACTCCTTCCCCCTGAAAAAGGTCCATTTCACTGGACTGCTCTGGCCTCAGGCTAGATCAGTTCTTAACATTTCACACCGAAAGGTTGTCTTATCAATGAGACTGACCAGGACAGCAATCCAAGTAATAAATACAATCAAAAGTAAAATAAATAAATAAAAATCCAAAATTCTATAAAACATTCACTTTACAACTAAAACTTAAATCCCAAATCTTGGATTCTTTTTCCTTTTCTGTAAGTTACATCAGACTTTAAATTTTCAGGGTTTCAAAGAAGTTAAATCAAATCATAATATTTCACTAATTCCAATACATTAAATCGCTCAATCAATTGTGTTAAACATCTGTGAGTATTCACCTTACTAAGAGATACAAAAGATTTTCAATAACACATTATATCCTTCCACCTTACACACACACAAAACACTCATACTCCTACAGATATTAATTCACACCTAGCACATATCCAAAGAATTGCTTATTCCCTTCTACTTATTCCAACGATATTAAATAAACAAAATATACACCTATAAATTCCAAGCTTTGTAAACAACAGTAAAACATTTTTTTTTTTAAATTAAGAAGTTTAAATCAAGACCTTCTAAATTAAGTTAAATTTTGGCTTTCGGTAGGCATTCTCACAACCATTATGACAAGTTATTAACAATTCATGGTATTGTCTTCCATTACGTTAGTTATTGAGGAAAATTAGACACTTTAATTGGGAATATAATTAACATACTTCATTAGCTCGTGCAATTAATTTACTAAGTCTATATTATGTGCATGGAACAAATTTTCCGACGGCTCTAATTTACCTTTGGTCGATCTGACTTCCGACCCAATCCAACTCAACCACTTTAATACAAGCTGCTTTACACGATTTTTCCAAATCTGCATCAGAATGTCTATATCGACCATTCGTTATACATCATTCTGCTTTAACCATCTCATAACCTGTGTCGTTAAATTACATCCATAAGAAGAAGCACATACAAACTTAAACCTCACTTTCTTAATAATGTACATGCCAAATAGCATAACGCCTGCGACATACTTCGGATAACTCATCATGAGAGAACGACGAAAATACCACTTCCACAAATCCAGTACAGTGACCCACAATACCGCGCTATTCTTTTCTACAAAACCTTCCATTCTTAATAAAAGATAAATTTCGGCTCGCGTCACCTGGTTCAAATTCCTAAACTTAATACATTTAATACGTGGATAAGGGTATCGGCTCACTCTTTCTAACCAAACAATGGGCAGAGTACGGTTGGACTGCCCCATCCCGTTTACATCTAAATCTAAAAGATAATCTGTATTCTCTCGTAGCGAATTAATTAACATCTAGGATGTACAACATGTTTTGATTTTAAACGGCTTTCCCGTATTTAAACTTATATCCTTCTGCCTTAAAGAAATCATCTCAGGATATGAAGGAAACCTTTCTTTCTTTTTAGTGTTAATCATTCTTAAATAGTTACTTCGATCAGGCGGTAATTTAAAATAAGAAAAACTTTCCCTTAAAACACCCTGAAAGTTAAAATCGTAAATAGCTTTACCGAATAAAAATTCGGAATCTTCACTATTCCCTTCGAGCTTTTTTATTCCAACCAAATTTGCCAATTTCGGCTTCTTCCGGTACAGTTTTATTAAATTGAGACGATAAATGTACTGCGATCTCTTTTCTCTGGTAAATCTATGTCGAACTTAAATTCTGAACTAAGGCTAGACCTATTATCCGTCTTTAAACTGTTCCTATCAATCTCTTTTGGTTTTGAGAGAGGCAAACGCATTGTTAACTCACCTCTCAAACATTCCCGCACATCTGCTTTACACATGCTTTCTTTTCCTCCATTTAACTGCCCAGCTATAGCCATTGTATGATTCCAAAAACCTTCACTATTCACTGCTAACTGCTGTTCACCACCTGTTAACGTCATACTGGTATCTTTTTTCTCGCATTCCTTTTCACAACTCAAAATTTCAGGATTCACTATTCTCTTATCTTCTATCAATTCTAAAGAATCAGCTCCTTTTTCATTAGAATTTATTACCCGCTTCGCACACAAAGCGATTGCATTAACACTTTTTCCACCTGGAAACGGCCCCAGTTCCCTTACACAATGACCAATTCTATCCACATTGATTTCTTTCCCTTTTTCAACCATAAATTTACTATTCTTTTCTGTTCCTATCCCTCTTACTTCAGAAGGGGGAAAAACGTTCGTCCTTCCCACTTGGGGGAACAATTCTCATTTTCAAAATCACCAGACATGGCATTCTCCACGCTTTTATTAACAACCTGGTTAAATAACGGCCTACACTTACTAACCGGTTCACTAACTTCTGCGGTATGCTTTCCTGACAAACAATAAACATTTGCGAGATTGTTAATCCTATTCCCTGACTTCAATTCATTTTCGTTTAACTTATTTCTGTGTTGAACTCTTAGTCTTTCTAACTCAAATTCCCTAGCTAGTCTACGCTTCTCAAATTCCTTAATTTCCCGTTTTACACGTTCTTCACGTTCCTTAATTTCCTTTTTTTCACGTTCTTCACGTTCCTTAATTTCCCGTTTTACACGTTCTTCGCGTTCCTTAATTTCCCGTTTTTCATCCAAAATACCCTCTAACAAATATTTAGCTACTTCATCAGTATAGTATTTACTTTGACAAATTCTCTTATTAATTTCCATCTTAGGTAAAGTAATATCAACTTCTACCCTTAATTCTTTCGCAACTTCTAACATTACGTCTTTTCTTTCTCTTAACAGAAACGCCATGATGCACTAATACACACAAAACCAAATCTAAACTTAATCGTTACAAAAATTATACACAGACTCAAGGTAAACTAACAATACACTAGACCTAGACTTAACTATATTTTACAAATGTGCGCAAATCTAAAACCAACACAATAACCTACTCAACCTTGTACCTACACAACAAGTATAACTACTGAATACTAACTTTCAAAAATCTATAACCTCAACAATACCCTACACAATCTGTACCAACACAACTAGTATAACTACTGTATACTAATTTTCACAAATCTATAACTTCAACAATATCCTACACAATATTGTACCAACACAACAAGTATAACTACTGTATACTTAATTTCACAAATCTAAGACCACAACAATACCCTACACAATTACTGTGCCAACACAACAAGTATAACTACCATATACTAACTTTCACAACTCAAACAAAAATACCAATATCGACATTTTATACATTTATACAAAAAATCAAAAAACTTTCTAGTTCTTATTGTTTACTAAATTTACCTTAGTCTTTTTTATTCTTATCTCAACATTTTACATACAAAAAAAATACTCAGTTGCTGTCCGAAAATAATCTCAAAGAAAGACTCACCTAAAATTTGTAGACGTAGACATAGGAACACTCAGGAACTCACTTTACACACAAATCAACTTCTTTAAAAACCGCACTCATCACAAACTGACAGGAACTCGTGACTTCTAACACTAAGGACTCTTGAAAAAAGGCCCTCCCAAAAAAAACGGGCAAACAGGTCCTCTTAAATTCCGTTGATTCATCAGGCAGGAACAGGAGACACTTGTATCCGGGTCTTCTCACAGCTGGGGACTCCAGGAAAACATCTCATAGCAGGAATTCAAAAATCAGGCGAGCACGCTTCATCACTAGCAGGACAAACCTCTTGAAGTCGGCGCTCCCAAAATCAGGCTGGCATTAAAATTCATCCCCATCACAATCGCACACGGCTGGCCGTTTTTCTTATTTTCCATAAAACTAAGGGTTCGGGCATCTATTTACTTAAATGCCGGGTCTACACCGCTGCCACAAATTTTAAAATATACACTGGTGTGCAAAACTTAGCAACAGGTGGGTTTATTGCCATAACTTCACGAAAAATCATCTGAGAGACATGAAGTTCTGAAATGAGGGAGAGTATTATGTACGTAAAGGATGACGAAAGCATCGGCGCTGAAAAGGAATACAACGAAACGGTAGGAATCAAACAAAAACAAGCTTTATTGAACGCATAGTATCGTGACTCATGATTGTCTATCCAACAGGAAGAACAACAAGCAGATGTTCCTTAATATGGTATATGCCCTCCCTTACTACAATGGTTGCTTTGCACCGTCTCCGCATACTCAGAACCAGCTGGCAACATTTCTTGAGGTGGGAGTGCCCATTCCAAATCAACATCTGTTTGAGTTGTTGGTTGTACTCCGGATGATGTGAGCGTGTGCAACAGCTCCCAAAAGCATCCCCACACATGTTCGATGGGATTAAATCGGGAGCACGCTGGCCAATCCATTCGAGTGGGTATCTTCACTTTCCAGCAGCTCCTACAGCAAGAGTGCGATGTGGGAGTGCATTGTCATCCATAAAGATGAAGTTCGGGCCAATGGCACCTCGGAAAAGATGGATGGGAAGAAGTACCTCCCCAAATAGATCCCCGGGTTTCAGACCCTCTGTCGAAAAAGGGGGAAACTCAGTTCCGCTGTTCAGCATAATGCCAACCAGCAAGAACTCCAGGACCACCGTAACGATGTCTTTCCTTGATGTTACGGGATAAAACCGGGGCCCGATTCCTCCTAAATCAAAACGCGTTGAGAATCGCTTCTGGTACTGAACCGACTCTCCTCCGTAAGAGAACACGACCCCCTGATCAGTTGTCCAGTTTTTGTGCTCTCGTCCCACTGTAAACGGTGGTTTCGGTGGGGCCCAAATTTCAACGGGAGGCAGGTTCAGGACGGCGGGTGAACAGGCCCCCTTTTGGAGGCGTCAGCCAAGAAACTGCGACACTTGTCGACCCGTTGTGTACAGAGTTTGAGCAATGGTGCTTGCTGATTGCTTTCGACCCTTTTTTGCTTGCAGGATGATATATCGGTCATCCCCTGCAGTTGTCGTCCCGGCGGCCACCACCAACCTTTCAACAGCTGTACCTGTGGTTTGGAACACTTTCCCAAACGCGCGAAACGACACTTTTGTTGATTCCGAACTCTGCAGCTACACCCGGTGACAGTACGCCCCTCCTCCAGCTTTCGATCATTCTTCCACGGTGAAGTCATCCTGATGATTTCTTCTAGCCATATTTCACGAACTGACTCACTGGCACTTGCAGAGAATATGGTGAATTGCGTCTCCGTCCTTCATTTCATTCTACTGTTGAGCAGCGCGCCGACATCACGCGTTTTGCGTACGCTCACATCGCTTCTGACGTTTTGTTCCCGATATTTGCATACGCTTGACGTTTCTACTGACTTACGTGTTCCTCTACTGATCTCCAGACCTCCTTTTTCGCAATTTCATGGCTATTTTGCTAAATTTATTACAGCAAATTTTGCACACCAGTGTATAATACACTGGCGTGCAAAAATTAAGCAACAGGTGGGTTTATTGCCATAACTTCACGAAAATCATCTGAGAGACATGAAATTTGAAATGAGGAGAGTATTATGTACGTAAAGGATGACGAAAGTCGGCGCTGAAAAGGAATACAACGCATACGGTATGGAATCAAACAAAAAAAAGCTTTATTGAACGCATAGTATCGTGACTCATGATTGTCTATCCAACAGGAAGAACAACAAGCAGATATTCCTTAATATGGTATATGTCCTCCCCTTACTACAATGGTTGCACCGTCTCCGCATACCAGAACCAGTTGGTGCAACATTTCTTGGGGGTAGGAGTGCCCATTCCTCAATCAACATCTGTTTGAGTTGTTGGTTGTTCTCCGGATAATGTAAGCGTGTGGCAATACGTCTCCCCAAAGCATCCCCACATGTTCGATTTGGGGTTTAAATCTGGGAGCACGCTGGCCAACATTCGAGTGATATCTCTTCACTTTCCAGCAGCTCCTCAACAGCAAGAGTGCGATGTGGCCGCATTGTCATCCATAAAATGAAGTCCGGGCGAATGGCACCCTCGGAAAAGACGCAATGGAAAAGAAGTACCTCCTCACAATAGCGATCCCCAGTTACAGACCCTCTGTCGAAAATGTGACTAAGTTCGTCCGTTCAGCATAAGCCTCCCCTGACACAACTCCAGGAACACCGTTAGGTGTTTTTTCCTTTGATGTTACTGGGATAAAACCGTCCTGATCTCTCCCAAGTCAAAACGCGTTGAGAATCTCTTCTGGTACTGAACCGACTCATCCGTAAAGAGGACACGACTCCATTGATCAGTTGTCCAGTTTTTGTGCTCTCTGTCCCACTGTAACGGTGGTTTCCGGTCAACTTTTTAACGGGGGGCAGCGTTCAGGACGGCGGGTGAACAGGCCCCTTTGTGAAGGCGTCTAGCCACAGTAAACCGCGACACTTGTCGACCCGTTGCCGTACAGAGTTTCTGGGGCAATGGTGCTTGCTGATTGCTTTTTGACCTCTTTTCGCTTGCAGGATGATATATCGGTCATCCCCGAGTTGTCGTCCTCGGGCGGCCACCACCAACCTTTCTAACAGCTGTACCTGTGGTTTGAACACTTTCCGCGCGCGAAACGACACTTTTGTTGATTCCGAACTCTGCAGCTACATCTGGGACAGTACGCCCCCCCTCCAGCTTCCGATCATTCTTCCACGTGTGAAGTCATCCAGATGATTTCTTCTAGCCATATTTCACGAACTGACTCACTGGCACTTGCAGCGAATATGTTGAATTGTGTCTCCATCCTTCATTTTATTCTACTGTTGAGAAGCGCGCGCCGGCATCACGCGTTTTGCGTACGCTCACATCGCTTCTGACGTTTTGTTCCTGATATTTGCATACGCATGACATTTCTACTGACTTACGTGTTCACTGTACTGATCTCCAGACCTCCTTTTCTGCAATTTCATGGCTATCTGCTAAATTTTTACATTGTTGCATAAGTTTTGCACACCAGTGTATTTATATAGCTGTAACGTCGTCAGTAGTCAGCACACAAGAAAATTTGTCACAGCCATATTTTAATATTTAAACAGTATGTAATAACTTCATATGCTATTAAAATGTTCATTAAATAGGCCCAGCCGGGAGGACAGTCTTTTTCACTCGAAGTCAATCCTTATTCCGCCAGGCACTCGACAATCCCTGTTTCCGGGCTCCTCTCATGTTTACTCCATGGCTCTCTGTTTCCATCCAGGGCTCCGTCCGTCTCACTCCAGGGCTTTATCTCTAAGCTTCTTCTCTCTCCAATCGTTCAAGTCTTTTTCAAGTTTTCCTTCTAAGTTTCTCCGTCCATTTTTCTTCTCCCAAAAATTTACCCTTTAAACACCAGGGCGGGTCCACTACACGCCCCCCGTTTTCCTCATTGGCAGGTCAAAAGAAAGGTCTGCCCTCGTCTTCCTTCATTGGCAGGTCAAAAAAAAGGTCTGCCCTCGTCCCCGGCCACTTTCGTTTTCCCATTGCGCGGCAACACAAACACATTCCTCGTCCGTCTGAATCCAAGGGCGCCATAACTCTCATCCATTCATTCACACCTGGGCCTCACAGCCCCACTCTCCAAAGGATTCTGATACAGGCTTTCGCCCATTCAAGACTTTCATACAGAATGCCTATTGTCATCGGCATTCTTTAGCCATTGTAAATTCCAGACCAGATGTCCGCGCTTGTCCGAGGCCAGACAACAAACAATGACCCCATGGCCACCTGCACTTGTCACCCAACAGCTGTTCGGGGATGAATAGATAGGGTGACTTCAGAAGAATAGATAGGGGTGGGGTTCGCCCCAATCGAAGACGTCACAAAGGTATCCGACTGCGTTCGGAACCGTGATTTTGCAAAAGCGCAAAAATGGATAATTTTCATGATATTCAGTGTCACTTAGATTAGAATACATGTATACAATTGTTTTAAGGACATTTTGACAAAAAAAATTTATTTAAATACAATATTTTGGCAAAAAATTAACTTAGAATAATTTTTTTTCAAAATGTTTTCCTTTTGTGAAAAATGCTTCTATTATAATAATATTTTGCCTGTCTATAGGTCAGACCTCTCTACAGAGGCTCAACAAGAATTTTTGAAATATATAACTTAGAAGTGGGTTTATCCATGTTTTACGACAACAGAGGGGAGCAATTTTAAGAAAAAAATGCCGATAATTATTTCAATGGATTGTAACTCTGAAAATAATATGATTTTTTCAAAAATCATAGTTCAGCCTCTGTAAAGGGGTCTGAGATCTATACAGGCAAAATATTATTATCATAGAAGCATTTTTCACGAAAGGTGAACATTTTGAAAATAGTTATTCTAAGTTAATTTTTTGTCGAAATATTGTATTTAAATATTTTTTTTTTGTCAAAATGTCCTTAAAACAATTTTATACATGTATTGTAATCTAAGTGACACTAACTATCATGAAAATGATCCATTTATGCGCTTTTTTAAAATCACGGTTCCGAACGTAGTCGGATACCTTAAACTTATATAAACACGAAAGTAAGCAGAATCCGATTACGCCTATGAAGACGTTTTCAGCTTTGTAAAAAATGAGGCTGTTAAATAATGCAACCTAATATTCTCTACTACAAATATCGAATGTTCAAGCTCGGCAGGTGTTTCAGGAAAATGATGTTTGAAGAAGCTTTCGATTAAAAATAATGACAAGGGTAAAACGTGACAACACACACACACACATTGAAGTTTTTCTCGAAGAAATATCATTTACCATAATAAATATCTAATTTTCTTGCTGGATGTATATTATGGAAGCAGGAAAACATAAATTTGGCAATAAAGAATTTTATCCGAGGAATCTTTTAAGATTATTTTGTATCATTTCCTTCCACTTACTCTGCTTTAGAAGAAGAGAAACATTTCTTAAAAACATAAATATGTTGAACTTTTCTCAAATATTTTTCGGATTGCCTGATTAAAAAAAAAAAAATCTTTTTTTTCCTTAAGGAAAATATGTTATTTATTACACTAATGGAAAATTATTTAACATTAGTCTTATTTTTGGAAAAGGGGGCGTGATTAAGTACGATTAATGGATATACCCCCTCACATATATATACAGTCGGACGCCGATTTAACGAACACTGATTTAACGAATTTTTCTCTTCCTCCGATTAAAATGACGGCAACACCCCCTGTTTAATGAATAATAAACCTGGAGTTAACGAAGTATTTTAGCAGCTGAAATTTTTTTTTTTATTAGTTTGTATTAGAAAAATTTAATTTTTTTTCAAATGATATATCTTTTGTCCGAAACAAAAAAAGACTTTTCTTGAAAGCAGCTAGACCATTACTAGACTTTACAGATGAAGATGAGTCATGAGTGTGAGACATATTCATCCTGTGATGACTATGTCTATTAGGATCCGCGTAAGCTAGAGGTGTGGGATTATCTAAATGATGAGACATATTGGATTCTTAACACAACTTTTATTAAGAATAACTTATATTACTTAATTCTAATTGACAACTTCTTAAAGTGAGAGTTATCACCCAATTAAACCTTATATTCAAGTCAGATCGCGCAACTAGATCACTTATCTTAATTATAATAAATTAACTGACTAATCTAACTTCCTATACAAAATATTACCTTTTTGCAGAGTCACCTTCCTTCATCGATTGAGGAAATACCTATAACTTAATTTTAGATGAGAAGATTCAGACTTCCTTATAATTTAATTTATATGAACGTATCCTTCTTCCAGAGCTATAGGATGACTAACACTTGATCCGAATGATTCCACACTAAGTTATTCTCCAGACTTGCCGCTCTTTCTCATCAAACTTTCTATCCTTTTTAAAGTATATCTCATTTACATATTCGATCCGTTTCTCTTCTTGGTATTGGGTTGGAAAAGTTTTGCCATTAATCGTGGCCATCAAAGAACTTAGGAGTTATGTTAGAAGAAGAACGCGAGAGACGTCACAAGTTTAACCCAGTAGCGCGCACACAGGAATTTTTCAAGGGGGTGGGGGGTCCAGGGTTGAAAGTTCACCATTCTTGTATCATGCTATTTTTGATTTTGTCGATATTCAGGAATAAAACACAGTAAAAAACTAATTATTGAATAAATAATTAGCATTAATTAATAAAATTAATCATTTATAACAAATATTAAATTAAATTGTACGTATTATATACTTAGAATTATAACTAATTGGAAAAAATGAAGAGCTTTGGGAGGGGGTCCGGATCCCCAGGACCCCCCACTTGTGTGCGCCACTGGTGTAATCTATCATGTGAGTCTTGAGTAGGGCAGGAAATTCCTTGCTTATCTCATTCTACTCCACAACGCAAGGGGATACTTCAAGATTTTAACGATTAGGATACATAGGATGACGGACTGCCTATTTGTGCCACTGAAGTTGAGGAAATAATTGATTAGTCGGAGCCAGTAGCGAACACAGGAATTTTTCAAGGGAGGGAGGGGGGTTCCGGGGTTGAAAGTTCACCATTCTTGTATCATGCTATTTTTGATTTTGTCGATATTCAGGAATAAAACACAGTAAAAAACTAATTATTGAGTAAATAACACTGGGCAACAAAAAAGAAAAAAAAATTTGTCTCATCAAGAAAAATATGTGATTCTGATAGCATTTCTTCTCCTGAATTCAAATATGATATCCATTTTTCTTCATCACGCAAGGTTTTTGTGCGAGAGACAGGCATTTATAATTTGAAACACTTTAATATTTTCTACATTCTTAAGTACACAATATTCGAACATTTGGACTCACCTAGAAATTAAGAAATCACGATTTTCTTTTATATTTCGCCTGTGGAGTGTCCCTCTTGATGGTCCAACAATAATCGGCCAGCATATTAGCATTCCATTTGCCTTGATATCTCTTTTCTATCGCTGAAATCTCCTGATGAAAGCGTTCCCCGTGCTCATCGCTCACTGCACCAAGATTTTCCGGGAAGAAACCTAAGTGCGAGTGCAGGAAGTGTATTTTTAAGGACATAGTACAGCCCAAATTTTTATAAGACGTTATAAGATTATGAACAATATCACGGTAATTTTCCGCCTTTAGATTTCCCCGAAAACTGTGAGTTACATTTTTGAATGCTTGCCACGCTGCTTTCTCCAGTGGATTTAATAGTTCCTCAAATTTCTCATCATGCATTAGTGATCGTATTTGTGGACCTACAAATATCCCTTCTTTAATTTTTGCTTCACTAATTTTAGGAAACTTCTGTTTTAAGTACATGAAACCAGGAGTATTGTGTCCATGGCTTTCACGAAATTCTTCATTAATCCTAGTTTGATATGTAACGGAGGTAGATACACATTTTTAGTATTACACAATGCGTCATGTTTCACATTTTTCTGTCTTGGAATGAATGATTCGCGTTTAGGCCATTCTTTTCTGATGTAATGGTTTTTTCTGTCCCTACTATCCCAAAGACACAAAAAACAACAGTATTTTGTGTAACCAAGCCGCAAACCAAGAATAAGTGCAGTTACCTTCAAATCACCACAAATATTCCATTCATACACAGCATATTGAAGTTTTGCCAATATAAATTGAAAGTTTTCATATGTCTCTTTCATAATAGCAGAGTGAACCACAGGTATTGATGGGAATTTATTTCCATTATGCTTCTTTTAAACTTGCTTTGGAGGAATCAATGAACAAGCGCCATTCTATAGGGTTATGTTCAAAACCAAATGTCTCCATAAGAGAAGAAATGTCATTACAAAACACTAAGCCATTTTCTTCTGAAAAATAGTCTTTACATTGAGAATGACGACTACGATAAGTACATATCTTTGTATTCTTTTGAAGAAGATTCCATCCTTTTAGTCGGGAAGCAAGTATTTCAGAGTGTTTTTTGGATAACTTTAAATCTCTTATGAGATCGTTAAGATCTTCTTGAGTCAATAAACGAGGCTCTGATGAACAGCTTGGTTCAAAAGTTGTATCACCCCAAACTATTTCTTCTTTACTTCTATCGGAATCTGAGCTCTCTTCATCTAATGTCACATGTTCTGGAGGCTTTGGTATGGGCAATTCTTCGTTTTGTGGAATTGGTCTCATTGCAGATTTCAAGTCAGGGTACACCACTGTATGTTTTGATTTTGACGTAATCCCTTTAATGTTTGTTAAGCAGAAATAACAGTCAGAGAAGTGATCTTTGGGTTCCTTCCAAATCATAGGGGTAGCAAATGGCATGTGGCGTGGGCCATTCTTCCATGCAGTGAGAAGCCTAGTGCACGATAAACAACAGATATGTGGGGCCCATGTCCTTGTTTGGTCCCCCACTTTACACTCAAAATAAAGTTCTTATCACTTTTTTACTAATGGAGTAAGGTTTCGCCTTTGGGACTTGAGCGTCACTTCACCGCATATATAACAAAAGTAGTTATGATGATTTAAACAAGCTCTATGTATTTTGTAACTAACAACAAATTAAAAGAATTAAATTTGTAAATACGTAACATACAAAAATCCAGACACAAATCACTCACAATTACGTGTTTACTGGTTCACTACTATCTCACAACTGACATCGTTCTAATGAATGCATGCTAGTCTAGACCATGTATGTGCCTGTCTGTTGTGTCTGGTGCCAAAGTGTCTGTACATGTCTGAACTTGCACAACAGTAGCAATGATACCATTTGAGTTAGCTCATGTGGTTCCATCACATTTGCAATGCTCTAGGAGAATGGACAAATGGTCGTTTATTAAAAAAATATTTAAATACATTAATTGAAATTAAAATTTAAAAAAAACTGTGGGTGATGGAGAAATTTCGAATACATATTTGAAAACACGACAAAAAACTGCATTAAGTACAACTATTGGTACTCATGAGACAAAAATCATGTTGATCAGTGTAATTAGCATTAATTAATAAAATTAATCATTAATAACAAATACTTAATTAAATTTTACGTACTATATACTTAGAATAGAAATTAATCAGAAAAAAAAAATCAAGGGCTTTTGGGGAGGTCCGGACCCACCCCCCTTGTGTGCGCCACTGGTCCCAGCCAATAAATAGCAATTCTAATGCAGAAATTGATAATGAAACTCTTGTCAAATCTATTCATTTTCTAATGTTTTACGTTGTTTGGAAACTGAAAACATATCTTTCTTATCACTGGTGTAGCTAGTTCTGAGTGGGCTCCGTATCAAAACTCTTTCGCGGGACCCTTTTTCAATTCCTACACTATTAGCTCGCACTGTTTATATATATATATATTCATTTATACATTTGTATATTAATTTATTTATCTTGGTGGAATTTTCAATCGTTCATAAAATACATTTTAAGGCTCTGAATTGAGCTGAAATTTTATATACATGATTATTTTGGCTGACAATGCAATAATTTAATTATAATTAATAAAAATTTTAATGGATTAAAACTAATTATTTTAAGAATTACAAATACAGCCACGTTGGCGACCCTTTTGGCTACTTGTGTCAAAACTTGAAAAGGTTTTTTTCCTCACGTGTTAAAGCATTCAGTTGGACTGAAATTAAAAGGACAATACGATACTTTAATGATAATTAAAAAAACTAATGACAAATTTGGGGAGTTAAAAAGCAGACAGTTAAAACTTTAATAAAAAAAAAAATTCCCATTGCCAATGAGACTCAAGTTTTTCAGAAAAAGTAACAAAAATCCTCATTGCATAGTTGAAAATTGAGTTTACTAAAATAAAAATAAAAATGTCATATACACAAAACAAAACAAATTTGGTTTTATAAGACTTTTCTCGGGAGCGTAGCGCTGTTATTCATCTCCCAAAGAACAAATATTTTTTAATCCAAATGGATTGAAATTCAGGAATATGCAACAATCGGGTTTAAAAAATATGTAGCACATTACTTAAATGAAAAATTGATGTCTAACACAACGTTTGACTTCAAAAAGCACTTGAAAAACTGTCTTACAATAAACTTGAGTTGTTTACAATTTAAAAAATATGACTGAAAAAATAAATAAAATTTTATTTGATTTTTTTCATAGCCACACACAACTCTGCCTTAGTTAATCTAGCTTTTGGCAGAAAAATTTACGAATAAATGTTTTTTAAGCTGATATTTTTCTTTAATCGTAATTAAATTACGATATTGTAATCTTATTAATTAAAAAATACTTTAAAAAAATAATTTACGCAAAAAACTTTAAAAAAAAAGGATTATTTAAAAATATAATTTAGTTCCGCAAGTTAATAGAATAAAATATTTATTGTCAATACAAAACAACTCTATTTTTACATGATTTTGACATAACATGGTCTTTTTTCTTTCATGATTTAGGCTCATTGATTGGTACGATCACACAAATCGGTTTGACATAACTCCTTTCTTAAAGATGCATTGCGTTTAAACTTTATTTCATAAAGAAATCATTTAAAGATAATTTGGAAAAATTGAAAAGGATAAAGGTCATGGATGCATGGGAAAACACTCTTTTTAGACTACATTACGAATACAGCAGTCAGTATTTAAATTACATGCTCAGGCTGACAGTTTTAATAATGTAAGTTCAGTACCATATATTTTGAGTTTTCTGAAATTATAGTCTTAGAATTGGAGGCCTTAAGGATATTCAAATGGAAAGATATCTGTGAATTGAAGATATTTGTAAATTGTGTGATTGACAAACCTCTACATGAAGACCATTTGAAAGATCTAATAAAGTATACCAGATTATTGTACTAATAACACACACATATACAAAGAAATGTACAAATTTCATTAACTGCTAGTTTAATTTCTGTAGGATTAAAGTTCGATACAAATCTGAAAAATTATTTTTTTAAGTATTGATCAAAGCCTTAAATGTGTCTTAAAATTGTAAAGCAGTCTGAAGAATTTGTGTTTAGCTGGATGTCGATAATTATATAAAGAGTTTGCAAATCCAAAATATCAACAACAATAATTTAAGAAATCCCAGATGATTTTGATTAAAAAAAAGTTAACAATCGAAATTTATTTTAAAAACATGTCCAGGAAAAAATTTCTGGAATTTAAGCACAGATCAAAGATTATTGTTAGGTCAAAGATTTTGATTCACATTTGCCGTAAGCAAAAGCGACGAAATATTTTAGTATTTTTAAGTTATTACATAATAGTACAATCGAGTTTCTTAAACCCTTTTCCTGTATGTCTATTTTCGATTAAGTAAAGTTCTCGATTTCTTCTTACATGGGTTTTTGTATATAGTACTCATTTTCTTTAAGGTACAAATGGTATATTTTTTAAACTTTTTTTCCATGTTTTTTGAAAGAACGTATCTACCGTGTAAAAAAAAAAAGTTAGTTGTAACTATTAGAATTTTTCACCATCAGATTATCATCTTAAAATGAAAGTTTAATGCAAACATACAAAATAAAACATTTAAAACAGTACAAACAGAGAAAGTATAATAAAAACCAAAATACGTATGTGTTATCTTAAGAATGAAGAAGTATATATTTTTGAAAAATAATTTATTACAAATTTAAATATACGGATAAAGTTTTGATATCATTCACATCACAATGTATGAGAAAACTGACAAACAAAAATAAATAAAACTTTGTTTATTGGTCACTAAAATTTTTCTGAGCATGTTGCAATTTTAACTCATTACATTTCCCAAGTTAACTAAACATTTCTTTTTTTATGATTTGATTCATTATTCTTTTTTGTAAAAATTAAATAAGACGTATATTCCTATCTTTCATTATAATTGAACCATCAACCAACACACAACCGATATAATTCTATATAATACTTCAAAAGAAGCTAAATTCCACCACCGTATTATAGAAAATGTATTTTTATTACAGTTCTCACTCTTGAAAATCGTTTGTGAAAATAAAAGGTCATTTACATTATTAAACTACAAATCCCTTATTAATAAGTACCGTAAAATTCAGCGTATAACGCGCACCTATACTTCCAAGGTGCAATTTTTAATTTTAAGGTATATTCGCTGTATAACGCGCACCCCCTTTTTTATGAAGATACCTGAAATGTACGTGCGCAATGCTTTTATGTTTATGAAGTAAATTTTCGAGGTATTATTCCAGGCTTTAGAAAAAAATTGTATATTTCTGGAACTACAACCCTTTAATTTCAAAAGGCATGCAATTTCTTTTAAATATACTTCGATATAAATAAAAAAGTCTAATATTTTTTTCTATGTTCCTCTTTTTTTTTATTTTTAAAGCTCTCATTTTTATACCCGGCGTAACGCGCACCCATAAATTTCGATCTTATTTTTTATGTTAAAAGTGCGCGTTATACGCCGGATTTTACGGTACTTAACATTTTCTTGAGTTTTCTTATTTAACTGATTTCAAATTAAAAGTATTTTTCCTTTATTTGGAAGGTTCTCCCCCCACAAAAAACGTTTTAACTGTAAAGAACAATAAACCTCAGTAGGAATGAAAAATAAATTAGAAATGTAACGGATTATAGAAGTTCTATGTATAGAATCAGTCAAAATTGTGCTGTAGATATTGGATAGAATCCATTGAACATATTCTTATAGTTGGTTAAAGTTGATAGTATAAGTACTAATTTCGTAAATTCAATTAAATAAAAATTAAATTTGCAATAAATAAAAATCTCTCCCAGGGACTTGAAGGTTACTCCAAGTCCTGAAACATCTGCGAGCATAATAAAACCGAAATCAAGAAACATAAGAAGCAAGAAACCTGTAAATATTTTTTCATATAACATTTTTATATAAAATTTGAATAAAACTTTATGTTATGCTATGATTTCCTTGTATTTAAAATGGTAGAAAAATGCAATAAATTATATCTAAAAGCCGTGGAACACATACCCGAAATGCAGTCTTGTCCAATAAAAATTGCTTCGAATTGGAAGAAATGTTTATGTCACACTTCATTTTACTACAACACAAACTTAACTAAACGAAAGTTTTTACCCTAGTTACCATGTTCAAACCAACAAAATCTTTTGAAGTTTTAGGTCAATTTCATTGGAAGATTGGAGACTTTGTTATTCCAAAATCTCATTGGATGTTGGAAGACACAAGGGGATATGCTAATCTGATGCTTAAATTGTTTGCTTAACTTATGTACAATTAGTCAGACTCCAGTTACTTCCGGAAAAACTCATAAATCATCCCGTTTGAGATTAGATAAGCTCAGGTGTCGTCCACGTCACTTGACCATGGTTCAAAATGACGTGGTCCGTCGCCAAAAGCCCTCGTGTAGCTGAACAGTGCGACGTTAATATTCAATCAATCATTGAGATTAGATATGATTGTTTTTAGAATGTTTCAGCCTGTGCCTTCCAAGTCTCGCGATCAGTCTCATCTCTCTTTTCATAGATGCAAAAATATTAGAATTCCCTCCCTAATAATCCTGCTTTTCGACTGGCGCCTCATTTTTATATAGACTGCAGATCATATCACTTCCTCTACTACAGTGGTTCCCAGACTTTTAAAAATCATGGACCCCTTTTTTAGTCCAAACTTGGCCACGGACCCCTTTTTATAGTCTAAACTTGCCCACGGACCCCTTTTTATAGTCCAAACTTTCCCCAAAACCCCTTTTTATAGTCCAAACTTCCCCAAACCCCTTTTTATAGTTCAAACTTGCCCACGGACCCCTTTTCATAGTCGACCCCCCCTGCCCCTTAAGTGAAAAAGCTACATAAATGCAAAGTATAAAAGTAACAAATTTAGAAAATATTTTGTTGAAAAACTATTTATTGAAGTTATAACTTTTGTTTAAAATAAAATTAAAATTAATGACTTGGATGAACTTGATGAGATGTTATGAGTGTGTTTATGTCCGTCTCAATGTTTGTGAGTAGCAACCCCAAATCCTCACGAGCACTAGTTTTCAGTCGGTTCTTTTTTTTTTGTGTGTGATGAGGATTTTTATGGCACTTAATCCAAGTTCTACTAAATTGGAAGACGGGAAAGTAGTCAGCAACTTCCGTAAAACAACATATAATGCTGGATAAAATTGGGATCTGTTTTAGTAACCAAAATTTGTGGTATCCTCTTTCAAACACATTGGCTTAAGTCCCTCATTTGTAGATATTTCAATAAGATGCTCCTGTATTAGAATGAATTCATCTGTGTTTGGGATCTGAGTTAGTCCACGCGCAAAAGGTTCAACACCCAGTCGGGAATTCCAAGTGAATTATTGTTATTTATTTAAATTTCCATTAAGGTATCCGACAACGTTCGGGATTTAAAAAAAGCGCATAAATGGATAGTTTTCATGATATTTAGTGTCACTTAGATTAGAATACATGTATAAAATTGTTTTAAGGACATTTTGACAAAAAAAAAATTATTCAAGTACACTATTTCGGCAAAAAAATAACTTAGAATAACCTTTTTTCAAAATGTTCTCCTTTTGTAAAAATGCTTCTATTGTATATTTTGCCTGTACATAGCTCAGACCTCTGTACAGAGGCTCCACTATGATTTTTGAAAAATTCACATTATTTTCAGAGTTACCACCCATTGAAATAATTATCGGCGTTTTTCTCTTAAAATGTCTCCCCTCTGTTGTCGTAAAACATGGATAAACCCACTTCTAAGTTATATATTTCAAAAATTTTAGTTGAGCCTCTGTAAAGAGGTCTGAGCTATATACAGGCAAAATATTATAATAGAAGTATTTTTCACAAAAGGAGAATATTTTGAAAATGGGTCATTCTATGTTCATTTTTTGTCAAAATATTGTACTTAAATAATTTTTTATTGTAATACTATTAAAACAATTTTATATGCATTTTCTAATCTAAGTGACACCAAATATCATAAATATTATCCATTTATACGCTTTTGAAAAGTCACGGTTCCGACGTAGTCGGATACCTTAAAATAAAAATGGATCAAAATTTTTTAAATTTTATTTTAAAACTTGGGAGGAACCCCTGACGTTGCTCTAGGGCCATCAAATCAATTTTAATTTTTCACGGACCCTGAATAATATTAGGGACCCCTGGGGGTCCGTAGTGGCTACTTTGGGAACTACTGCTCTACTAAGGTATTACTTACTTCAGTTATTCAAACTACCTGTAAATTTTTGTATAATATCCCTGGAGGTATAATGCATGCAGTATGAAGAACTTCCTATTATGGTGCTAACTAAAAATACCGCAGTAAAACTGTCAGCTTTCACAACAAATTTTCATTGTTTTTATGAATGATGAGATTCCGATTAAAAAAAAGTGTTTTTTTAAAAAATAATTATTAATTTTGCAATTACGTGATCACATCAATATCTAGCACGAACCAAGAAAAAAGGAAGAGGTCGGATATGATAAAAGTTATAGCGTATTTGGAGAGAAAAGTAAAGTTCTATAGTGTGTAAAAGAGAGAGAAAAGTGCATTGACAACTGTTGATCCTCGTTCGAATCTATTCCATTTAGTTCACTTTAGCCTAATAGTCATGGTTACGAACTCGTGGCCGGCGTTGTTCTGTCGGGGGTTAGAGCCCAGATTCCATTGTAGTCTCGCCGTGTAGAGCGGCTGTGTGTGTGTGATACATGTTAAATTTGTTGTGGATTGAAGTCTTCCCATTGGTGTGGGTTCCAAAAGCCGTCGTGTAGCTGAACAGTGTGACGTTAATATTCATTCACTCACTCTCGTTGGTGTGGAAGTTAGGAGAGTGGCGTGCCAGCTCAGTTGTCGTCCTCGTCACATAGCCATGGTTCAAACACTAGAGTTTCGGAACCATCAAACCTCGTGCTGAAAGAAATAACTCTGAGCAAGCCGAAGCTGTAGTGGTGGAGTACAGTGATTCTAACCACAACAATGGAATCGAGATACTTATAAGCCGGGGTGGGCATTAAGTCGATCGCGATCAACCGGTGGACCACCAAGACATTTTGGGGTGACCGCCTGCCCTCAACTCAACTTAGTGGCGCAACAGCCCATGTTGGCCAATGCCTACATTTCCTACCTCAGTTTTCCTGACCTTAGGCACTGAGGTGCATGAGTAGATGTTCCGGTCAGGTGGCCAGCCTGACGCAAAACCACTAGTGTTTGGTTCCCAAGCAAGCCTGATACTTATTTATGGACCCACTGAAGAGGTGAAGGGCTGAGTCGACCTTGCCCAACACGGAATTTGAACCCCGGACCTGTGGGGAGAAAGCTCGGTACGCTACTACTCAGTCACTGGGCTTCGACCGCCTTCACTAACACCTGATGATAATTTCATCATAAGAAGGTCCAGAAATATTTTAAAAAATACAGAGGAAAGAAATCGAATCATAAGAGAAAACTTCGCGCGTTAAGTAAAAAATGCACTTCTCTCTATTTGATGGTTATTTTACGAAACAAATAAAATAATCTTGGTTCGAGGAAAAAATTCCCTAATTCGTAAAATATAGAGGTACAACTGTATTATATTCCTTATTACACCTACGCCACTGGGTGGACCGCAACAACTTAAAAAAATGAGAAGTAGCCCGTACCCTGGAAAAGTCTGCCCACATCTGCTTATCAGGATAGTAAAACGAGCTGTTTTTGAAGTTCCTTTTTAGAAATACAAAGAAAATTTAGTATTATTGGATAAAATAAAATAAAATAATAAACAATAATTTCTAATAATTAATATTATAAAACTGGAATTTGTAAAGACCATATCCCCACTTATGTTATTGATCAAACATATTATAAAAACAGAAAGTGCCTCAGCTATGAATGAGAAATGAACTTTAACAAAAACCATGACTTGCCCTTACGGAATAGGAATCCGATGCAATTTCATTTCAAATTATGTTAGCTACAGAAAATTAGTCTCGACGCATTTAGATTGGAATAGTAGAATTTTATAGTAAAAGAAACCTAATTAAACTAAAAAATTCAACTTATTACTTATACACACACATACAAGAAGGCCAACAATAAAGAATGCACCTTATTTTTACTTTGATAAATTTAACTTTCAATATAAATAACACATTACAGAGAAGTGATAACATGTTTTTATTTCTACACATAACAAATGATTTAATTTAAAGTAAAAATAAAGAGCAAAATCAAAGAAAAACTTATACATCGAAAAGTTTCAGAAGAAGCGTTGTAAATTAACACATGCAGATTTTTGCCTCTGAAAATTGAGAATACACTTACGAAAATTATGTTTAAGTACCTCTAAATATATTTTCTACTTGACTGCTATTTTAATACAATTTTGCGTAATCTTAACTTAAACCTTTTCAACGATCATTTTTGTGTGATTAAGTTTGTTAGATGAACTCTTAAGGCCTAATTTTTAATTAGAAAATGGCTCCTCAAAGAGAAACTAGTATTGATGTAAGGAAATTCGTATTAAGATATTTAAAAAAAGAAAGTCTTATATCGTGAACAGCTGAAATTGTTGATAAAAAACACACTTGTGTCTAAGAAATCACTACAAAATTTTTAAATGATGGATTAATTGAAAATAAATGTGAAAGAGGGGAATGAAAATTATTTTGAGTGATGTCGCAAAAAGGAACATCACAAGGGTCATTGTCAACGGACCTTGTAATTTTGAATCATGGTCAAATGACGAGAACGACGTCTTCGGCTGGCAATCTATTCTCAAATTTCTACATCATGCTAACTGAGAACTTTGAATCTCGACACATTCAATGTACATCAGCCCTACGAGACGGGTCTTCAGTGGCTATAAGTTTCGAATCCATGACTCGACAACGCTGACGACCATGTCCACTCAGTTACCACAGGCACTCAACAACATAGAAGCATCCTAGATATGTGGAAGTCGTACATGGGGCATTGGCATTATCTTTCAGGAAAATAGCCCCAGAATGGCATACCGTAAAAGGTAACTCAACTGACAGCAAGATAACTTCAACATATGCGCAGAATGGCTATAGGCAAAAGGTAGCACTCCACCATCACACCGGAGGTATAGTAACTGTATTCTTCTGTAAATAATCCATATTGATATCGCCGGATTACACACTGATCCCATTGTTTATCTGTTTCAGAGTGATCTATCGCCTATGAGAAACAAGTCTGCTGACAACTCTGATGATCGACTACGACATCACATTAGATGACCTTACTGATACTGTGGAATTAAAGGCAAACAAACGTCTTACAGAACCTAATTGTTTCCCCAACCTCAACCAAAAACCGTAAAGTGGCAGAAAGTATCAAGCATGGTACCGAAGAGGTTGTAAAACATTAGGCAGGGGCAACTATCATTGGCGTAGCTAGTTCTAAGTGGGTCCTTTATCAAAATTCCTTGGGGGCCCTTTTTTAAAAAGGATTGTCTTAATAAAACTTATTTGAAAGTGTCAAAATATTAACACATGGTTGAGGGTCCTGTACCAAGCAAGGCGGTAACTACGCCCCTGGCAATTATGCTATTGGTGTAGCTTAGGCTGTCACACAACTCATCGATCTGTACTCACAATCATTCGCTTTAGCCATCCAGAATCTTTTCTACACCACCCATTTCTGTAAGGAATTTACTTAGTAGTCTTCGTACAGTACAGGTTGTGGTCTGTTGCTCCATACAATCAACCAGAATTGTGAATTTCGACTATGTGGCTACGTTCGAAGTCATCGAATTGGCTACAAAATCTTCGAAAGCATTTCAACGGTTTTATTTGCTGTGTCTCTCCAACAGGGGCGTGCACAGAATACTTTTTGTAGAAGAGGGTATATATAACACAAAAAAGTGCCAAGGCGTAATCTTTTTGCTAAAAAATAAAATTCTGCTGGGTTTTACTTGCGATTCGTAAGCCCCACCCATCTATAGGCCACTGATTTCTAAGGTACTGAAACGGTGACAGCGAGAAAAGCAAATCTTCTGTAACTCTGTCACTTGTTTTATACAATGCTATTTGCTCAATAGGAAAGCTTCCCTACGACCTAAGTTAAGATTCATTGGTCTTACAAATGTATCCTAATATTATAAGGCATTATGATAAAATACGTATTCTGTATATATACAGTGGCGTTGACAATGGGGTGAGTGAGTGAGTGATTTTTGGTTTTATTGGCGCAAGAGCCGATTTCGGCTATACTGCGCCGCGTTGACAATGGGAGACTGGAAGCAAGGACATCTTAAGGCATAGGCCAACTGGGCCCCGGGGCCCCGGCCTCCCTCGTTCTCTCTCGGGCCCCCAGAAAGATCATGAACCGAATAACTTAAATAGTCAAATGTTATCCTATACATACTCAAACTCAGTGACGCAACAGCCCATGAGGACCAGGGCCTACTGAGCCCATCCCAGTATACGTGACCATTGGGCGCTGAGGTGCAGGAGCAGATGTCCCGATCAGGTGTTCAGTCTGAAGCGAAACCCCCAGTGCTTCAGTCCCCAAGCAAGCTTGGTACTCATTTATCGTCCCACTGCAGTAGGGATAATGGTTGAGTTGACCTTGACCGGTCTGGGAATAGAATCCGGACCTGTGGTGTGGAAGCGCGATACGCTACCACTCGACCACTGGGTCTCTATCCTATACATATTCCTTGGAAAACTACGAATTTCGAACTGAATAACTCTGAGACGCACAAAGTATGAGATGACTTCCATGTGAAGCCCAGGCCCACCACCCAACACGTATTACTCATTTGGTCAAAAGACTGCAGTCAATAGAGTTGGCTTACGCCTGGATTTGTGAGATATTGAATTACTCACTGTTACTTGTTACGGGTTGCTGTTTGTACGATATTTGACAATGTGTATGTTGTATACCAGTGGCTTTTCATTGCCGCGGACCGGTCAACGTTTGATAATTTTATTGCGGCCCATTGAGGGGCAGGAGGCGCGTTGTTGTTTATATCTTAGATTGTTTTGATTTAATAATTTTAGTTTAATTGTATTTATATATAAATATGCTTTCAGAAAAAAAATTCAATTACACCAAAAAATCAATATAAAGTGATTTCCATGGAGAGTCGTGACCGCAGTAGCCTAGGGCTCAAGGTATTGATTGTGGCTGGTTTGTGGGGAGCAGCTCAGGTGTCGTCCTCATCACTTGACCCTGGTACAAAATGACGAGGTCCATCGCCAAAAGCCCACGTGTAGATGAACGGTGCGACTCCGACGTTAATATTCACTCATTCGATGGAGAGTCGCATAAACTCGAGAGAAATACATCACAGTAAATAAAATAGAAATAATAAAATGTTCCTTGGGCGTCCCAGTACCATTTAATCCACGGACAGGTACCAGTCCGTGGGGTTGGGGACCACTGCTATATACCAGCGGCTCTTAAACTTCTAATAGCCGCGTTCTCTCTCCATGTATAAGCCTGACATCGCGGACTCCCAAGATTTTGAACACCCCACCCTCTGACTCCCAACGTATGCCTGGGTGATGGCTCCTTAATAATTCTAAAACTTCCTCTACTGCTTATACAGACTTTTTAAACGCTTCCCCCCCCCTGTCATTGAGGCAATTGTGTGATCTGGTCTAGAATGGCACATCTTTAAATTTTTCGACGAGGCCTTTCAGAGTCTGTAAAAGAGAGAAGTTTTAACATTAAATGAAAGACCTTCGAGGACCCTTAGAAAAGTACTGGAGACCCCCTGGAGGCCGCGGACCACAGTTTAAGAATCGCTGCTATATACTATCTAACTTGAAGGTTCACAGTTAGGGTCAACTTTTGCGTATGGAACCAGGGCCTCAAGAAGTCTTAAGACATCCCCTGGCTGGAAGTTTTTTCCACACTCCCCTCCCCCATAGACCAAACGATTTTTAATTTTTACCTCACATATTATCACTCGGTGCTTTTTTCTACGTCAGGTGTGTCAAACTTGCGGCCCGCAGTGAACATTTTTGTGACCGGGCTATTTATCGACCCACAATAATATCTATAGTAAAATTAAAAAATTTCTCTCGAAATAGGAAAGAAAATAACTGAAAGAAGAGGTGTCAAGTGTCAGGGCGTTAACATTAAATTTTTCTTGCTCTTTTATGTTTATTTATTATAATGTATTATTCGAAATAAGCCTACGTATCTAGGAATATTAATTCATTTGAGGCCCCTTTAAAGTTAAACCTTGTTTGTTTGGCCTAATTTAGCCTTTGAGTTTGACACCCTTGGTTGCCCAAAGGGTGTCAAACTCAGAGGGGTTCCCGTCCTTGACCATGGTTCAAAATTACGTGGTCCGTCAAAAAGGGGTCCTCGTGTAGCTGAACAGTGCAATTAATTTTTAATCAATCAATCAACCCGGGAAAATTTTGATATTTTTTTTTATATTATTGCAGTAGCGCACCCACACACACACAAAAAAGTTTTTTCCCAAGGGGGGCAGGGTCGAAAATCCACCATTCCTGTATCATGCTCCTTTAGATTTTTTTCGATTTTTGGGGAAAAAAAAACATTAAAAAAAAAATTATTGAATAAATAATTGGGATTAATTAATAAAATTAATCATTAAAACAAACATTTAATTAAATTTTACGTATTATATAAAAAATTTTAAAACAATCAGGGAAAAAAAACAAAGGGGTTTTTTCGGGAGGGTCCGGACCCCAAGACACCCCCTTTTGCGCCTCTGTATTATTGTGTTCCGATATACTAGCCGACCCCGAGTTTAACACCCCTGGTCTACATGTTTGTTTTTTACGATATGTATCCCTACCCTGAAGAGAGGTCTGTGTTCGATAGTGTCTGTATATCAATAATTTCCAACCATTTTTAGACCCTTCATCCTCATGGTATACTTAATATCAAATTTCCATTGTTCATATACAGTGAGATAATAAAAAAGAAATAAAACAGCCTTCCATGAATTATTTAGCCATAGAATATTTATTATAATTTGTAATAAAAGCTTTGTTTGCTCGATGAACGCAATCAAGAGATAATAATCAAGTGGATCAACAAAAATTTGTTTTTTGAACGAATTAAGTTTTGAGTAATTTATATAAATTTTAAGTATTTTTATATGTATGTTATGTGTGTGTGCCTACTCTTATCGATATATAATAATGATGTATTTGTATAGTCGATTTCAAAGAGGCTTAATTTTAACACGCAGTCTGTTTTTTCCAACATTTTTAAAAATAACTTATTTAAAAGGTTAAAAATGCTAGAGACACAAACCTGTGTTTTAATATCAGCGGCGCGCGATCAGTCCGATAACGCTACCTATAAAAACTTTTACTTTTTCTTCAGCGGTACTCCTGCTGCCCTCTATGGGGCATTCTATGAAGCTCATTTTCATAACGCTTCAAATTATTTTTTTTTAGCAAAGCTAAATAGAATTTAGTTTAATTTTTTGTTGTTAACTAAGAAATCCGATGTAAATAAAAAATTATTTCTGAACATTGATGATATTTTTTTTTTAAAAATACTGACTATTAAAATAACAACAATAATAAATATTGCACCAAAAAACAAAAAAAATCTCAGTTTCATTAAAATACACCTTTTCTGTCTGTATCCTATATACCATCTATCAATGATGCCCTTTGATGTGGTGGGGAAATTAGGAGAAGGGGTGCCAGCGCAGGTGTCGTCTTCGTCCCTTGACCATAGTTCAAAATGACGAGGTCTGTCGCCAAAAAGCCCTCGAGTAGCTGAATAGTGCGACGTCAATATTCAAACATTCACTCACTCACTTTTCAATAGTGCAATACTCTTGGCCATATACTCTGTCATTTATGATATTTTAAAAGCGAGGTATAATCTTAACTTTGCAAAAATGGGAATATTTGTAAAGTTTTAGGGGTTTTTTTTAAAAAAATTTATTTATTCACCAATTGAATTAATTAAATATAACGAGAAGACTGTTTTTGAAATAAATGGGCTGATTCCGGATTAGAGAGATTGAGCAATAATTTGCAAAAGAAAAACTTCACTTTCAAAGATATAATTCTTGGAGGATATTTGGTGATAACAGTAATGTGAGCTTAAGTTGATTTGTTTTGAAATATTTTCTTTAGATTATCACAGGTAAGTCTTGTGGCAGCGATAACCTGGTGGTTTTGATCATGAACTTGTGGCCGGAGTGATGAGAATTCAAGTTCTGGTGCCACTGAACACCCACCGTGTAGAGCGGTGGATGCATGTTAAATCTGTCGAGGCTTAAACATCCTCCCGTTGGTGTGATGGGGAAAATAAGAGAGGTGGTGCCAGCTCAGATGTCATCTTCAACCTCTTCAGTTCCACCGACGTATATATACGTTTTTCCGAAGTACGATCTTTTCTGTGCACTGTTATCCAGAAAATTATTCCAAAGGCTTTGGAATGCAATAAAAGGACCTTGACAGTATTTGCGAAGGATTTGCTTATTTATTTCTTTTCTACTCCCAAAACATCACATACGCGCGCTTACAAGGAAAACGGTGGTATTGGGGAGCGATTTGTGTAACTTTTAAGTGGCAGTTTTTTAAAAGGGATTCATTATAAACCGTACAAATGATCAAGATAAATAGTAATTTTTGGATATAATTTTTATATGACAAGCCCATGGGGCCATTGGTAATTTTTAAACTTGTTTTAAACTTAGTATTGTTAAATTAATTATAAAAAATATAAAATACATTGTGCAGTACTGATTCATTTATACGTGTATTATATCAGTGTGTAAATATGTATTTTATTCTTTATTATGTTAGAATGTATTTTGTTTGTTTACTTTCCTTAAATTAATATTTTTCTTAAATAATCTTTTGTTTTCGACTTTTCAAAATGCTCGCCCCCCTTCGAAGAGTTATGATGCCCCCTAGAGGGGGCGCGCCCCACAGTTTGAGAAACACTAGTTTAAACATCAAAGTTCTACCAGATGACGAATCAGAGTCCTGCAGGACTCGAATCCATGACTCGCAACACTGTCCACGAGTTCGAGATTTCTCTCTCTCTCTCTCTCTCTGTTTCATAGAAACAACACCATTACATCCTTTTTTTAAGAAGATGCTAAATGTTGTGGTCACCAAATAAAAAAATTTTTTCTAACAATTCCTCAAAGAAAATACCTAAAAAAAAGTTAGGTTGATTGATTATTTATTAATGTCGTGCCTTATATATATACAATAGTACGAATGGCTGTGGTAGTCTAGTGCTCAAGGAAGGCATATCAGGGGTTCAAGCCCAGTAATGCTAAAGCCTAATATTATCCACCGTGTAGAGGGCTGTTGCACGTTAAATCTGTCGATGGTGAAATGTTCTCCTGTTGATATGGTTGTTGCGAAAGCACCCTAAGAGCGAAGGAGTGATTGACCCGAGGAGGGGCGAGCGCCTAATAAATCTTATTCACCCAAGGAGCGAAGGGGTGACTGACCCTAGGAAGGGGTGTAAGCGTCGTTTCTCTTTTCTCTGGTGGCAACAGGGGGAGGAAAAGCGCTCCGAAGAGAGAGGGAAAGTAAATTCCTCTAGATGCGTTTGGAGGAAACGGACGGCTATGAGCGTGCGCGATAATATTTAAGCTTTTTTATGCATCCTTTTAA